>CM054143.1:57936592-57971971 GCA_028751875.1 Rapana venosa | reverse complement strand
GGAAAACAATTTGTGAAACGAAACTACAAGGGGTTCGAAAAAAATTTTTGCGTAAAAACGTGTGACATTTCATGAGTTACCCTCCTCTCTCCTCTCTCTCTCTCTCCCCTCTCGCTCTCTCTCTCTCTCTCTTCTCTCTGCCCCTGTCTCGCCCTCTGTCTGTCTGTCTGTCGTCTTTCCTCTCTCTCTCTCTCTCCCTCTCTCTCTCTCTCTCTCATCTCTCTCTCTCTCTCTCTCCCCTCTCTCTCTCTCTCTCCCCTCTCTCTCCTCTCGCTCTCTCTCATTAAAATATTCGAGTTCAAGTTCGAATTCGAGTTCGCTCTCTCTCTGTGAAGTCTAAAGTCTGGAATCTCTCCCCCCCCCCCCCCCCCCCCTCCCCTAAAAAACACACACACACACACGCTTACACAGACACACACAGAGTTACACTTATACACACACACGCACGCACGCACGCACACACACGCGCGCGCGCGAGAGAGAGAGACGCTTTGACCAATTCATTGTCATTGCCCATTGTGGCCTATTGACAAGGGGGGTTATACACGACTTTCTTTTGTAAATACAAATAAATACAAGAAAATTACATGATGCATTTAACGTAATGAAAAAAAAAACTAAAAAAAGAGCTCTCTATGAATGGATACGACTTTAAGCTCTGACGTAAACTCAGTTTCAAACTGAACACAAAGTAATGTCAAGGATAAACAACAGGAACCAGTAAACAATAACTAAAATATTAAAAAGAACATTCTAGAATGCTATATTAGACCATCCAATGAAATTGTATGTGAATTTTTCAATAAATATTCTTGCTGGAGATTACAGCGTAATTATAAATGTTTCTTTAGGTGTGTCACAAAATGCTGGAGTTTGTCGTAATTTCAGTCCTTAAGCAATGAACTTTGCAACCGATTTGATCACAATATCATCATCAGACGATAAGATAGAAAAAATATCTTGCCTTCGGAAAGTTTCTAGATTGAGAACACCACAGTTTTCACATATGGAAACATATGATTGACAATGAAACAGGAAATGCACTTCATCATCAAGAATATGACCACACATAGGGCATGGGACGTCTCAGCTTGAAACCATCTTTTGTTTGCATTGAAACCGAGTGTTCTTAGTCGAAATCTTGCATAATTTAGTCGGTGCCACTTGTCAGTGACTATTCGAAGATACTTTTCAGCTTGAAAAGTATTTATCTTTACTTTCCATGTCCGAGTGCCAATTTTGTTTAAATGAACAAATGAGTCTGTCTTTCAATTCAGAAATAAACCAATGCTCGCTACCTACTTCCTGAGACAACCACACGATTCCAAAACCATGTTCTGATAAAAACTGTTTAACTTGATATGCCCAATTCTTCTTACCCAACTCCATTTGTATAACCATCATGTCATAAGACTGCCTACATAAACGTGACCCTGGAAGTTTCAGTAGTTTTAGCCAGTACTTAATACACTTAACAGACGTTCTGATGTTTAAAGGATATCTTCCCGTTTCTCCATATAGTATAGTATTTGACGAATGGATTGGGACTTTTAAGAAACGTTTGACAGCATATGTATGTATTTTTTTCTATTTGTGGATTAACAGTAAAAGAGATAGTGATGAGCCTGATGCCTGATAGTGATGGGCTCCCTGTGGACTTCCGACCCTGAGGATGAGAGATAACAAATCTGGGTATGGCTGTGTCGGGGAGATTGGAATGAATGGCGTGGGAACAGCAGGACTGGGGACGTCACAGAAGATGAGGCCAAAAAAAGAAGAAAAAGAAGACAAGGGAGGAGGAAGACGAGGAAGAAAAAGAGAGGGACGAGGAAGAGGAAGAGAAAGAAGAAGACCTTTACAAAATCTTAATTTTTTTTTTTAAAAACAGTAAGAAGAGAGAGAGATTCCAGACTTTAAAACTTCACAAGAGAGAGAGAGATACAGACAGACAGACAGAGACAGAGAGACAGACACAGAGAGAGGGATTCCAGACTTAAGACTTCACATAGAGAGAGGAGGAGGGGAGGAGGAGGAGGAGGAAGAGAGAGAGAGAGAGAGAGGAGAGAAAAGAGAGGGGAGAGAGAGAAAAGAAGAGAGAGAGAGAGAGAGAGAGAGAGAGAGAGAACTCCAAGAACTCAAGACACAGAGAGAGAGAGATTCAATGATCACGATTAACAGTACAAAACTTCGTTTTCATTTAGTTCTCGCCCCATGACGGGACACACACACACACACACACACACACCAAAACACACACAAAACACACACAAAACCACACACACTCACCACACACAAAACTCACACAACACAACACATACAACACACCACACACACACACACACACACACACATACTCACACACACAAAACACACCACAAGTCAAGTCAAGTCAAAGTCAAGTCAAAACACTTAATCAACCCATAAGGGCAATTACAATACGAAAGCAGATTGATACTCATCAAATATATCAAAGACACAAAAGCTTTTCCCTATGGTTTTCAAATAAAATGTCACCACACACACACACACACACCCCCCACACACACACACACACCCCACACACGCGCGCATGCGCACAACATCAATTTGTGAACACAATAAAAAACCCATTGACTAGAAGACATTTAAAAATTATTTTTAAACCCCGCATATACGCAGCACGTACACACGCACTACTTGTGTGCAATACGCCCCACGCACACCCACAACCATACACCAATATGAATTCAAAGTTTAAACAGACTTTTACTAGAAAACAGACTTATTTCACACACCCAGCACCCACCCAAAACCCCACACCACACACACACACACACACAATTATGTATTGATCATGAAACAATGACAAATCAGGAGTAATTCAGGAATGAAAGAACTAGTAGTCAACCTTTGTGAATCAAAAGTCAATCTTAGGCAAAAAATTTCTTTTTCTGTGGTTTTGCTGAGGGGAAACAAAAAAACGGCGGTCCGAAGGCAAATTTTTAAATTCTGGAAACAAAAAATTCAATGACAGCGATTTAAAAGTACATACTTCTGTTTTCATTTTTTCTCGCCCTATGACGGGAAAACACACACCACACACACCACACCACCTCACCCACCACCCAACACAACACACACACACATACTCACACCCACACACGCATACACAAAACACACACGCACAACTCTCTCACACACCCACAAAACACAACCACACATGCCCCCTCGCCTCCCCCCCCCCCCCCCCCCCCCCCTTTACAGGAAAGAACCCGCGAGTAAAAAAGTAGGCTTGCACGTGATGAGCTAAATAACGTTGGTCCCAAAATATAAAACTGTTCCCGCCAGTCCCTTTTCTCCCCCCCACCCCCCCCCCCCTCCCCTCAAAAACACACACACACACAGCACCGCCGCACACACACAAACACACACAACACACACACACCACACACAAATAATAATATGACTTTTGTACACACACTCTCTCTTGCCTCTTTCCACCACACTAATTTAATGCATCCACCCCACACACAAATACACACACACAAAAACCACACACACAACACACACACACACACACAACACACACACCACACACACACACACATACACCTCCACACACACACATACAATATACACACACACTAAAATACATAAAAATTTTTCTGTACACACACACTCCTCTCTTGCTCTTTTTCCCACACCCCGACATATATGCACCCACACACAACAACAACACAAAAACCACACCTCACATAAAAATACAACACACACTCCACTCCACAACCACCAACACAAAAACACAAAACACCCCCAAAAGCTTACACCCAAACCCACACACACACACACACACAAAAACACTTAACACCACAAAAACACACATAAATAGACTTAAACTGAAGAATCACCACACACAACACAAAATTTAAAAACCCCACACACACACCTACACACCACACAACCTCCCACACAACACAATTAAACCCCCACACACACACCAACACAAACCACACACACCCACACACACACACCACACACACACAGATAGAGACCGAAACAGAGAATGCGAATGCAAATTTTTTATTCAAAAGGCCTTGGCCACATTTTAAGGGGGAAAAACACAAAGCACAACTTAAAAAAATGATATTCACAAAACAATCAAATTTACAAAACATTAGCAAAACACGATCATTTTTTAAGAATTAATAAGGGTTCTCGCGTCTAAATGCTTTATTAGGAAAAAAGCTAACTGTTTTTTTAGTAACTTCATTTCCCGACTAATGAGCAGATTAACCCATGGAGAAGGTTGACGTAAGAACTTTCGAGGTATAAATGTCTCTTAATTCCGTAAGTTGTGAACACTGATAAAAATGTATTTCGCTTCATTGAACATCACAAAGAGAAAATCAAAGCTACTTTTTTAAATGTCTATAAAAAAAATTCGTGTTCATTTTCTGAGATACCAAATCAATTTTTGTTAATATCTTTTAAATCCTATCCTTTTTCATGATAATAAAAAGGGAAATGCAATGGAGGGTTTGACAGACAACTTTCATATTAGTACATTTTAAAATGGTGAATGCCATCTTCCACTGACATTAATTAGTCTTTACGAAAAATCTAAGAACAAAGAGGTTTTTAAACGCCCTGATTGAGCCCAATATCAAAACCGTTCTCTATAATTTTCTTTTTAAACTTTAAAACCCCATTTTTTCCTTCCCTTTTCATCTAACGATATAACTTTTTAAAGCTTTACGGGGAAAAGTCTATTTTTCCCAAACTAGTCTTTTTCAACCAAAAGCAATGCCCCTTAAAGCTGTAAAAAATTTTGCAAGGGGTATGGTTCGTTTCCCCATATACAAAATTATTAGGTGTTTTTACTGATACACCGGAAAAAATTTTTAAGGGCAAATAAAAGAACTTTCTCACTAAGAATACATGCTGCTCAATCCCCATACTTCAGCCCCCAAACAGAGACAAAGAGAGAGGTCAGCGGAACCCGCATAAAGCTAGAAAGGGACTGGCTTGAAAAGTTAAAATGTCTGTCTCACAAATCCGTAAAAAAATGTCACATCAATACTTTTTTCCAACCACTAAAACACCCCCGACCCCACTCCCCCCCAAACCCCCACCACCACCCTCCACCCCCAACCCCAGTCCCTTCCCTCGTTCTACAACTCTATGCTGGAAGGGGGGGGGGGGGGTTAACCGGGATAGTGTGGTGGTAAAGAGTTCGCTAGCGATCTAACGGCTGGGGATCAATTCAGTTTGTGTTACCACCCAGACACCCGTTTAAAAGCGATGTTCTCCCGTCATTTGTCGATTCAACCCTACCCCCCCCCCCCCCCCCCCCCCCAACCCTGAAAGTCCTTCAGGTGAGATTGTATCGTTAATTTCTCGTACCTTTCCTGTATTGTAAGTAGTACATGGTCTTTCGCTTTTCATGTCCATATATTTTTATTTCTTTTTTGGTTTGCTTTTTTTTTTTTTTTTAATTTGGTTTTTTTTTTTTTTTTTTAGCTTTTTTTAAATTTTTTCGTTTTGCATTTACCAAAAAAAAAATTAAGCATAAATGCTTCTAAACAAACAGAACAAATTAAAAGCGAAATTTACAAATACAATTCTTTACATAAACAAGTTGTCCAACTGCTTTTCAAACAAAACACACGCGCGCGCGCGCGCGCCGCGCGCGCACGCACCACACACTCACACACACACACACCCCACACAACATACACACACTTTTTTGATGCTACATAAGTTAACATAAATCCCTCATGTTCATGCCCATAATTTGCGCTTTTCATTAATTTTTGGAATGATTTGTGTCGTGAGTAAGCATTTTCCTCACACCACACGCCCACATCCCGCAAGTTGGGTTTGGTTCAATTTCATGTACCCCTTCGGGGGGAGGGGGGGAGGGGGGGAAGGGGGGTGTTGTTGAAATAAATCTTGAAAACTTTACTCTAAACCGACTGGGCTTCTTGTGCAAACTCACACACAGCGTCTGGCCCAAACCTTAAAACCCGTCCGGCATGCATTTGTTTATTTATTGATTGATTTGTTTACTTATTTATAATTTTATTTCGAGAAGAATGGAATAAGCCCCTCATGTGCTTTTTTCCTCCAGTCCCCGGTATGTGCAGCTTTGTAAATTTTGTCGACCTTTGCCCCAGCACACAATGGCCTGCTCTTTTCCCAAAAGCGGGGAAAGGGTTTAACGTGTGCGCAAGATGTTCGCATGCGTCGCACACGGGACCTCGGTTTATAGTCTCATCCGAAGACTTTTAAGGGGGGTGGAAATCGGCACTGTGTTAACCCAAAGGGAAAAATCCCTTTTGAACGAGATTCGAAACCCGGGGCGCGATCACGACCCAACGGCACACTCTAACACCAGGCCACCCCGTCCCGCCGAAGGAAGAGTAGCCATTGTATCCCCGGTGGGAAGGGAGACAAAAATTTAAAAAAAAACACCGCTGCACTTTGGTGTTGTGTCTTAGACATCACCCCCGAGGACGGGAATTTCGGCTTCCTTTAAAGGTGGACAAAAATGGCCGCTACGCAAAAAGTCATCATTGGGGGAACCTCGGATTGTAGCCCATAAAAAAGAAAAAAAAAAACTCATGTTTTTATGGGCGTTCTTGTTTGGCAACACTTTGCACATCCTTTTTGACCACAAAACGGTCGTTTTTGAGGTTGGGGAAAAAGTGGAGTGCCGGAACCCGGGGGGAAAAAAAAGGGGTGGGGGGGGAAGGCGAAGGGAAAGGGGTTGGGGGGCCCGGGGGGGAAAAGGGGGTTGGGAAAAAAGGGGGGGGGGAAAAGGGTTTTAAAAAATTGCCAAAGTCTTTTTGCTTTTTCAAAGGGATTTTGGTTTAATTTTTCCCACCAAGACTGAAGGGGTTTGGTTTGGAAATTTTTGTACCCCTGGGGGGAAAAATTTTTGAAAAAATCAAAACGTCTCGATCCGGCAAACCCCACACAACACCGGCCCCAAACCTTCCCGTGGGGAGTTTTGATTTATTGAGTTTTGAAAAATTTGGGAAAAAAAAGCCATTTTGTGTTTTTTCCCCCCACCCCGGGAGGACGGAATTTTTGCGCCTTTTTCCCCCCAAATGGTGGAAAAAAGGGAAGGGGCCAAAATTTTCCATCTTGGGTGGAACCCCCAAAAATTTTTTTAAGGGGAGTAAAAAGAAAAAAAAAAATCTTTAAGGCGCCCGGGTCGGTGGCCCAAACCCACTTCCCCACCTTGCCCCCCAAGGGGTTTGGGTTGTTGGTTTTGGAAAAGGGAAAAAATTTTCCCGGTTTTTTGGTTTTTTTTAAAGTGGGGTTTGGGTTTTGGGTAAAAAAAAAGGGCCGTAGGAAAGTTTTGGGTGTGTTGTCTAAAAAGGAAAAAAAAATTTCTGTTTTTGGGTGGTTCTTTGGGGGGTTTGAATTTTTTGTCCTTTTTTGGGAGAAATCGGCCGAAAACACAGTAGGCAGTAGACAGACGGCAGGCACGCGGGAAGGCAGGCGACAGACAGACAGACAGCAGTCAACAGACGGGCAAAAAAAGCAGACAGGCAGAAGACGGGCAGACAAAAAACCCGGCGGGAAACTGGCAGGCAGACAAGCGGGCGAAAAACCCAAATAGACAAAACAGAAAGACGGCGGAGAGGGGACAGGAGACGACAGACAGACGGCAGGCGAGGCAGAAGAAGGCATTTTGGGGGCAGACAGACAGCAGGCGGCGGGCAGAAGGCAGGCAGACAGACAGGTGGGGGTCAAAAGACAACAGGCAGACAGACAGACAGGCAGGCAGCAGACAGACAAGTCACACAAACAGGCGGGAAGGCAGGCGGGCAAACAGGCAGGCAGACAAACGGCGGGCAGGCAGACAGACAGAAAGACAAGAAGACAGACAGACGGGTTTGACAAATTACGGAGGCAGACAACAGACGACAGGGCAGGCAGGCAGATAAACAAAAGGGGACAGAAGAAAACAGGCAGGCAGAGAGACAGGCAGGCAAGCAACAGACAGACGGGCAGAGAGACAGCAGGCAAGCAACAGACCAGATAGACAAAAATAAGGCGGCAACAGAAGACAGATAACAGACATGCAGGCGACGGGCTCAGACAAGTGGGGGCAGATTGATAGACAAGAAGAAGGAAACACACGCGCACGCGCGGCGCGAACGCGAAAAACACACAAACCCCAACCGCAGCGCACGCACGCGCACCAGGTGGAATGGGGGTTAGGGGGAAACGCAAAAGTAAAGGTGTTCCTATAACAAACAGTTGAGGGGGGGGCGCTCATTCCCTTTCCCCCCTCGCTGCTTTACTTCCCGACCCCTCTAATTGACAGGTACCCACTGACAGCGGTGAAGGGGGGGATGTAGAACCCAAGGGCTGCCCCCCCATTCACTTGGAACACGGATCAAGTGCAGAGAAACCCTGCTGGACTAAGGGGATAGAATACAAACAAAACAATCAGTAAATAAATATCAAAAAACACATACACTACTAAATACAATACAACCAAACAACACAACACAAGCAACATATAAACACCATCACTTAAATATTTAGAGTACAGTAAAGTGCAACAAAACAACAACTACATGATACTATGGTCGGGTCAGGGGTTCCCTCGCTACCGTAACCAGGAACCCGGTACCACCCCTGTGACTATGGGGAGTCAACCCAACCCCCAAAACATCACACCGGAGAAATGGGCACCGCCAGGCTACTTTTGCCCAAGACACCCCACATGGAATGGACAATAATAAAAAAACCCCCGGGATGGGTCGCCCCCCGGGGCAACAAGGACCGCGCCTTCCGTCGCCACCAGGGCGGAGGCCCCAAGTGTGATGGGGGCCCCCCTAAAAAAAAATAAGAAAGGGGACAAACACCCCCCATCGCAACGGGGAACTCAAAAAGCTGGCCAACAGCAAATCCAAGAATTTCTAAAAACCGACACAGGTACCCCGGGCATCTGGAAAGGTCCTGGAGGTCAATGGAAGGAGCCGGTGAACCCCTACTGAGGGGGACATTTTTCCACTATAGGGGAGAGCAGACAAGAATCAAGGGCGTAGGCATGTTTGTAAAACAGAACATCAAGAATTCGGTAACAGGGTACTACCCGTAAACACCGGGGCTTAGGCCACCCCGCCTCGGGGGCACCCATAAAAATCACAGCGATTCAACCCTACGCACCAACAACGGATCCGATGAGAAAAAGAGAGGAATTCTAAAACCCAAAACAGGGGGCATCATCGATAAGGGAAAAAAAAAAGATATCTTATATCCAGGGAGACTGGAACCCAAAGTGGGCGGGGGGAAGCACTGAAAGACTGGATAAATTTCGCGGTCCCTCCTGTAATGCGATCACCAATGAGCGAGGACTCCGATACTGAATTTGCCAGCTACAAAGACACGGGGCTCGCCAATACCCCTTTGGAGAACCAAGGCTCCCCGACGCGGACATGGCATGCACCCAATGGATCCATCACAACCCGATTGACTCACCCGGGGGCAAACCCGGTTTTGATCTGGCATCAACAGAGCCCAAAACGGGACATTTCCCCGGGCAGACAGGGGACGATCATGACCTTGGTCCTTGAACTTTAATCCGATTAAGAGATCAATAAGGGCAAAAACACCAGACCCAAATTCAACCCGGACAGACTGAAGGACCCCACCCTCGCCGAGTCCTTCCCCAACAACATTGGAGGGAAATTCGCACCATGCGGGATTGAAGAAATGCCCAAAACATGACCACGTTTTTTAAAAAGCAGTGAAGACTGAACAGCAAGCAATCCTTGGGAAACCGCCGAAAAACAAACCCGGGGCACAGATAAAACTTTAAAAGTGTGACAAAAGACGAACCTGAAGAAGAGCAAGAAAACACAGAGCAGTTGGTACAGAGAAGTAAAAACAAAAATCAGAGAGAATGAGGAAACCAAAGGGGGAAATTTATAGAGAAGCAATTACAAATCGAAAAGGGGCCTGCAAAGAAAAAGCAGAAGAGCAAACCCCGATTGGAAAGGGCCACCAAACAGAAACAGGCAAGAGTCAGTAACACCAGGAAAATAAGGAATGCCTAACAGAAAAGAAGGAAAAACGTTTTGGGAGAAGGACGAATACTGTTCCCAACTCTACAAAATCAGAACTAGGCGACCCCAGCGTACTTGCAAGCCAAACCTCATCGAATAAAGACAACTTCCCAATTCACGGAGGGAATAAAATACAATTAGAACGCTGAAGAAAGGAAAAAAGCAGGAACGCAAAAAACCCACAAGCTATCCAACAGGGGGGGAAGCAGTGACAGACACCCTTCAAGTATCTCAACAAAATTGGCAGCCGGAGGGGCCTACACCATGGACTCAAACCCCCATCATCACTCTCCCCAAGAAAGAAAACCCAGCAGTGCCAAAACTACAGGACAATCCCTCATAAATGCCGTAAAGTCATGTGAAAGTATCCGAACAGGGTGAAAACCCAGCGAAGAATCATCGCCCAAAAGCAGGCCGGTTTCCCCCCAAAAAAAACACCCAGAACAGAAATTTAAACCCGAGGGTTTTGGTGAGAAAAAACGCTACATCAACGACATCTTTCCCCGTTTCATTGATTTTTTAAAAAAAGGCCCTTTGATAGAGTATGGGATGACGTTTTTGGCCACCAAACAAAAATTTAACATGGGGAGAAGCTGATTCACACCCTCAAGGAACCTACCAAAGGCCAAACCCAAAGCAGTACTCGTACAGGGACGGTAGGGGAATGGGTTTCCGTACCTCATTTTGGGGCCGACAGGGATGTCTGCTGTCGCCGACACTGTTTAACATTTTCCTCAAACGCACATGACGACGCCCTTGGGAAAACCACACAGGCACAGTCAGCATTTGGGGGGCGAACAATCACAACCTCAGGTTTTTCCCAGACATGACGGTTGGCAGGAAATGAAGAGGGAACTGGCCGACCTAGTGAAGCAAATGGCAAAATATCCCACATAAAAGGCATGGAAATCAGCGTGAGAAAAAAAACTCAGTCAAACAGGCCCAGCCAACACCACCAAAATCACTCTCACGGAAAAAACGAGACAGTTGCCATTTCAAATACCTGGAGCCATCATAAGTGAGGAAGGATCGAAGACCAAATCCGCAAGAGCGGGACAAAAAGGGACAGCAATGGCAAGACTGAAACCCAAAGGGAGACAGAAACATCCCTCTTGGGGCCAAAGGAAAGTTACTAAACGCCTAGCACCTCAAACTGCTTTACGCTGTGAGGCATGGGCACTGAACGCAGACCTACAAGGAGGACCAAAGAGTAAAATAGTGCCAGAAGGCTCCTTGGGATCTCATACAAGGACCCGTCACCAACAATGAAGTCCCCAAAAGATCACTCAAAAGTGCGGACTATGAAGACCCCCTGACCACGGCGAAAAAGAGGAAACTCAGATGGTAAAGGGCACTAACCGCCAGAAGGACTTGCAAAACCCTCCGCAAGGAACAGTCCAGGAAAAGAAGACGGGGCGTAGAGGGGAAAAATGGGCCAACGCATCCCTGATTTGGAAAGGGAGGATTCATGTACCCCGGGGGACTCGCCCCCCCCGACCGCGCAAGTGGAGCCAGCTGGTCCACCCTTCGTCCCCATGCACGCCCCACGACCCTGGGGGGGTTTCGGACCATGAAAAGTGAACAGTGAACATGATACTACATTACCTAACTGTAAAAACAAAACAACAATACAAGCGGCTAAAACAATCAATAATATACAAATTTTTCACACACATACACACATGGGGGGAGGGGGGGACGCGATAGCCTAGTGGTTAGAACATTGCGCTCGCAATCTGACGACCCGGGTTCGATTCCCGTTCAAGGGGTTATTTTCTCCTGGAGTTAACATCAGTGCAGACTCTATTCTCCCCCAAAGTCTTTTGGATGAGACTATAAACCGAGGCCCCGTGTGCGAATGCACGCAGAACATCTTGCAGACACATTAAACCCTGTTCCGCTTTTCGGAAGAGTACGCCATTGTGTGCCAGTGTGAACAGCTGACAGAATTTACAAAACCGCATACACACGAGGGACTGGATGTAAAAAAGCACATAAGTTCTTATTCCATTGTCCTCGATATAAAAGAATATAAAAGTAAATAATAAAATAAGCACACACACACACACTCAAACCACACACACATCAAACACACAAAACACCAAAACACACACACACGCCAAACCCCACCACACAACACACACACACACACACACACACACACACACTTACACAGGACCAACCAAAAAGGAAAACCCAGAGATACAGATGACTGGTTGCTAATGTGTAATCAGTCCCTGGCATCCAGTGAAAACTGTTAAAATCAATACTGCAAAGGTACCACAGATCAGAAACACTCTCCTGCCACACCTTTCCCCCCCCCTCCCCTTCCCTTCCCTTCCCACTACACACACCCCCACACAAAAACACACACACGCACGCATGCCCCACGCACACACGCACACACGCACGCACGCACGCACACAAACTGCTGATTCATTATCTCTCTCTCTTCTCTCTCTCTCTCTCCTCTTAACAAAAATGTGCACAAAAACACACAAAGCGCACAGCCTAGACAGAGACAGAGACAGACAGACAGAGATACATAAGAGGCAGACTCAGAGAGAGAGAGAGAGAGAGAGACAGAGACAGAGACAGACAGACAGACAGACAGAGACACACATAGAATAAAAGAATCAGAGACAGACAGACAGACAGAAACAGAGAGAGAGACAGAAGGACGTAAAGAGACAAACAGACAAACAGAGAGACGGACAGACATACAAACAGAGGCAATGTCAACTAAGAAAGGTCTGGCTCCTAATGTGTTAAACAGTTGGTCAGATCTGGTGGAATTCTTACATCAATACACTATGTGCTTCAGACACAAACCCCTGCCCCTACCTCCCCCATGCCCCCCTTCCCCCCTCCCCCTGTCGGGCCCTCCACCCCACCCCCCACCCCCCACCGAACCTCTCTGCCCCTTCTCTGATAACCCTCTCTTGGGCCTTAGTTTACATAATTGAGTTTCTGTGTTGACATTGATTCTTCAGGTCCTTTTGGCTTACAAAACTATCTCCCCTTTTAAAAGACAGCTGGACCACGACAATAATTAGACACACAAAAGACAGATAGGCAGACAGCAACAACATAATAAATAGAAAGACAGACAGACAGGGCCAAAATAGATAGATAATGCAGAAGACAGACAGACAGAAGCAGATAGATAGATAGATAGATAGATAGATAGATAGATAGATGATAGATAGATAGATAGATAGATGTAGATAGATAGATAGATAGACAGATAATAGAAGACAACAGACAGACAGAAGAAGTAGAAGATAGATAGATAGATAGGGCAGATAGACAGACAGACGATATAGATAATAGATAGTAGATATAGATAGATAGATGATAGATAGATAGATAGATAATAGATAGATAGACATGATAGATAGATGATAGCGACAGACAGACAGACAACAACTAGATTAGGTAGTAGATAGATAGATAGATAGATAGTAGATGATAGATAGATATAGATTTGATAGTTTTAGATATGATAGATTGATGAGTGAGGCAGGTGACAGGACATCTGCAATTACCTTGCACGCTGATCATTCAGTGGTAGGTTCGGCTGATTCTGCCCAGTGGCTGAAGGGCACTTAACTCATTCTTTTGTTCTTTTAAAGGGGTGTGTGCAGTGTGTGGGGGTGGGTAGTGTGTGTGTGTGTGTGTGTGTGTGGTGCGTGGGGCGTGCGTGCGTGGGTGGTGTGTGGTGTGTGTGTGTGTTGTGTGTGTTGTAGAAAAAAACCCACTCTGATAGGGAAACAATTAACAGTTGCAGACAGGGGGGAAAATAGGATAATGGATGGCTGCTGCTCTTGTGACAACGGGCTCTTCTGAGAAGAGTAGCCCGAATTTCACGCAGAGAAATCTGCCGTGACTTAAAGTAGTATGAAAATGAAAATTCAAAATATGAAAATAAAAACCTTCATGGTGGACAAAAACGATTGCATACCCCAAATCTCACCATTGGTAAACTTCCGAGCTCTAGAAATGTTGAGGAACAAAAAGACAAGGACAACAAATAAAAAACAAAAAAGCAGAAACAAAACAAAAAAATCCCACCCCAAAAATCAAAGATAGTTTTGGAAAACAATTTTAATAAGGATTGGATATTGGCTTCTTGTCCGTTTTGTTCTGTAACTGCCAGAAGAACAGGACTCACCCCCTGGAGTTATGAGTACAGACTCCACTCTCCATTAAAAGTCCTCAGGATGAGACTATAAACCGAGGCCCCGTGTTCGAACGCATGCAGAACATCTTGCGCACAGGTTAAATCCTGTTCCACTTTTCAAAAGAGTAGGCCATTGTGTGCAGGTGGGAAGGGATGACAAAATTTACATGAGGGATTGGATGTAGAAAAAGCACATGAGTGCTTATTCTATTATCCTGGATATAAAAGAATGAAGTTAAAAGAACTTTTAAAAAAAGAGACGGAAGCTTTGGTTCAAAGAAAGTTGGCATATAATATTGTTAGAGAATTAGTCAGAACAGACGAAGGATATAGCCTAGTGGATAGAGCGACTGACTTTCATCCGGTCAGCACAGGAAATCCTGGGTTTCATTCTAGGTAGCGGAGTCTGGTGAACTAAGGGTGCATACTTTTCCCACCTCACTAATCAACTTATTGCAAAGTCCTGCCAGTGCCCTATCTGTCTGTCTGTCTCTGTCTGTCTGTTTGTCTGTCTATCTATCTATTTTGAAGAAGAAGAATTGTGAAGAAGAAGAAAAACTGCAAAGAAAACAAGGAAGTGCACAGAATAAGAAGGATTGCAAAGAAGAATTGTAATGAAGAAGGAGAATTGCAAAGAAGAAAAAGAAGAAGAATTGTGAAGAACAAGTAGAACTATGAAGCACAAGTGCAAAGGGAAGAAGGAAAAAAGGATTGAGAAGAAGAATTGTTTTTTTGTTTGTTTGTTTGTTTGTTTGTTTGTTTGTTTGTTTTTAAATTGAAAAGAAAAAAGGAGAAGAAGAAGAAAAAGAAATTCAGACGAAAAAATTTAGATGAAAATCTCAAAATTACAGAAGTGTTAGAAATTAGATTTAAAATTTGAAATCAGATTCCCTCCCTCAGTCTCTCTGTCGTATGATTAACATGCTCACCTTCCTCTTTATCTTTCTTTGCATCTCTCTTTCTCTATCTGTTTTACCTGCCTGTCTTTCGTTCTTCAAATACAGAATTTCGAAGATTAAGAACTCTATTTCCCCATCTCTGTCTCTTTCAATCACAACCACACCTCTTCCTTTTTTCTGCCTGTCTTTGTCTTTTCTTCCCTTTCTGTTTCTTCTTCCTCGATGACAAATTTAAAAAACTGCATACACACAGGGACTGGATTAAAAAAGCACATAAGTGCTTATTCCATTATTCTCGATATAAAAGAATTTTTTTAAAAAAAAATAAAGTAAACACACACACATACACACACACTCAAAAAACACACACACCACACACACACACAACCCCACACACACACACACACACACCACTACACGGACCAACCAAAAAAGAAAACCCAGAGATACAGATGACTGGGTTGCCCAAATGTGTAATCAGGGCCCCGGCATCCAGTGAAGCTGTTCCATCAATACTGCAGGTACCACAGATAAGAAACACTCTCCTGCCACACTCCCCCCCCTCCCATCCCGTTCCCTTTCCTTCACTACACACCACACACACACACACACACAACACACACACACACACACTACTGATTCATTCTCTTTTCTCCCTCTCTCTTAAACATGCACACAAAAACACAACACTAAAGCGGGTGCATGCCTACAAAGAGACAGAGAGAGACAGAGACAACAACAGACAGACAGGGGACCCCACATAGAGGCAGACTCAGAGAGAGAGAAAGAAGAGAGAGAGAGTGAGAGAGAAAAAGAGAGATACAACAGACAGAAAACAGACAGACAGAAAAGAGACACACATAGAGAGACAGAACAGAGACAGCAGACAGACAGAGACACACAAGGGGGCAGACTCAAGAGGAGAGAGAGAGAGAAGAAAAAAGGGGAGACAGACAGCAACAACAGACAGACAGACAGAGAAACTAGAAGACAGAATCAGGAAAAAGACGACAACAGAGACATATAGAGGCAGACTCAGAGAGGAGACAGACAGACAGACAGAGACACACATAAGAGACAGAATTACAGACAGAGACAGACAGAAACAGAGACAGATACAGAGGGACGTAAAAAGACAAACAGACAAACAGAGGACGGACAGACAAACAGACAGAAGCAAGGGTGAACTCAGAAACCCTGGCTCCTTAATGTGTAAACATTTGGTCAGATCGGGTGGAAATTCTTACATCAATACACTATGTGCTTCAGATACAAACCCCTGCCCACTACCCTCCCCCATGCCCCACTTCCCCCCCTCCCCCCTGTCTGCCCTCCCCCCCACCCCCACCCTCCACCGCACCCTCTGCCCCTTCCTGATAACCCTCTCTTGGGGCCCTTTGTTTACATAATTGAGTTTCTGTGTTGACATTGATTCTTCAAGGGCCTTTTGGCTTACAAAACTATCTGCCCTTGAGACAGCTGGACCACGACAATAATTATGACACACACACAGACAGACAGACAGACAAAAACTAGATAGATAGATAGATAGATTTGATAGATAGTGAGATAGATTAATAGATAATAGATAGATAGACAGACAAAGATGATAGACAGACAGACAGACAGACAGACATACATAGATAGATAGTAAAAATAGATAGATAGATTGATAGATAGATAGATAATAGATTTGATAGATAGATAGATAGATAGATAGATAGATTTGATAGATAGATAGATAGATAGATAGAATCTTTAAAAATTTTAAAAACCCAGAAAAATGTGAGGGCAGCAAACAAAAAAGCCCTTAAAACCTCGCTTTTGGGGGGGCCCCTTATGTTAAAATGCATTTTCATTCTGGTTTTTTACTTTTTCCTTTTGTTTCTTAAATCCCCGTTCAACAACCCCCCCCAATCCAATTTTTTCCCCAAAATCCCCCCCCTGCATTTCCCCCTTATCCAAAAACCCCTCGGGGGTTTTTTCAAAAGGGTTTTTGTCTTAATTTTTTTGGCCCTTTTGGGTTTCCCTTTCCGTCCTCAAAAGACAAAATTTACAAAACCGAAAACAACAGGGACTGGATTTTAAAATAGAAAAAGGGGTTAATTAACTGATAAAAAGGGAATTTTTAAAAAGTATAAAGAAAAAACAAAAACCCCATTTCAAAAACAAATAAATTTTTAAAGGGAAAAAAAAAAGATAAAAGAAGAAGTTTGGATGGTTGTTAATGTTGTAATACCCCTGGATAGTAACTGTTACCTTTAAACCCCCGGGGTTTTAACCACAAAAGGAAACCTCTCCTTTTGGGCCAACCTTTCCCCTCCCCCCTTTCCTTTTTTCCCCCTTTTTTTTCTTCCCCCTTTTCCAAAACAAACAAAAAACAACCCAATTTTTTAATTTTCCCCCCTCCTTTTCTTTTTCTGCAAAACCAAAACCCCCAACCCGCGGGTTTTTGTTTTGGCCCCCAAAGAGACAAAAACAAAACCCAACAACAAAGGAGAAAAACAAAAGAGGGCACAACCTCGAAAAAGAAAAAAAATTTAAAAAAGAAAAAAACACAAACAAAACAACCAACAAAAACACCAAAAAGGGACGGGAATGGGGCCGGGAACGCCAAGAAAAGACAAACCAGAAAGAAACAAGGAGAGGGAGAGTGAAACAGGCCCGGCAGCGGAAGACGACAAGTCAACTAGGGAAAATCAAGAAAGAAAAACTTTTAAACCAACCCCCCCAGGAGAAAACAACAAAAACCCCAAAACACACATAAAGAATTTTTTCCCCCCCAAAACAGAACAAAGACAAAAGGGCGTGACCCCCAAACAGAAAAAAAGAGGGACAAAAGACAAACAGAAGAAGTAACAAAACCCCAGAAAACCTGGGGAAAAGTTTTTTAAAGTTGGGACTGGGGGAAATTTAAAAACAAGGAGATAAAAACCCCCCCAATACCCCCCAAAAAGGCCCCTTTTTCCCCCCCCCCTGCCCCCCTTTCCCCCCAAACCCCCCCCCCTAAAACCGATTTCCGGAAAAAAAGGGGGGCCGACAAAAAAGCGGGGGACAGACCAGGGCCCACAAAAAACGCCTTGGGGACAGCGGCCCAAGACAAAAATTAGACCAACCCCAGACAGGAAAACAAAAGGGCAGGACAAAACAACATAAAGATAAATAAAGAAAGACAGGAAAAGAATGGGAATGGGGGATTTAAAAGAAAAAACAGAAAAACCCAGGAAGGAAACATAAAAAGCAGACCGGGAACAGCCCCCAGGAATCGGGCCCGGAAAGCCGGGCAACCAAAAACAGGCCAGAAAACCCCGCCCCAAACCCCCCCCAGCCCCCCCCCCCAGGCGTAAAAAACCCCCCCCCCAAAAACCCCCCCAACCCCCCCCCCAAAAACCCCCGGGGAGACAAAAGCGGGACGACCGGGCCCGGGACAAAAGACCCCCCCAGAAAACGGCCCAGGACAAAAGACCAGCCAGACAAAAGGGCCGCAGACGGGACCAACAACATAAGAAAAAAAAAAGAAAAAACAGAAAGGGGGAAGATCAAAAACCAACAACAAACAAAAAGGGACAGCAGACAGATGATAGTTGATAGATGATGTAGATAGTTTAAGATAGATAGATAGATGATAGATAGATGGGATAGATAGATAGTAGATGATAGAAACAGGACAGAAAGAAAGTTGAAAAGATGATAGATAGTTGATAGATAGATGAAAAGATAGATAGATAGAAAAGGATGACAGACAGAAAGATAGAAGATAGATAGATAGAAGACAGACAGCAAGAAAAGACAGACAGCCCAAAACAGACGGAACAGACATAGATAGATAGATAGATAGAATAAAAAAAAAGATAGATAGATAGTTGGGTAGATAGTAGTTTAGATGATTGATGTTTAGATAGTTAGATAGTGAGGCAGGTAAACAGGAAATTTCATTGAAAATTACCCTTGCACGCGGGATATTCAGTGATGGGGTCAGGCCTGATTTCTGCCCAGTGAGCTGAAGGCAACTTTAACTCTTCTTTTGTTCTTTAAGGTGTGGGGAATGTTGTGGGGGGGTTTGGTGTGTGTGGGGGGTTGTGTGTGGGGTTTGCGTGCGTGGGGTGCGTGCGTGCGTGCGTGCGTGGTGTGTGTGTGTGTGTTTTTGTGTGTGTGTGTGTGTGTGTTTTAAAAAAAAACCCCACTCTGATAGGGAAACAATTAACTTTTGAGACGGGGGGGAAAATAGGATAATGGAGGGGCTCTGTCTTGGAAAAAGGGGCTTTCTGGGGAAAGGGTTTTACCCCAAATTTTCACGCAGAGAAATCTGCCGTGTTTTTAAATTTATTTATAAAAATTTGGAAAATTCAAAATATGAAAATAAAAAACCTTCATGGGGGGAAAAAAAACGATTGCATCCCCCAAATTTTTCACCTTTGGTTTAAAATTTCCGAGCTTTTAGAAATTTTTGAGGAACAAAAAGACAAGGAAAAAACAAAAAAAAAAACAAAAAACCCCAAGAAACAAAAAAAAAAAATTTCCCCCCCCAAAAAACAAGATATTTTGGAAAAAAATTTTTAAAAAAGGGTTGGATATTGCCTTTTTTGTCCGTTTTGTTCGGGAACTCCCAGAAGAACAGGACTCCCCCCCCCTGGATTTTTATGAGTACGGCCTCCATTTCCCCATTAAAAGTCCTTAGGGATGAGCTAAAAACCGAGGCCCCGTGTTCGAACGCTTTGAGAAATCTTGCGCACAGGTTAAATCCTTTCCACTTTTCAAAAGGTGGGCCCTTTTTTGTGCAGGGGGAAAGGGGAATGCAAAATTTACATGAGGGTTTGGGAGGTGGGGAAAAAGCCCAGGGATTTGCTTAATTTATTATCCTGGATAAAAAAAGAATGAAGTTAAAAAAAAATTTTTAAAAAAAGAGAGGGAAAGTTTTGGTTTTCAAAGAAAGTTGGCTTTATAACTTGTTAGGGAATTAGTCAAACAGACGAAGGATATAGCCTAGGGGGAAAGGAGCGATGATTTTTACCCGCGTCGGGCACGGGAAACCCTTTGGGTTCCATTCTAGGTAGCGGAGTCTGGGGGAATTTTGGGTTTGGCCATTTTTCCCCAACCTCACAAACCAACTTATTGCAAAGCCCTCCCCAGTGCCCTATCTGTCTGCTTTTCTGTCTGTCTGTTTGTCTTTTATTATCTATTTTGAAAAAGAAGAATTGTGAAGAAGAAGAAAAACTGAAAAGAAAAAAAGGGGAAAGTCCCACAGAATAAAAAAGGTTTGCAAAGAAGAATTGTAATAAAGGAAGGGGAGAATTGCAAAAAAGAAAAAAAAGAAAAATTTGCGAAGAACAAGTAGAACTATGAAGCAAAATTTGAAAAGAGAAAAAGGGAAAAAAAAAAGGATTGAGAAGAAGAATTGTTTTTTTGTTTTTTTGGGTTTTTTTTTAAAATTTGAAAAAGAAAAAAGGGGGAAAAAGAAGAAAGAAAAAAAGAAATTCAGACAAAAAAAATTTAGATGAAAATCTCAAAATTCAGAAGTTTTTAAAAAATTTTGGTTTTAAAATTTTTAAAATTTCGATTCCCTGCCTCAGTCTCTCTGTGGTTTTTGTTTAAACTTGCCCCACCTTCCCTCTTTATCTTTCTTTGTCTCTCTTTTCTCTATTGTTTTAAACCGCCGTTTTTTCGTTCTTCAAATACAGAATTTCAAAGTTTTTAAGAACTCAAAGGGTTTTTATTTTTCCCCATCTCGGTCTTTTTTTCTATCCAATTTTCACCTCTTCCTTTTTTCTCCCTGCCCTTTGTCTATCTTGCCTTTCTGTTTCTTTTTCCCTTTGGATGAAAAAAATTTTTAAAAAAACCGCATACAAAAACAGGGAGGGGAGGTAAAAAAAGCCTTTAAGTGCTTTTTCCCATTACCCTTTCGTTATAAAAGAATTTTAAAAAGTAATAAAGAAAACAAAACCCCACAAAAACCCCCCAAAACACTAAAAAAAAAACACACCCCAACACAAACCACAACACACACCATTTTCAAAGGACCAACCAAAAAAAAACCCAAAGAGATACAGATGTGGTTGCTAATTTTGAAATTCGGGTCCCGGGGTTTCCAGTGAAGCGGTTTACACCCAATACTGAAAGGTACCACAAAATTAGAAAAAATCCCCTGCCACACCTCCCCCTTCCCCCCCCCATCCCCTTCCCCTTTCCCACAAACCCCACACACCACACACCACACCACCACACACAAAACAAAACCCCACACACCACACACTACTGATTCATTCTTCTTCCCCCTCTCTCTTAAACTTTTGCACACAAAAAAACAACACCGGGTTTGCAGCCTACAAAGCGCAGAGGGAACAGAGACAACGACAGCCCGGGGACACACTTAGGGGGAGCCCTCCCAGAGAGAGGGGAGGGGAGAGAGAGAAAAGGAGAGAGATGGGACAGACAGCAAACGACAGACAGACAGGGGGACACACATGAGAGACAGAATCAGGGACAGGCGGGACAGACAGAGACACCATAGAGGCAGATCAGGGGGAAAAGAGAGAGGATGGAGAGAGATGAAAAGGGGGGGACAGACAAAAGGACAAAAAGGGAACAGACAAAACAGACGACAGTTTGAAAAACCCCAAAATTACAGAGACGAATCGAGACAGCCCAGACGGGACAGAGCAAATATAGAGGCAGGACTCAGAGGGACGGGACAGACGGGACAGACAGAGACAACAAGGGGAGCCCAACAAGGGGGAAAACAGGACGGAAAAACCGAGACAGAGACAGAGGGTTTGGTAAAGAGACAGAAAAACGAGAGACGGACAGCCCAAACCCGGACGAAGCAACTTTGATTTTCAGAAAACCTTTGGGTCCAAAAGGTTTTTAAACTTTTGGGCCCAGATCTGGGGGGAATTTCTTAAAATTCAATCCCAACTATGTGCTTAAAACAAAAAACCCCTGCCCCTTACCCCCCCCAAAGGGCCCCACTTCCCCCCCCCCCTTTGTCTGCCCTCCCCCCCCCACCCCCCCCCCCCAAACCCGCCCCTTTTTCCCCCTTTCCCTTTTGAAACGTCTCTTTGGCCTTATTTTTCCTTAATTGAGTTTCTGTTTTTGAAATTGATTTTTTTCGGGCCCCTTTTGGGGTTAAAAACTTTTCTGCCCTTGAGAAAAGGGGGACCACGAAATTTTTTGGGGCACACAGAAAAGCAGCCGACGGGACAGGCAAGGTAAAAAGGTTTGGAAAACAGCAAGCGGGGACAGACAAAACAGACGGGACAGCAGACAGAAATAGAAGATAGATAGAAAAGATAGAAGATAATAGATAGATGGATGATAGATAGATTTTTTGATAGTAGTTTAGATGGGATAGTTGATAGATAGATAGATAGATAGATAGTTTAGATGATAGATAGTGATGATGATGTTTGATGATGTAAAATAAATAATAAAAAATTTAATAAAATAATAATAATAATTAAATTTAATAATAAAGGGGAATGTATATACCCCGGTTTTTTGGGCAAGAAAAATTTAAAAGCCGTTTTGAAATAAATTCATGTTTAACAGTCATACAACAAACATTAAGAAACGTTCCCACAAGCCCAAAAGCCCACCCCCACACACACACACACCACACACACACAGAGGCCACACCCCCTGGCAGGGGGATGGGGTCTTTTGGCTGTTAAAAAGCAGGGAGAGCTATGAAATGGAAACGGGGGGGAAAAAAATCTTAGGTTTGAAAAAAAATATGTTTGGGGCCCGGGGGTTTTTTAAAAGGGTGTCAAAAGGAAGGCCTTTGGCGAAGAGAGATGGGAGGCCCAGATAGATGATAGATAGTTAGGGATAGATTGATAGATTGATAGATAGATAGTTTAGATAGATAGATGGGAAAGATTGATAGATGATAGATAGATAGAAGAAGTGAGGCAGGCAGGCAGGCAGACAGGCACATCATGCAATTCCCCTTGCACGCTGATCTTTCAGTAAAATGGGTTTCAGGCCCTGATTTCTGCGGGAGTGACCCTGAAGGAAAACCCTTAACGAAAATTTTTTTGGGGTTTTTTAAGGGGGTCAAGTCAAGTAAATTTTTTTTTTTTCCAGAGGGTACTTGAATAAGCAAGGCTTTTGTTTTTTTCAAAGGGCCCATTTCTAAGAAAAAAATTTTTCTAATGATTTTTACTAAAAATACTACATTATTGCAATTTTTCCCCTTAAAATTTAAAACCCAGAAAAAAGAGGAAAATTCGAAAGGAAATACATTAAAAAAATAAAAATTACCCCTTTTAAAACCCCATATAAAACGCACCCCCAATCCCAAAAACCAAAAACCTTGCGCCGGTGCGCACTCTCGTAACACCACCCCATTTAAAATAAAGAATTTTTTTAAAAATTTTAAAAAATTAAATTTAATTAAAAAGGGTTTTTGTGTTTTTGTATGCGTGCGCGCGTCCCATGTGTGTGTGGCGCGCGCGTGTGTGTGTATGTTGTAGAAAAAAAACCCCACTTGTTTGGGAAAAAATTTAAAGGGGTTCAGACGGGGGGGAAATATAAAAATTGGGGGGCCTTTTGCTTTTTGGGGGGCGACGCTTTTTTTCCCGGGGAAAAAGAGCACCCCGAATTTCACCGGGAAAAATTCCCGGGGTTTTAAAGGGGTTTATAAAAATTTCAAAAATGAAAATAAAATCCTTCTTTGGTGGAAAAAAAAGGATTCCCTTCCCCAAAGTTCTCCCTTTTGGGGAAACTTCAGAGCTTATAGAATGTTGGGAACAAAAAGACTTGGACAAAAAAAAAAAAAACAAAAAAGCAAAAAGGACACCCAAAAAAAAACCCCACCCCTAAAATAAAAGATTTTTTTGGAAAACATTTTTAAGGATTGGAAATTGTCTTTTTGTCCGTTTTGTTCTTTTACTGAAAGAAGAATGGACTCCCCCCTTTGGAGTTTTTGATTACAGGACCCCATTTCCCCCTTTTAAAAGTCCTTGGGATTGGCCTATAAAAAAAGGCCCCCTTGTGCGAACGCATGCGGAACATTTTGGCACGGGTTTAATTTCCTGTTCCGCTTATCGAAAGGTGGGCCTTTGTGTGCCGGTGGGAAAGGGATGAAAAAATTTAAAAAACTGCAGACACCCCGATGGCCAAGAAAAATTCGGAGATCACTACGGGATTTTAAGGGGGGAAAAAGGGAGCAAAAGTTGCATCTGCCCAAACCACCTTTTGGGTAGTCAGGCGGGAAGCTAAAGCTGAAGGGGAAAACGGGGATGAAAAGCAACAACAAAGAGCAAAAGGGTACAACCCCACCCTTGCTAAAAAGACTAAAAAGATAAATGAAAAAATTTTAAAAACTGTCCCCCCCCAAACCCAAGTCCCAAGTACTAAAAGGGAACTGCTTGAAGAAGGGGAATGCCCTGGAGCCAGTGGAAAAAAAGTAAAAGAGGCCCACTGAAATAACTTGCCCGGAAGAAAGTGGGGCCCCAAAAAGACACCCCCAAAAGGAAAATGGATATGGCAGTCAAAATGGGCAAGTTTAAAAAAAGAGAAATTTCAAAAGGAAAGCGGGATTTAAAAAAAAGGGAAAAGGCGGGAAAAGGGCCCAAAGGGGCAAAAGCAGACTTCACGGGAAAGAGAAACAGAAAAAGTCAAGAGGGAGCGAAAAAGAACGGGACAAGGGGAAAGTACTTCGCCCCGGGGGCCCAGGGAAAGCCGGGGAAGCAGCACCCGTAACAACTTTGAAGCTGCTGTATGACCCCAAAAAGAAACTCTCAGGGAAGTACAGCAGGCCTGGCGCCCATTTCCAAAGACAAAAAAGGGAAAAACCCCATCCTGGGACAGAGGGGAAACCTGAACAGATGGGCAGGCACTTTGGGGAAAAACCCCCCTGAAATCCCCGCCCCTTTTCAAACCCCCCGGGGACATCGCCCCTACTATAGAGCCCTAGAAAAACTGTGAGCAACCAAAAGGGGGGGAGTCAGGAAACCCCATCAAAATGCGGAAAGGGCAAGGCTCCCAGGCCCGGGGAAACATCCCGCAGAACCCCCAAAAAGGGCCGCCTGGAACCATTTTTAGAGATGCTGTACCCTTTCTTTTGGGAAGTTTTTGGGGAAGAGGGGATTTCCCAAATTAGACGGGAAAGGGGGCTCCTCATCAAGCTCCCCAAGAAAGGAGCCCTCAGAAACTGTCCCAAAACTATAGAGGGATAAATGTTCTGTCGGTCCCGGGAAAAAAGTTTTTAAACAGGACCCTCCTCGAGAGAATGAAAAATGAAAGTCGACCCTCTCCTCCGAGACCAACAGGCCCGGCTTCCCCCAAAAAACAGATCAGGAATAGATCAGTTTGGGCCACCTTGCCATATCGGGGAGCAACCCTTTTGAGTGGCCAACTCATCTTTATACACCCAACTTTGTGATTAGGAAAAAGCCTTTGACCATTTGTGGCCCGCAACCCCCTTTTAAAAATTTGTTCGCCCCCCATGGAGTGGCCAACCAAATGGTCAACTTGATCAAAAATCCTATGAAAAAAATGACCCCCCCGGGGTGGTCCTTGGGGACAACTCACAAACAGCTTTGGGGTTTGAAGCCGGAGTAGCCCAAGGGCTGTCTCCTGTTTTCCTTTCCCTTCCTCCTGGGATCGAGGGGTCCATGAAAGATTCAACCGGTTTTTTTTTAACCAAAAGAAAGGGAAACCCAGTGGCACTTTTTTGGGACCGGCGGGGTTGATCTCGGATTTTGCAGAGGACCCGGGGCCCCCTGCTTTCCCACGGGCCCCCAAACAGATGGGGGGAACAAGACTACAGAATTTAAAAGCCCCCTTAAATTACAAGTTGGTCTAAAGGGATCCATGAAGGAAAAAACCAAAGATTCTAAAGTTCAACGAAGTGAGTGAAAACCCATCACATAAATGGGAAGGAGCTGGAAGAAGTGGGGGGACTTCCGTCCCTGGGTAGAAATCTTTAAAACTTGCAGGGCGGCACGGGCCCGCAGCGTCAGAGCAAGAATTGGCAAGGCAGGCAGCCGGTTCTTGCAGCTGAAGAAATCGGGGAGCCCCAAAGGGTTTGGTGTGACCGCAAAAGACAGGCTTTCAACCCCAAGGGTAAGTCGCCCTTTAATATTTTGGAGCGGAGCATGGAGGAAAAACAAAGACCCCATCAAAAAAAGTGCAGACCTTAATCAACAGCTGCCGGGACAAAATCCTCCAGACCCACGGGCCCCGACCCCCAAATCAGCAAGCGGGACCGGGTGGCAAGTACCAACCAGCTCCCACCCGAGAAGGGAAAATCCGGCGCGGGGGATGGGGTTGGATTGGGCACCCCCGAGAAAGCCAGCCGAAACATCAAAAAGGGAAAGGCCCCTATCTGGACCCCGGGGAAAAAGGGAAAAAGGGGAAAGGCCCAAAGGAAACACCTGGGGGACGCGCCCTTGAGGCAAAAAACCAGAAAGAGGGGAAATATACCTGGAGAAGTGGAGGGGAATACCCCAGGACAGGGGATTGGGGGAAACGGGTTGTCGGCGGCCTTTGCTCCAGGGGGGGATGGGCCAAAAAGAAAGTAAGTAAGCAGACACACGAGGGACTGGAGGTAAAAAAAAGAACAGGGGGGCCTTATTCCAAAAATTCCTTCAATATAAAAAAAAAAAAAATTTTTAAAAAATTAAAAAAAATAAAAAAAAAATTTTAATAATAAAAAATTAAAAGGGTTTGGAATTTAAAAGCACTGAATCTTTTTTAAAAGGGGAACAAATCAAGCCCCTTCAGATTTTTTTTTTTTTTTATTTTTTATGCGTGTGTTGCGGTTTTTAAATTTTGTCATCTTTTCCCCCCGGCACACAATGGCCTACTCTTTCGAACAGGGGAAAACGGAAATTTAAAACCTTTTGTGCGAAAGGGATGTTCTGCTTTGGCTTTTGGGCACATAAAGGGGAAGGAAGCTTTGGTTAAAAGTTGTTGGATATAATCTGTTAGAAATTTAGTCAAAACAGACGGAGGGTTAGAGTTTAACCGTGGTTTAGAGGGGACGACTTTTTTCCGGAAGCACAGGAAAGCGGGGGTTTCCATTCTGGGTTTAGCGGCGCTTTTGACTAAGGGTGGGTACTTTAAAAACCTAAATGATAGTTTTAAAGGGAAACATGCGTGTCAGTTTTTCTTAATTCTATCTGTCTATCTTTTCGGGTTTTTCTTTTGTCTTTCAAAGTTTTCAATCTGTCGGGTTATCGGGTCTGTCGTTTTTATTATCTATTGCCGGGTCTTTGTTTTTGGGTCTTTTTTGTTATCTATCGATTTTAAAGGGAAGAAGAAGAAGAAAATTTCGGGAAAACAACCCCCCCCAAAAACCCCCCAAGGGGGAAAACAAAGGGAAAAAGAACAAGAAAAAATTTGTTTAAAGGGAAATTTAGATGGAAGTCCCCAAATTAAAAAAAGTGTCAGAAATGACAGATATCGATTTTTAAAATTTAAAAAATCGTTTCCCTTTGGGGGTTTTCCCCCATTTTTTTGGTCCTATGTTTTCTCTTTTCTCTCTTCCCCTCCTCTTCTCTTTTCTCTCTACTCTCTCTCTCTCTCTCCTCTCTCTCTCCTCTTCTCTCTTTTTTTCCTGCCTGTCTATCTCTTTTTCCTCCCTGCCTTTCGTTCTTAAAACCGGGAATTTTTCAAAAGATTAAAAAACTCAAAAAGTCTTTTTTCCCAAAATCTCTGTCTCTTTCTATCAAAAACTTCCCCCTTTTTCCTTTTTTGTCTGTCTTCTCTTTTTGTTTTTTTCTTCCTCTTTTTTCGTTTTCTCCTCTTTTTTGTCCCTTTCTTTGATTCCCCGATGTTACTCTCTTTTCTCTTTTTTCCCCCCACCCCCCTCTTTCTCTCTCTCTCTCTCTCTCTCCTCTTCCCCTTCCCTTCCTCTCTCTCTCTTTTTTTTTTTCCCCCCTCTCTCTCCCCCTCTCTTTTTCTCTCTTCTCTGGCAATAATTCCCATTGTTTTGATCTTTTGGCCCTTTTTTGGTTTTCCCATTTCAATGTTCCCCAAATTTAACGTTTTTTATCAAATTCATTGTTTTTATCTTTGTTGTTTCATTTTTTCCCCAAAACGAGGGCCCTGGTGTGCAAAAGCTTTTGGTTTCCAGTCCCTTCAATAAAATATTCGAGCGATCCCGACTTCTCTCTCTTGTTTTCTGTTCTGTCTCTCTCTGGCCCTCTCTCTCGGGTCTCTCTCTCTCTGTTTTCCCCTTTTCTTTTTTCTCTCTCTCTCTCTTTTCCCTTTTCCTCCCCTTTTCCCTCTCTCTCTTCTCTTCTCTCTTTCCCTCTTTTCCTTTTCTCTCTCTCTCTCTCTCTCTCTCTTCGTTCTGCCCTGTCTGTCGGGTCTCTTTTTCCTGTCCTTCTCCCTCCTCTCTCTTCTCTCTCTCTCTCTCTCTCTCTCTCTTTTCTTCTCTCTCTTCTCGGTGTTTCTCTCTCCCCGGGGGGCAATGCCAGCGGTTTCGTATTAAATGGAGAAATTTTTCCCCAAAAACATCAGAACGCATTTTTTTTAAACCCGGCCCCAATTTGTTAAAACCGGCGGGAATGTAAACAAAAAAAAACATACATGTCTTTTAGACCTGAAGGGGGGGAGGGGAGGGGAGGTGAGGGGAAAGAGGAGAGGAGGGGGAGAGAGAGAGAGATGGAGAGAGGAGGAGAGGAGAGTGGGGAGAATGAAAAGGAGAAGAGAGAGAGACAGAAGAAGACGACGGGAAAGACGCAGGACAAAGACAGAGACAGAGAACATTTTGGGAACAATTTTGAAAAATTTTATTTTTCAAAAGGGTAATAATGAAGCATAAAATTGCTTTTCTACATCCACCCCTCGGGGAAAAAAAGGGAGTTTAAATAATCAGGGGAAAAATATGTTTAAATGACACAGCTTTTGCATAGAAAAAAAAACCCAATTTCATACTTTGGCGCGCTGTGCGCGCACGCACAACACACACCCCAACACACACCACACACACACACACATACACTGAAAAGCAAGCAAGATATAGAAAACAGGGAAAGAGGAGAGTTGAGAAGGGGAGAGAGAGAGGGGAGAGAGAAGAGACAGAGACGGGAGACGGGAAGGGGGAAGGGTTAAGTTTTATACTTTAAAAAATTTTTGGAAAAACCCAAGAAAAAATTAATAGGAATCCCATAAAAACCCCATAACTAACTTTCCCCCTTTGGGGGGAGACAATTAAAAAGGAGAGAGGGAAAAAAGATAGAGGAGAGACAGACAAACAAAAAAGACAGAGACACAGAGAGAAGGGGCCCAGGAGAGGGACAGAGAGTTGACATAGCGGGGACGACAGATAGAGACAGAAAAGACAGAGAAAAACAGGGGGGACGAGTGAGAGAGTTTCCCGACTAAAATTTCAAACCGAAAAAATCATCAAACCAAACACCGGGGGACACACACCACACACACCCCAAAACCCCAAAACACCAAACTTTACGCCCCGAGCACAACACACACAAAACCACACACACACCCCAACACACACACACACACACAAAATTTTTTGTTTATCTGATTGCCCAGTTTTTGTTTAAGGCCAGTTGATTTTTAAAAAATTTCCGCGTATCCCACATTTTTATACACACAGCGCACCCCACATACACACGCGCACCCCGAACGCACGAAAACCACCCCACACAGGCTTTTTTTATCTGGCGGGCCATTTTAATTTTTTTTGGGGCCAGTTTACTTTCCCCAAATTTTCCCGTGTACACACACACACACACTTTCCCACACACATGCGCCGACCCCCACAAAAACGCACGCACCCCCACACGAAACACACGCGCACACACGCACGCACGTCACACCAGAAAAACAGCACCAAACACACAAAACACACCCCGCCGCTGGGCACACACACCACACACCAAAACACAACACACACTCACACACACACACACACACAAAAACACACACAGAGGGGGGGACGGGATGGCCTGGTTTTTTAAAAGCGTTTGCACATGGCATCGTGTTCTGTGACCCGAGTTCAAATCCCGTTCAGGGGAAAATATTTCCCCCCGGGCGTTAACATCAGTCCCGACTCCACTCCCCAAAAAAAGTCCTTCGGTTGAGACAAAAACCCAAGGTCCCGTGTGCGAACGCCACGGGAAAAATCTTGAGCCAACTTTAAAACCCTTTTTCGCTTTTGGGAAGGTTAGGGCCTTATGTCCCGGTTGGAACGGATGCCCAAAATTTTAAAAAAATTTTACGGGGACGGGATGCAAAAAAAAGCTTGCTTTTTTTACGTCCTCGAAAAAAAGGGAATTTAAAAAAATTTTTTAAAGTAAACGGCGCGCGGCGCCCACACACACACACACCCACACACACAACCAAACACACCCCTCAGGCGCATAGAGAAAAAATCTTCCGATCGCTTTAATGACTTTTCTCCAGAATTCAGTTTTCTCAATACTATAAAAAACTTGTAAAAAAGGGGCTTATTATACAAACAATCCCAAACACCCTCTTGTTCCGCGTTTTCCCTTTTAAATGCCCTTGACATGTTATGGGTTTAATGTATTATTTTGTTTAAAAATGTCGCATTTTGCAAAATATTCTTTTGTTTGTGTGGTGAAAAAAATCCGTGAATATTTGCTTTTTGCGTGTCTTTAAACGGGGACTGCCAGTTTCCCCAAAAGCTTGGGTACCATTGTATCCCCCCAAACTTTATTTTTGGAGAACATTTTGAATAACATTCTTTTCCTTCACGATTTTTCCCTGTTTTTTTTAAATGGGCACCCCGGGTTTTGGTTTTTCTACCTTGTTTGGGACGCCCAAGCTGCTTTTGTAAAACGTTCGGCAATGTTATTTTTAGTAATGTTAATAGTTATGTTATGAGGGGTTATGTTATGTGGTTATGTTATTTCAGTTAGTTGGGCTAGTTTTTCCCATCTGATGGGGTTTTTTTTTCCCCTTTTACTTTTTCTTTATAATATTTTTTCTTAAAAACTTTTTCGTACCCCACTCTCTCTCTCTCTGTTTTTGTCTCTCTCTCTTCCCCCCCCCCCCCCCCCCCCCCCCCCCCCCCCCCCCCCCCCCCCCCCCCCCCCCCCCCCCCCCCCCCCCCCCCCCCCCCCCCCCCCCCCCCCCCCCCCCCCCCCCCCCCCCCCCCCCCCCCCCCCCCCCCCCCCCCAAAACACACACATTCTCCCCTGTAGGGACCCCCAACTTTCCCCTTTCTCATTTAAACCATTCTCCCTCCCTTTCCCCAATTTTTTATAATACTTTTCCCCCCGTTCTAACATCACTTAAAGTGGGAAAAACGTTTTAAAACCAAAACCAACACACCCCCACACCCCCCACACAACCCCAACACAACACACACCCCCCCAAAAACCCCCCCCCACCCACCCCCAAAACCCCCCCACCCACCCTTAAAACACCCCACACCACACACCCACACACCCAAAAACCCCCACACAACCCCCCCCCCACCCCCCCTTCCCCCCCCCCACCCCACACCCCCCAACCCCACCACAAACCCACAAAATAAAACACAACACAAAAACACACACTTAAAAACCCAAACCCACAAAACCAATTTATTTCCCAGGTTTGTTTTTCAGGCTTTGTTTTTGAATTTAAGGACCAGTTAACTTTCTCAAAATAAATTTTTTCCCCATTTTTAAAAAAAAGTGTGCAAAGAAACATTTTTTTGGGTACTGACTGTTGTTTACTGTGTGTGTGTGTGTGTTTGTGTGTGTTGGGGTGTGTGTTTTAGGTTTTTGTGTGTGTGTGTGTGGGTTTTTGTGTGTGTGGGGGTGTGTTGTGTGTGTGTGTGGGGTTGTGTTGGATTTTGTGTGTGTGTGTGGGGAGGGTGTGTGTGGGGTGTGTCTTGGGGTGTTGTGTTTTGTCTTGTGGGGGTCTGTGGGGGGTGTGTCTGTGTGTGTAAGTGTGTGTGTTTGGGGTGTCAAGTCAACGTAAAATTTTATTTTCAGATGGTACCAAATTTAATAAGCAGTGCATTTTTCTTTTTTTTTTTTCAAGCCTTCTATCTAAAGAAGAAAAAAAAAGCGGGGAAAAAAAAAAAAAAAAATTTTATTTTGCGACTTGAATTAAAAAAAACCCCAATCTATGGTAAACTATACAAATTAAACCCAAAAAACCAATAAAAATATGCATATGTGGAATTAAATTAAAAAAAAAAAAAAAACAGAAAAATATGAGACCATACAATTTTAAATAATTCAAAAATCATTTAAAAAAAATACCCCCTCATAAACAAAAAACAAGCAACAATAAAAAAAAAACCAAAAACCCAAAAAAAAAAAAAGAAGACAAAAAAGAATTTAAAAAATTTTTAAAAAACCCCCTCCAAATGTTCCCTCCCCCCTCACACCCCATTTTACCCCCAAACCTTCAAACCCTACAAAACAACTGAAAAAAAAACAACCAAAAAAGGGGTGAACAAAAAGGGGCAAAACCCCAAACCCAAAGGGAAAAAACAATCAAACAAACACAAATTATACATTTCACAAACAACAAAAAAGCGCAATAAACTAACATAGGGGCAAAAATAACAACCAAGAAAAAATGAAGGGAAAAAAATTTTTAACTAAAAAAAGACGAGAAAAAAAGTCCAAATTTTTCCCTCCCCTTCCCCCCAAAAAAACCACCCTAAACCCCAAAAAAAAAAAAAGGCAAAAAAAAACCAGAACCCACCCCAAACCCCTTCCCAACCAAAAACAAAAACAACACCAAAATTTTAAAGGATATAAACGAGAAAACTGATGTTTCAATTTTAAAAAAATTTTAAAAACATACACATGCACATCCCCACCCTTTTCCCCCCTTTTCCACATAATATTCTCTTTTATTTAAAAAAAAGAAGAATTTAAAAAAAAAGCTATTTTGGTTTCAGGCAAGGAAATTTTAACAAAACATCCATTTCCCCTTTCCCCGGGTCAAATTTTCCCATGTTTAATGTTTCTTTTCGGGGTTTTTAGGGGAGGCAAAAGTTAATTTCCCTTTTTCAAAGAATAAAATTTAGGCAATGGGAAACCCCCCGCAGTACTAAAAGTCAAACCAAAAAACAATTTAGCTAAAATTAGTACTTGAACCAGAAAACTAAAAAGTGACAAAACTAAAATAGTCAGCTTTTTTTGTGTAAAACAAAGAAAAATTAAAAAAGGGAAAACAGCAAGAAAAAAAAAAACCCAAAACCGAACCAAATTTAAAAAACACCACGCACTAAAACACTTTTTACCCAACACACACACACAACACACCACACCCAACCCCCCACAAACACCCCCACAAAACCCCACACCCCATCCCGATTCAAAAAACGTGCTGGGGGTTTATTCATTTCAAACCCCCTATTTAGATTAGTTTACACAGGGACTCATATGAAATGAAACTTGGGTTTATATTGGTTTTTAATGACAAGAATTAAAGTCAAAAGACACTTAAATCACTCTAAATTACAAAATCGGTTTTGTTAAATTTTAAATTTAAGGGAAAAATTTTTTTTTTTGATGGTTTTTTTACTGTTTTTGCTTTTTTTAACCCTTTCAAATTTTGGGGGGGGGTTTATTTCCTTTGGTCACTGCTGGGAAAACAAGAGGTCGATTTTATTTGGTTTTTTTGGGTCTTTGGGGAAAAGTTAGCAAAAGGTTTTTTGTCTATGTTGGTTTTAAATTTGAAAGCTTTGGTAATCTTGGGGGTTTCATTTTGATTTAAAAACTTTTTGCTTAAACACAGCCTTTTTTGAAAATTTAAAGTCGGTTTTTGAAATGTAGGACATTTATTTGCTTTTTAAACCTCAATTGTCGGGTGCTTGTTTTTTTGCAATAAGGTTTTTTCTGCTTTTTTATATGGGGATGAAAAGAATTTTAAGTTGTTCCCCCCTGCAGGTAAACCCAAATAGTTGACCCCATAGTCAATGATTTGGTTTTGAATGTGAAACCCCAAAAAAAAAAGTTTTTCGAGAATGGGTTTTTTTGGAAAAAATGTTTTATTTTGGATATTGAAGTAGCCTTTTGAGCTAGGCGTTTACCTAGTGACATTTTTGTGTCAGTCCCCAAATCATATTTTTGTCAAGGGGAAACCCAATAAATTTTTTGTGAAATCAACTTCTTCAAAATTTTCCGTTATCCAACAAAAAAGAGGTTTTAAAACCTTTTCTTCATTTTTTCTTTTCTGTTTTTGTGATTTTTTGGGACATTTAAAATTTTTTTTTTTTGGGGGCATTTTTAAAGGAAAATGTGGTTTTTAAATTTAGTCCAATTAATTTCCCAAACTTCAATACTGTATTGAAGTTTGCTTGTTAATCTTTTTTCCCGGAGTCCGAAACACTACAAAAAAGAGTGGTATCGTCAGCAAACATTTCAAAAGTTTTTTTAAATTAAAACAGGGGTTTAAAACATTTAATAGACTGAAAACAAAAGTTGGGCCCCAAAATGAGTTGTGGGACCCCCTGTCTAAAAGGGTTGTAGTTCTGATGCTTGGTTATTTACAGATACAAGTGTTTCCAATTTCCTTTTTTTGTCTGTGTGTGTGTTGTGTGTGTTTGTTTTTTGTGTTTTGTTCGGCGCGGGGCGCTGGGGGGGCCCTGTGTGTTTTTTTGTGGTGTGTGTGTGTGGTTTGCTTTTGTGTGTGTGTGAGTGTGTGTGTGTGGTGTGTTGTGGGGTGGTTGTGTGTTTTTGTGTTGTTTTGTTTTATTTAAATTTTTTTTAATTTTTTTTTTAATTTTTATTTCGAGGGTTTAAAGGAATAAGCACTCATGGTTTTTTACTTTTTTCTTTGATTTTTAAAATTTTCTGTTTTCTTTTTGTGTGTATGTTTTTGTTTTTAAATATTTGTGAATGTATTTATGTAGGTACGTTGTATGTATGTATGTGGGGTGTTGTATGTATGGTGAATGTATGTATGTATGTAGGTAGTAAGTATGTATGTATGTATGAAGGGATGTTTTGTAAGTATTATGTTTTATGTGTGAAAAGTATGTATGTATGTGGGAATTTTATGTTTGTATGTATGTAGTAAAGTATGTTTGTAAAGGATGTAAGTATTTATGATGTATGTATGTTTGTATGTATGTGTGAATGTATGTAGGGTTTTATGTATGTATGTATGTTGTATGGTTTTATTTTTACGATGTATAAAGTTTTTTTATTATTTTATGTTTTCCCTTTTTACGTTTTAAAACCGCCTCAAGACCCCATTTTGTTTCAAAACCCCAAGATTTTGGGCCCCCTTGTTCCCCCTCTCATTTTTGTCCCCGCCTTTAAAAGCCAAA
>CM054143.1:57756247-57936092 GCA_028751875.1 Rapana venosa | reverse complement strand
AGATTTTTTTTTTTCCCCATCATTACTGTAGCCACATTCTGGTTTTTCATTTTTGTCGTCCATCCCCAACGGCCCACAAAATGGCCTATTCTTCCTAAAGATGGAACAGGCTTTAACGTTAGCACAAGATGTTCTGTGTGCGTTCACACATCCAAAAGACTTTCAAGGGAGTGGAGTCAACACAGATGCTCATCCCAGGGAGAAAATGCCCTGGAGCAGATGCCTCAGTAGTGGCTTGGCCATCCGGTTCTGAGCACAATGCTTTAACCACCAGGCTATCACCACCCCCCCCCCCCCCACCCACCCACCCACCCCTGACAAAGCATATGAGTACTTGCTTTAGTTCTGGGCTCATCTCCAAGAGTGGCATGTAATCATGTGTCCCAGAGTCTAGTCTTCCCTGCTGGTATGCCCGTGATATAAAATGTACCCAGTTTATTTTGTGTTTGAAATAATGCATAAAGTTACAGTGGCTAACCCTTCATTAGTGGAAAATGTTGTGACTATGATTTGGTTCTGTGTGCTTGGTGATTCTTTTCTTTTCTCTTGTCATGTATGTAGGCCTTGGTCCTGGTTTCCATCACATTCTTTTTCATTCCTCGGACACAGCTCTGAGGTGCACCAATGGTGACAGGTTTGCGTATGCAGCGGTTTTCTTTCCCCCAACATTTAGGTAGTCACATTCCACCTTCAGGAAAGGTATCTAAATATGACACCTGTGTGCATTTTGTTTTTGTTTTGAAATTTTGTTATTTGGTTCTTCCAGTATGAAATGACCTATCTTCTGAAAGTTGGAACAGGCTTTTCACGTGTGCGCAAGAGGTTCTATGTGCATTCGCACACGGAGCCTCGGTTTATAGTCTCATCCGAAAGACTTTGACATTCAGTTTGATTTTCTCATCAAACTGGGAAGAAAAGGTTAGGCCAGGAATCGATCCCAGAACCTCAATGTTTATTTGTTAGCTAGGCGAACATCTTAACCGGCCTTCCACTTTCTTTCTTGTTTATTTTCTTTCTTGATTATTTTGAGTTATATCTGTGTGGTATTTCTTTTATTGTTCTTTTATCTTTTTGTAATGTAGGCCTTTGCACTTAAGTTTCTCTATAGCTCAATAGCTGACAGAGGTTTTGGCCAGGCCAGCATAAGAGATGTCGTGCAGTGGGGGTGTGGTGTCTGGTTTGGTGTTGCAGGAAGAGCTGGAGGAGACGCAGAGGAGGAAGAGTGAACTGAAGCAACAGGTGGCCGCCCTGCAGACTGAACTGGACACCTCCAAACACACACACCAGTCAGTGGCCTGCTACACAGGGTCTAGTGTAGTGTAGTGTAGTGTAGTGTGTGTGTGTGTGCGTGTGTGTGTGTAGTATTTATGTTGTACAATTCTCCTGAACCACATTTGTGACCCTCCACCACAAAATGAGGCACATTGCACCTGACCCACTTTTCTACTTAGAGCCATTTTAGGCAGGTACAGGTCATGGTGATTTTGAGATTTTGATTAATTATAAAGCTATAAGCCTTCTTCTACCTTGTATTAAAGTATTGAGGCATCATTTTGTTTAGCTTATTTATTGGAAATTAATAACTTGTCAACAATTAAAAAATTGACATACAGAACAATGTGGTGGACGGTCACATAGTATGGACCCTTTTGCAGTTAGTGGGTGTGTGCATGTGTTAAGTGTTTGTTCCTTGGTTGATTCTATCGTGTATAGCACATGTCTGTTCAGAACTATTTCCAAACATCACATGTTTACCATTTATCAATCGCTTAATATGGATCCTGGTACAATTGGTGTTGTGTGTGTGTATACATCCGTTTGCTGGTCTATGTGTATTCAGAATATTCATTTTTATATATTTTTGAGGGGTAGATACAGTGTGGTTTTGTTTTGGTTTTTTTATCTAGCCATCATTTTGTAACCTTATACGGCAGTCTGTTTAAATGCTAAAGGGGTACTTCTACTTTTACTGGTTTCGAAATTTGTCAGTCATTTGTGGAAGGGAAACAACCAACAAAATGTTTTTGAAGCAGAGTTACTTCCCTGAAACATGCTTTGTGAGAAGAGTTTTTCACTAGTAGTTCCTATGTGTATAAAGCCACTCCACATGAAACTACCTCAAACTGACAAACAGACAATTTGACTACGACGTACTGCCTTAAAGAAAACCACACAGTGCCCTGATCACGTCTCCAGGAGTGCAGGGAGAGGTTAAATCACATAATGGCCTGAGCAGCAGCATAGACATAGTTTTTTATTTTCTTTTATTTCGAGGACAATGGAATAAGCACTTGTATGCTTTTTTACAACCAGTCCCCGTGTGTATGCGGTTTTGTAAATGTCATCTATTCCCTCCAGCACACAATGGCCTGCTCTTCCAAAAAGCGGAACGGGTTTTAACGTGTGCGCAAGATGTTCTGCACATACTGTTAAATGTGTTTTGTGGTTTTCAGACAGCTGAGTGCTCGGTGGCGGGAGAAGTCCGAGCTGATCGGTGGCCTGGAGAAGCAAGTGAGCAGCATGCAGAGCAACTGGCAGGAGAAGGAGAAAGCTCTCAGACAGGAACGGGACAAAGCCGTGGAAGCCGCAAGGTAGGCTTAGTGCGCATAAATGATGCTGGCTGGGGATTGGGTGTGTTCATGTAGCAGAGCTACCCTGTGGTGAGAGGAACAAGAATTGTGACTTGATTGTCATCTGAGGGCAGATGTTTAAGTCATGCTGAGGTGTTCATTTGAGGTTATGTTAGCGTGTCTTTTTTTGTCTTTTTCCTTCTTAAGTTTGGTTTGAGGGTCCATTCCCCTGCAAGTTCTTCATAAGTGACAGTGTAAATCGAGGTTTAATGCACAAATGCATTTCATCTTGCAAATACAAGAACAAAACATAACGCACATCATCTTGTGCATATGACAACAAAACATGACAAACAAATAGATGAAACAGATGTAGCTGAAAGAAACTTAGCTGAAGTGAATCCTTTGGTCATCTGCAGAGAGTAAATAAACAAAGTGAAAAGAGCAAATGACATCCAGATCAAAAGTAGAGCTACTGTGTTGTTGCAACATGTGCATAACTATTTGGAACTTAATGTGTTCGTAAATTAAGAGGCGGGGGTAGACTTTGTCACTTTTTTTAAAAATCATAAATGAGAGCTCCTTTTCCTGCATATCAGTAGTTTTAATCATGAATTCATTATTTATGCTTCATTTTAAAGAATTGAATTTATACACATCTCTTTGTGTTTCGTTTGTACATTTGTTTTTATACAAACATCTATGTTTACAGGTATGCTTATTGTAAACAATACTCTTTTCCCTTCCAGGGGCTCATTCAGTATGAATGTTCCCATGTTCTGCATGTACTGTGCGCAATTTTTTTTCCATCATTCATTACTCTCTTTCATAGGGGGAGGGGTGGAAGGTAGCCTAGTGGTTAAGAGCATCAAGCTCGTGATCTGATGGCCCAGGTTTAATCAAACCACCACCGAGGCACCTGTTTGAGGGGATTTTCCCCCTGGAGATAACATCGGTGACGACTGCACTTACCAGAAAGTCCTTCACATAAGACTATAAACCCAAGATCCAGTGTGTGAACACATGCAGAACATCTTGCACAGCATTAAGACCTGTCCGTAAGAACTAGCCTAGCAACATATGCTGCAAGAAATGAGACAAGAGTAAGAAAGCAGTTGACTCAGTACTCACTCCTGGTGACTTAAGAAAGCAGTTGACTCAGTACTTACTGCTGGTGACCTAAGAAAGCAGTTGACTCAGTACTTACTTACTGCTGGTGACCTAATAAAGCATGTTGACTCAGTTCTTACTGCTGGTGACCTAAGAAAGCAGTTGACTCAGTACTTACTGCTGGTGACCTAAGAAATCAGCTGACTCAGTACTTACTTACTGCTGGTGACCTAAGAAATCAGCTGACTCAGTACTTACTGCTGGTGACCTAAGAAATCAGCTGACTCAGTACTTACTGCTGGTGACCTAAGAAATCAGCTGACTCAGTACTTACTGCTGGTGACCTAAGAAAGCAGTTGACTCAGTTCTTACTGCTGGTGACCTAAGAAAGCACGTTGACTCAGTACTTACTGCTGATGACCTAAGAAAGCATGTTGACTCAGTACTTACTTACTGCTGATGACCTAAGAAAGCATGTTGACTCAGTACTTACTGCTGATGACCTAAGAAAGCATGGTGACTCAGTACTTACTGCTGGTGACCTAAGAAAGCATGGTGACTCAGTACTTACTTACTGCTGGTGACCTAAGAAAGCAGTTGACTCAGTTCTTACTGCTGCTGGTGACCTAAGAAAGCAGTTGACTCAGTACTTACTTACTGCTGGTGACCTAAGAAAGCAGTTGACTCAGTACTTACTTACTGCTGGTGACCTAAGAAAGCAGTTGACTCAGTACTTACTGCTGCTGGTGACCTAAGAAACCAGTTGACTCAGTACTTACTTACTGCTGGTGACCTAAGAAAGCAGTTGACTCAGTTCTTACTGCTGGTGACCTAAGAAAGCAGTTGACTCAGTTCTTACTGCTGGTGACCTAAGAAAGCAGTTGACTCAGTTCTTACTGCTGGTGTTCTCAGCCTGGCTGTGGAGAAGATGCGGGGAATGGACGACGCTTTCCGTCAGCAGCTGGAGGCAGCAGAGAAATCGCACAGAGAGGAGCTGGCCAGAATGACCAATGAAAAACAGAGAGAGGTGGACATGGCTGAACGAAAGGTCAGTTTTTCTGCTGTTGGGTGGCTGGGGAGAGTGGGAAGACAAGTGTGTGGGGATAGTTTCAGTGATAGTCATTGGGGGAATAATGTTTATGTGGGAATAGTTTCATGGGTAATTATTTGCTATTCCTCTGTATACTTTTAGTAAGTAAGTTTAGTAAGGGCTTCATTTTGGTGCACAATATCTTCCATTCATAAAATTTAAACAGTAATATTGTCTGCCAGTTGAAGAAATACAGTAGCATATGCCGAATTGAAAAGCGCCATATTTTGTCACTCCCCATAGCTATTAACATACAAGTCAGCTTTCCCGTTCCTGAGCTAGAGCTCTGAGGTTCGTTCACCAGTGGTGAGATTTTGCATGTGCACCTGCTTTGGCATACTATGTAAGGTAGCCACATTCCAACTTCATGGAATCAAACTGTGTAAAAAGCTTGAAAAGGCCAATAACACCCTACATTGGGGTTGTTTTTGTGCAAGATGCGTAGCACGGTTTTATTGTACAGAACATAGAAAACAGCATGGATGTGAAAAGCTTGATAGTTGGGTTTTTTTTTATGATTTCAAAAGTTTAATTTCACCATGTTTTAAAGTACAACAATTATCAATCATGTTTTAAAGTATTTTTTTTACCTGTCAGTCACTTGCTGGGTGCTGGCTTGTGTTTTTATTATGTTGTGGTTTGTTTGGAACTGAAGGATTTTTGATCATTAGCTTTTCTCATTTATGTTTTATCGATGGTCTACCATGTATTGTTTTTGCTTTGGTCAGTGCAGTTTTCCCCATGGGATGATTTTAATTCCTGCATTTTTTACTCGACTTTAATATGGCCCATTTATTTTTCTTTACCTGCAGTTATGATGCTGATGGTGTGGACAGGTGGTGATGGTGGAGGAGGAGATGAGAGAACTGCTGAGGGAGACCGAACACAGCAAGCGTGGGATGGAAGAGAAGGTCAAACGTCTGACCCAGGCCCTGGGTGACCTCCAGTCTGACCTCTTGTGACCCACCACCATACTGTTTCTCCAGTTCTCCGTCCATATCAACCATTTGCCCTCACATGTATTCCAGGACTTCATGTACTGGTAATTTTACCATTTATGTAGCTTTTGAGTTTACTTACAGTGATTGTATTGTTTACCTAGCTATAAAGCTTTCATTTAGGGTTTTTTACCATGCAAACAGGCAGAGGTACAAGAAGCCACCTTTATGATTTATTGTGGGAGGGGGGGGGTTGTTTTTTGGGGGAGGGGGGTCATGTCAACAGGCAGTGGCATGAGAAATCATAAGGTCTAGCCTATATATTTAGGATCTTTGGTCCAGGGTTTGCTGTTTTGTTTTGTTTGGATTTTTTTTTCTTGTAAATAGGCAGGGATATCAAGTTGAAAGTTCTAGCCCAAGTCTTGAGTTCTCCAGAGAGCAAACCCAGCCCTCCTTCACACGAAGTATAAAACTAAAAATGGTAACTTGGAGATACCAAGTACAAAATTGAACAAGAAAAAACTGTCTTTGATCTGCCCTCGGTGATTTCTTCTTGTGGTATCTGTAGAGCAGGGCTGCTGGTTTTTAGTTTTTGTGTGGAGTATTCTACCCATCACCATGAAGAAGTCCTCAGGTGTTGAGAAAATAATGGAAATGATGAAAAAGCAGCTCATCTCCATGTTTTATATTCAGTTTCATATAAACAAATTTTCTTTTTTTTTTTTTTTTTTAAGTCAGAGCTGCCTACTATTTGTAGCGTCTAAGGAAAACCACAAAGACAGACTTCCATGGACACGAGTACATACAAATATCAGATATCAACTGCAGCAAAAAGAGAGTGAAAACTTACCTTCATCTATACAGTGTTCAAAGTTCTTGTATTGAAAACAACTGTAACTTTAAAAATTCTATATCGGTTGCTGTCACTCTGTAGGAAAAATGGACTCCAACATAGGCACCTTAGCAGTGTATGGAACAGCATAAGTCAGTCAGACTTTAATTTCTGGATTTGTCTGACTTCATTTCTGTCTCAGCTCAGCTTGCCATGAGCTTACGAGACCTTGCAGTTTAGTTTTGCCTGTGTTGGGGGTGCAAGTTCAGTTACCTTACACTGCTTCACTAGCATTGTTGGCTGCATCTGATGGTCACCCTGCTGACCTGTTTCAATGTGTTCCTGTGTTGAGGAAGGGAATAAGGTCCTGTTTGCAGGGTCTGCTGATTAGTAAGAGACTGTGGTATCTTGGGAGTCTGGCATCTCACCCATTCTGACACCATGACTAAGATATCTTAATGTCCGTAGTGGACTAGTATGACAGGGTCATACAATAGTGGAAGTGCTTGAAAGCTGTAATACCTGGTCTACATTTTTTCCTCTCTTGATAAAATTCTCTAAACTGGTTCTCTAGCTATGTATTAAGAGGTCCTGTTCCCATTATGATGTGTCCCGTCTTCCAGTTGTAGCTATCTTAAGTTGGTGCACTGCCTCTGGTACATTCAGTTGCATGTATTTGTACATGGCATACATGTGCTGGCCATTGATGATCACAGCAAGTGCTGGTCAGCAGGCATGTTTGTCCCCTGTCCGACATAGACCCCTCCCTCCCTCATGTGGTCAGAATGTTTAGGACTGATGAATGTGGTCAGGATGTTTAGTTACGTGACAGTATGAAGATTTAGTATCATGGCAGTATGAAGAATGTTTAGTTTCATGGCAGTATGAAGAATGTTTAGTTGTGCTTAAGAATGTTAAGTTTCATGGCAGTATGAAGACTATTTAGTTGTGCTTTATTTTGAGGTGTGACAAATGTAGTGAGTGGTGTAGTCTTTCAGATTGTTCAACCTTGAAAATCACCATATTGGAAATAAAAAGTGAGAGAGCAACAGAAAGTGTGCTGTAAGAAAATACAGTGTATTGCACAGGTTCCTTCTAGGTCCCCTACAATCCTTCATCCAACGCTCAGACAGCAACTATTGTCTGTCATATGCACGAAAATGTGTTGCACTGCTGTTGAGCGCCTGACAAGTCAGGCCCAGGGCATCTGGCTTTGGCATGGGAGAGAACAAAAGAGGCAGGGGAATGGACAGAGAAATGAAAGTGCCCCAAGCAATCCACTTTAAAGTACACAGCCATCCTTCCTACAAAGAATGTTTACCATTACATCCAGCAGGTGTGCTAAGAAAAGCCCTCCTAAAAAAATTTAATACACCAAAGGAGAACAATCTATACAATGAACAGATTTAATTTCTCCCCAAAATAAAATGCCCTTTCCAGTCACAGACCAGAACTGTATCTAACCAGCCATTTCTGTGAGGACCTGATAAGTCTATCTGCTGTGAAATCCTTCTGTCATGAGAGTGACCTCAGATCAACAGACAGGTACTATCCTGTGGAGGGTACATAGTACCAGAGGGATATCCTGTGGAGGGTACATAGTACCAGAGGGATATCCTGTGGAGGGTATCCATAGTGCCAGAGGGATATCCTGTGGAGGGTATCCATAGTACCAGAGGGATATCCTGTGGAGGGTATCCATAGTACCAGAGGGATATCCTGTGGAGGGTACATAGTACCAGAGGGATATCCTGTGGAGGGTACATAGTACCGGGGGTATCCTGTGGAGGGTATCCATAGTACCAGAGGGATATCCTGTGGAGGGTATCCATAGTACCTCATCCTGTGGAGGGTATCCATAGTACCAGAGGGATATCCTGTGGAGGGTACATAGTACCAGAGGGATATCCATAGTGCCAGAGGGATATCCTGTGGAGGGTATCCATAGTGCCAGAGGGATATCCTGTGGAGGGTATCCATAGTGCCAGAGGGATATCCTGTGGAGGGTATCCATAGTACCAGAGGGATATCCTGTGGAGGGTACATAGTACCAGAGGGATATCCTGCAGGGTACATAGTACCAGAGGGATATCCTGTGGAGGGTACATAGTACCAGAGGGATATCCTGTGGAGGGTACATAGTACCAGAGGGATATCCTATGGCAGCCAAAAGGGGCATGTCCCCAACACAAAGGAATGAGCTTCATACAGACCAACAGATGGGTACATAGTACCAAGCCTCCTGATGTAACTGATCAAACCCTGAGGGCCCACGCTTGGGGCACAACCCCCATCCATCCAAACTGCTTTCAAGGAATGTCCCCATTTGCATCTCATGTGACGACACCCCGGCTCAAACTCAGGAATCGGGAAAAATTTTCAGCGCCACCAAAAGTTTGAACACAAACTATATGCATGCCCCCTCCTGCCGGGTTTTAGATTTGTAAAGTTCAGAACAAAAATCTGTTCAATGCACAACACAACATTATAAAGTTTCATCCACTCCAAGATGGTATTTTTTTTTTACAAATCACTTTAGCCCATCTTGTTGCGTTCACCCACAAGGGGATGGGGGAGTGGAAACCTGACAGGGTTGCGGGCAAACTGAGGTCAGAAAAGGCTCAGGCTGCCACAGCAACCCTGTTTGGTCCCAAGAAGCCAATGAGATCCCAGGCTTACCACACTGACCTTACTTTTGTAACAAGATACTTAGCACAGCCACCAGTCTGGCCTGGTTAGTCTACATGTCCCACCTTCAGAAAATAACAGGACCCAACTTTTGACCCATCTGTGCAGTTCTTCAAAACTGCAACAAAGCACAGTATGCTTCTTAGACAAAAAGCCACAAGCACATAGTTTTCACTGGTTTCAAAACCATAAATCTCTGGAAAGACTGCCTTCTATACTGGCAGTGGGGAAACCACCCCCCACGAGAGAATATCCTATGGCAGCACAAAGAGGCATGTCCGAAAATGTGGGAATGAGCTTCATAAACAATCAACAAGAATCAAAACGATAATCGAACAAGAAGTTTACACCTCAGGCTGACCAGTCATCAAGCAGAAGCCATCTCAAAAACTACAACAGCATTTCAGTCATACATGAAACATTCACAAGGCAAAGAAGAGCCACCTCAAAAATCCTGCCCTTGTGGAAAAGATCTACACTAACAAATACAAACAATACTGTCAAGTCTTGGTCAGCAAATCATCTACAACAACAAAAATCGCCAAACCCACCAAAACACCAACTTCTATTTCAATTGGGACACTTACCTAACACTGCAAGGAGAAACTAGACAAGGAAACGCAATATGCAATACATCTATTATAATTGAATCAACTACGAGATATGTATCAATGATGATATGATGGCATTTTCATAAGTGACAAAAACCACCAAACAGTTACAACTGGGTTAGGATTACGGCAACAGGACTGGTTTTTGCATGAGTAAAACGCTTGAGCAAACTATAACTGTAACACATTAATTAACAATTGTTATTATTAATTAACAATTTAAGCATACTGTTAATGATAACACATTTAAGTTAAGTATGCTGGAGCGGCAACACATTCAGTTTTTACACAATAAATATTTTGGACCATGTAATGATTTTTTCCACAGTTCAATGTTGAGATTTTGTATGTGTGACAGTTTTTGCCCACCATTATGGTAGCTGCATTCTGACTTGAGGGATGATGTCTAAACACAATGCCAATGTGCAGTGCATGTTTTTTTTAGATTTTGCCATCCATTCGTATCGGCAAGCAATAGCCTACTCTTCTAAAAGGCAGAGTGCAATGCTCTAACCATTAGGCTATGCCACCGCCTAAATTAGTGATAAGTGAAGTTTCTTACCAAAGCTGAACAGAAAAAAAGAATCCTTCCAAAGAGAACCTGTGCATAGTACACCATGTTGACAACAGTAAAAATACTGATCAGTCTTATCACTAAAAGTCAATCCAACAGATCCATTTTTTAATAAAATCGTAATCCATGTTCCTCAAAGAGTACAGTGACCAGTACAATTAAACCATTTCGCCCCTTATTTCAATCAGCATGCAAGCGGTACATCCACAAAAAAAAGTTTTCCTCTCATTTATTCAATGTGCAGTTCACACAAATCGACCATAAGCAACTTGTTCTGATGCAGTACTTCAAAATTATCCCACTTTCTCAACTTGCATACCACTCTCAAACTTAGCACTCTTCCCATCAGTCTTTTTTGCCAGTTCCATAAACAAAAGTACATACATCTTCAAAATACAAATACGCAAAAAATCATTCCATGCATTATGTCAATGATGCCTATGTACAGTTACAGAATATATTCCATGAACACTAGAAACAGAAGTATACCACCAAGAACTGGAATGCTTATATTGGAAAAGAAGTAAAGCAATACATCTGACAAGATTTCTTCAAGCCTGGATTGTGACATGCTCTGGGCGAGGGAAGGGATATACAAAATGCCAGAGTGACCAGAGGCCTTCATAATGCAACCGCCGCAAGGATTTGTGCACAAGTATATAAAGTAATAATCTGTCTAGAATATACACTGAAAAATACCATCACCACAGAAATTAAAAGGGGCAGAACTGATGTAACTTCAAATGAAACACATGTGCCAGCATGGTTGCAGTTTTATGCTTATCGACACATCTCACTACTTTCAATATCAGTCCTCAAGTCAATGTTAACATATTCTACCTGTGATTTTATCTGTGAGACATTAAATACTTTTACTTTTTGGTTGTTAATAAAAAGACTAAATTTTCAATGACAAAAATACACTGTCCTCTTAACTTCTGCACAAATGTCTCTCCTTGAAAGGTTATGGTTAAGAACCTGACAAAGCCCTCTGTCAAAGACCACCAAAATATGAAACTCATTACTCTTATACACCAGGTTCATTCAAAACCACTGGCAACCATTCCTGATCCTTGGTTAAATTTTGTTACCTCAATGAGTTACTTCCAAAAATACTTTCTGGAGAACCTGGCCATTCACTTGAGGGAGTCTCAAATATCCATCCTTTCCTTTTTTTTTTTAAGCTATGTGATCAGATTAGAACAGCTAGTTAATTACACCGAAATAATTAACTTATGGTAAATACAATTTGGGGGCTGTTCCACAATAGTGCACATTTCCAAGACATGTCTTTTACAATCCACTGACCTCAGCTTGACACAGAGGAGGACAGATCTGGTTTTGCCTACTGGTTGACCGCTTCTGAACAAACCCTGACATTTACAGCAATCTCCATTCTGAACAATAAGCCAGCTGCTGGACACTGTTATATTTTGTGAATCCTGATCCTTACAGCACCGTCATTGTCAGTCACTTGTACACTGTAAGAAAAAGCAACATTGGTACAGTCCACCCTTGAATTTACAACTATACAAATTATGGGGGCAGAAAACGAAGTAGTACGGTACAGGATTACCAAAACCGTTAATAAACCTTTGGCTAATATTCCTTCCCAAATAATTTCATTCCTCAGCTTGAACTTTGAGGTCCACCAGTGGTGAGAATTTTCGGTATGTGACTGGTTCTAAGCCCACAAGTAAGGCAGCCACTCTCAGTCTGACAACAAACTGGATGGATGCACACTACCATGTCAACAAGACCGTCCACTCTGATGTGGTGATTTGGTGCTTCACCTTGGTAATTCCACCTCACACTCAAGACCTGGCAATTTGGACCTAACCACTATGTTCAAACACTGAACTAAAACAGCTTCCCATTTCAATGTCACTAGTTAATAAGGTGCAAAACATTTCAAATCGTTATATACTGTCCATAAAAAAATAAGGCCATAAAAACAAATTCATATAAATCTTCCTAGGGCATAGTGGCTTAATCACCCATACCCACAACTCGGCCCACATTCAAAAGGAATTCACAAAAGACACGTGTTCCAGGTCCTGTAAGATCACCATAATTTCTTGCAGTCCACCTCAGAACCACTTTTCATCGGTACATACTATATATATTCAAGTTGTTATCAGTAATCATAAATTATACAAGTTTATCTATTTTAACTCATAATTTAAATTTTCAAGCCAACATCCATACATTTTGGAAAGTTAAACAAGCACTCGGACATCCACACATTACCACATGAAAGCATTACGTATTGGACAACACACAAATGTGAAGCTGAGGGGCACATCTAGGCACGTCTTTTTGTTTTATCCCGCAAGGATAGATTTTCTCTATCCCATCATTTTTTAATCTTCCCTTTTAGGTCATCAAGTCTCTACCCTACTGCAGGACATCCATTTATTCCAAGTGACTTTATGGGCACTTCTTAAAGCTGAAGAACTGGTCTTCAACAATCCTTCACGCAATGTCAGCCCAGATCTGGCCCTCTTGGTGGACTGGGCTATGAACGTGAATGAAGCCTACAAGTGAATATAAACAGATGGAGCTCTCCAGAAAGTGCTCTCTGAACTGAAGTTGGTTACAAAATGTCCATGAAAAACGTCATATGCATATTTTTGTCTTGTCTTGTTTTATTTTATTTTTAATTTTAAACAGTTTATAAGAAAGTGATATTGTGAAACTACTGACTACCTTTTACTTCAAACAAAAAAAAAGTTTTCTATGCATTCCTTGTATTTTGCATATCTTACAGTACATCTGTAACCATCTGCAAAAAGAATAAAAGCAAAACAAAATGAGGAAAAAGGTAATGAGTTTTAAGATGTGTGTATAATGAACAGAGTACAGCTAAATATGATGTTGATTTGAACTGTATACATCTGGACAATTCAGTTTTCTATAAACACTAGATTATGGAGAGAAAAAAAGGCCATGGTTTAGTGACTTCATACACTACTGGAATAGTGAGCAAAAGATATAATCTCAACTTGTCTTCTACATGCAGCATTTTCACATTTCAAAAGTACTATCTTTTCTAGCAAAGGAAAGGTGTCATACAAGCACAAATAGATCATACTTTTTCTAAAATCTTGATGCCCCTTTAAGATACAGAAATTCATATCATCCAATTAAAGTTCTGATACATCATTTTAAATCAAACCCTCTTTTACTGGAGATCACAGTTTTATAACCAAAGTTATTCCTCTTGTTTTTTTTGTCAGGACGGTAACCGGAATAAACTGATCAATAAATCCCATCTACCTTCTTTTCTGAAAGCACGTAACAGTCAACACCACCATGCAACCTAGCAAGGCAACAGAAGACAGGAGAAACCCCTTCAAACGCCTTTGGAAAATGGCACATGCATCTTGTACATGTTCATAGCAGCACAGATAGAAAAACAAAGTCACAAAAGCCCATATGAAAATACATTGCCAACTATTCAGTTGCAGACTTCACTCAATCTCCTTCCAAAATTGCTGTCATAACCCAACTGTAAATCAACTTTCACTCCTTTTCCAGCTTTCAAAGCAACAACAAATACAACATATGACCCTCATCCTAAAGAACTCGAAACGGACTTATTTCTTATGATGCAAGAATTCTGAATGACTGAGCTATACAAGTTACTGTAACTTTACTGGACGCTAACTTCACATCCTTGAAAGTCTCAGATTTCATTCTCTGGAACTGAAGGACAGTTTCACCATTTTCAATGGCAAAACTCTGTCAAAAACTAAACGTACCCTTCCAACAATATCCTGCTGGGTACAAGCAAGCCAGAAAGGTAGCAATAAAGAATATGAAAAAAAAAAGTGTGATTTCATGAATGCTGGGCGAGAGCCAATCAGTGACCAGAAAAGCAGCAATTCAAGGCAAATGCATCCCTCCCACGCAGACATGAATCACCAAGGCCCAGGCAGTATTAAAGCAACAGTTATCTCTCCCCACCTGAACTCACCTATTCTGTCTCTGTGTCTGTTATGCATCAAACCACCTCAACCACTGTGGCAGGATAAGGTAAAGCAGCACCAGATGGAAACAGTATTCTACATCCAAGCAGCCAAAGTGGAGGCACCTTCCTGCATTTTCTCCCTACAGCATCATCTTGCTCCTTCTGATCACTTCTGTATCATCACACAGTCATGTCAAGCCAAACACAATTCAGTCCACAACAACAGAAAATCTGTACTGGCAACAACCACAAAGATGGATGATTGCAGCATTAAAACGTTCCTCCCTTTTTTGATCCTTGCTGTGAGTACAATGAAACCTTCGCTAAAGTACTTGGCATTCACCTTCATTTACTTTTATCGTTAAGATATCAGATGCCATCATGACAACCGTTCGCGATAACTGTTATCATCCTGACATGCAGCACAACCTTGCAGTAGCTTGGCCTGAAAATCTTACTTGTGCCAAACAATTCACATGCACATAAGAAAACAAAGAATGAGCAAACATATCTCTCCCTCCCCAGATCCTTTGTATTCATGAATACCTGGTAATCTCTAAACCCACTGACAGACCCGTCTTTCACTCATTCCATTCAACATACGCCCACACCCCCAGCCCCAACTTCTAGCCATGGAATCTCCCTACAATCCCAGACCCCATGTAAATCCCCCCCCGCTGCTGGTCTCCACTGTCGGTGGGTGGCTGGTGACTTGGATTCCGCTTCCCCAGGAGCACTCTCCAGCTGGGACCTGCTCTCCCTTCCCACAGACCCCCGCAGTGCAGGGCATGACCAGCACACGTCTCATCTTGCCTGTCCCCACAAGGCTGTAATGAAGAGCGTCGCCCCCGTTGCAGGTTATGTACAGGCGCAGAATGGGGAAAAAAAACAACAAAAGGAGGGACGTATCTTCCCCTCCTACACAGGTTAGGTAGGTATGTATAGTCCACGGGTGGTCATTCCACGTTTAGTATCACACTGTGTGCCTGTCTGCACACTTCTTCAGGCAGTCCCTGTCTGCTGCTATGCGTTGTAGCGTGTCACTATTGCCAAAGGGAGGCGGAGAAGGAGTTCACTTCAGCCATCTCGTTCACTGTAGTACCGTTGTGGTTGTATGTGATTTTGAGGCGCATTCGGATGGGTTGCTGAAGACAAGAATCAATGCTGGTTAGCCTTTTTTGTTCAATTAAAACAACCTTAAACATCAGCCTTTTCCCCCCCTTTCTAAATACTGAAATGGGACCATTCAGTCTTTTTTTGAATTATCGAATATTATCCCTCCTAAAAAACAAAACCTCCCTTTTACACAGGCACATAAGCACGAGGAATAAAAACCTGGCAGAAAGGACAGAATTCATAGACTACAGAGACAGTTCTATCAAAGAAAGAGATTGTGTAACCAATACTGTATGAAGTATTTCTTTAAAATTTCTGCATGAGCATTGTTATCAGCTTATTCAGCGTTAGAAATGCTTCTATTTTCACCTTCAACTATTCAAACAAAAGAACAGTAACAGCCTTACATCTCCAATTTTCTGTTTATATCTTTACTATGAAATTTCACATAGTGTTTATTCAAACAGCACTTTTAAACTTTGTGTGTGACAGAATAGAGTGTGAATATGATTTTTTGAAGTCCAGAGATCTAAATAGTGATGCAAATTTCTTTATAAAAATTCAATGTTTAAAGTAGACTTTAACAACACAGTCATCATGCCATGAACAACTCACTCTACAGCACACAAACAATACTAATGGATACCTGAAATTCACATATATACCCAAAACATTGTCCCTAAAATGCTACAAGGAATGCCAACACGATTCCTACCAAATACATATCCAATCAGAAACAAATACCTATTACCTGCTATCTCGTGAAGGACAATTTACAATCCTTCAAAACCACCCCTGTTACTACTGATGCTTCTTCCTAATTAACTGTGTGTTACCCAAACAACACAACCCAACAGAATATGTCTGTTACAGCATGATCACAAACAGGCACAGTAACATACTGCTGGCCTAAAGCTTCGCTCCACAAAATAACAAAAAGTCAACATGTTTCCATATCAAGCTATTTTTTCAAGACAAGTTCTTTCCAGATACATTTTCTTTATTCTTGACATTTCTTCTAAAATAACCAAAATGCACATAAATCTGTGTGGCCTTATACCTTTGCTCTTTTTATGCTAAAATATATTTCTAAAAAAATTACCGAAAGAGACTATAGTACATCATTCTACTATTCCATCATGCCCAAGAGGCCAACAGGCCTTCATCTTCACTTGACATGTCTGAAAACAATGCATAAGACAAGCAGCATCAGAAATATGCAGAAGCATAAGAAGGAAACCCCAGCTTAAGCATACGATAATGGCTTTTAACTTTGCATGTTTTCACAGAACACAAATTCCTACAGAAATATTTTGAACATTTGGTACTTGAACATGCACAACTGTCAATCCTGAACAATTTCATCTGCACTAAAACTGAAGGAGTGTCTTATCCAGAAAACATCGACTTACTTCTGCATTCACACATAGCTATTACAGAGAAACTGCCTTCAAAAGGAGAAAGACATTATGATGTGACAACCTACCTTGTGAGGATTGTCGACACTGATGGCTTGCGTGAGGTTGCCAGTGTTCATTGCAGGAATGAGGTTACCTGAGGGAGACTCCAGTGTCAGCTGGAATGACTGAAAAACCACATATGGACAAACATCAGTCACTTTCTCTTCACACTCCACATATGGACAAACATCAGTCACTTTCTCTTCACACTCCACATATGGACAGTCACTTTCTCTTCACACTCCACATATGGACACTCATCAGTCACTTTCTCTTCACACTCTTCATATGGACAAACATCAGTCACTTTCTCTTCACACTCCACATATGGACAGTCACTTTCTCTTCACACTCCACATATGGACACTCATCAGTCACTTTCTCTTCACACTCCACATATGGACAAACATCAGTCACTTTCTCTTCACACTCTTCATATGGACACCCATCAGTCACTTTCTCTTCACACTCCACATATGGACACTCATCAGTCACTTTCTCTTCACACTCCACATATGGACAGTCACTTTCTCTTCACACTCTTCATATGGACAAACATCAGTCACTTTCTCTTCACACTCCACATATGGACAGTCACTTTCTCTTCACACTCTTCATATGGACAAACACCAGTCACTTTCTCTTCACACTCCACATATGGACACCCATCAGTCACTTTCTCTTCACACTCCACATATGGACACTCATCAGTCACTTTCTCTTCACACTCTTAACTGATAACAAGTGACATATAGGACATAAATAAATGCCTCTTTCTTCAGGACAGACTTTCAACAACACAAGTTAAAATAGCCTTTGTGCTGCCTAGAATGTAGAGTCTTAAGTTGAACACATCTGCCTGTGTTACCTGAGTAGTTATATATCTTTTCAAAAATCTGTGCATTTTGTTACTGAACAAGAGCTTTTGACTCATTTTTTTTACAAAATATAGCGCTATATAAACTCCCCATATTAGTACTGTAGTAATAGTAGAAGTAGTGGTTGTGATGGTACTACTAGTAGTAGTAGTAGTAGTAGTAAAAATAAAAATAAAAGAAAGCTTGAACAAGATCTCACTTCACACAGCACCAGCTTCACCACAGCATTGTATCAGCACAAACTTGACTGAACTGCACACGATGGAACTATTAAATGCCATGTAAATTTATGCAAATGGAATGTAAATTTATGCAAATCTGACCTTTGGCACTGCTGCCTGAAACACAAACTCTGTCATGGGGAAGGGGGTGGTGTTGCTGGCTGACATGTTGATCAGGGTGGTGGTGGGGTTCTTCTGGTCACGTTCACACATGAACTGGATGGACAGACCGTTCTTGTCAAATGCCGTCATTGGAGTGCCTGCCACAGGACCACAAACAACACTGTGAATTAGGATGGTTTGGTTGCATAAAAGCAAACGAAAGAGAGTTGTCACTTCTGTATGTCTCTGTGTATGTGTTTTAGTGTGTGTCTGTGTGTGTGCGAGTGTCTGTGTGTGTGTATGTGTGTGAGTGCACGCAATTATGTATGTGTGTGTGCATGTGTGTGTGCACGCACATATGTGTGTGTGTGTGCACGAGCGTTTGTGTATGCGTGTACAAGTGTGTGCTGATGGCAGACTTGTTTTGTATGGACTTTTTTTTTGTTTCCCTGTATGCAGCCACTAGCGGAACAAGGGGGGGCTTACCTCCCAAGTTCAATTCTAAGCATGCCTGTCTGACTGTTCAACTCGCACTATTCACTACAAAGCCCTCTCTCTACCTGCAGTGCCATTGATGACGTTGTTGGTGGGCGAGATGGGGGAGGACGGGGAGAGGAAGCCGTCCAGGGGGCTGGCAGGGCCAGTGTTGTTGGGCAGGGGCTGGGGGGGGCCCAGGTCACCCAGCAGGTCCACCAGCAGGTCCGCGGCTCCCCCCAGCTTGGAGGACTCGCTGGGGGTGCCCGTCTGCCCGTTCTCCAGGATCTCCAAAATGTTACCTGTCTGTAAACAAAACACACACAGCGACACTTCACGTCAGTACTGAGGTAAGATGTAGTAGAAAACATGGAATACACATACATGAATACTTTATACCAATATAGGACAAGCTAATACGTAACACATCATATCAGAATAAGACAAAATGTAATGAGCAGGATAAATACATCTTTCAAATCAGTGCAAGATGTAGACAACATTGGATATATTGGAAGAGATGCGGAAGGCAGGTATTATAAACACGAAGTGTTTTGTGTTTTGGTGGGGGGGGTTTTCAAGAAGACAATCTGACATCTTTCCATAAATAAAGCCAACCCCTTGCTGGCTTCTAATACTAGTGCTTTCTGAACAATTTCATCAGATGTCTTCACTAACTGTTTTGTTTTATAAACAGACCAAAGACTGATCTATAACAACCATCACATCATTTGAATTCACATTTTTAAACAATGTAAACACAATCAGTGCAAGTATAATCAGCCTTTTAAAATGCAACTCTCTACTCTCTTTTCAAATAAGTTTCAGCTGCTTCATATGGGACATTCCTCACTGCAGAAACACCTCAAATATGATTTGGCAAATGGCATACATAGAGATTTAAAAAGACTGAAAAAACCAACACTTTAAAAACAATGAAATATTCAAAGCACCCGCCTGACCTACTTAAGTCACTCAACTCTCAGGGAAAACATTTTACAGTAAATCTTCACCGACACATCACATTCAAAAACATACACACAGCCGTCTTTCCCACCATCTGGGTTTGTTTTTGTAGATGTTCTTGGGGGGTTTGTTTTGTTTGATTTTGTTTTGGGGTTTGTTTGTTTTTCGTTTTTTGGTGGGTATTTTTTTTTGGGGGGGGGGGGGGGAGTCCTCCACCCTAGTTTTAGTCACACCAAACGTCTAAATATGGACTTTTCCCCATTGGGATTTATGACATACATGATTTTTACATATCCATCCTCTCCAACTTATCTCTCACACACACATGATGCACACACACACACACACACACCACACTACCCCACCACCCCCACGCACACACACACACCACACATATACCAAAAAACACATGGCACACCACACACACAACACACACACACACACACACACACAACCCCAAACCCCACCCGACAACCCTCCCCCCCACAGGAAGAGAGTGGACCCTGTTGTTGGCTTTTGTGGCTGTGCAAGTTCTGTGGTTTGGGGCGGGACACGGGTTCCCCCTAGCAAGTCACCCCCTCCTTTTCCCGGCCGTTCTCCAGGTGTGGTGGTGGGTCTCGATCAGGGGCATTTTGTCCCGCGGGCTGGTTGGGGACACCACAGCCACACCTCAGTACCTACACTCTTCTTCTTCTTCTTCCTCACCAATGCTTGACAGCATTTTAGTTCAATGTCAGAGCAAAAAGTTGCGCTGTGCCTGACAGTCAGGGTTGGCATCAAATTTGGTGATACACTTTACAAAAATCTATTCAAAGTTTATTCTTTCTTGGACAATGACCGTGTGTTTTTTTAATACAAAAAATGGCAGGTATAAAAAAAAAAAAACACACACCCCCCAAAAGCGCCCTGCTACAGATAATGGGTTTATATTTTTCCCCTTCCCGACTCATGATAAATTAATTAAAACAGTTTAATTTTTTTTTGATAGGCTTATGCAACATTACAATTTCACTGTACATAACCAAAAAAAAGTAAACGCAGCACTTTTTTATTTTTTACATCCCCGACCCACCCAAAAGGCAAAAAAGAACTATCACCAAAACCCAAAAAAAACTTAAAAATGAAACTATTTTGTGAAAAAATAAATCCTTCATATTAAACCAAAATCATAGTCAAACCAATAATTAAGTTTAGAACCAATTAACAGCAGATGATACAAACTTCCCCACCTCTCCCTCCCCCTTTTTGCAAAGGGTGAAGACTCACTCACTCACTGAGGTGATCAAAGGTTTTTTAAAAGGTGGTGTATCTTTAAGTCGTGTGCAGTCCATTTGGTCTACTGCCCTACAGATTGATCGCAGTATCCCCCTCAAATAACACAAGTATCATGTTTGTTGGGGGAATATGTTCTGGTTTCAAAATCAACAAAAAACCCAAATTTAAAAAAAACAAGAAAATGTTTTCCCTACTTGCCCAAAAGCTCTTTTAGTTCAATACATTTCCCCTTCTGCCCCCTACATATTCAAAATGCACACACAATAACACCAAATAAACCTTTTTTTTTTTTTGGGGGGGGGGGGGGGGGGGGGGGGGGGGGGGCAACCAAGGCCCAAAAAGGAATTTGCTGACGGATCTCGAACTGCCCAGGAAAGCAGATTGACATTTAATTCTGCACACCCAAAAATTTTAGTCCCATCTGCGCCTCACTCTCAGTACACTTTTACAAAACCTTTTACCCATTATGAGGGAGGGGAAACTTCCGTTTTCCAAAAAATTTTCGTTATTTGCCTTAAAAAACAAAAACTTCTCTTCAATGGGTTTCAAAGATAAGGGACAAAACAAAAACCCAAAAAAACCAACCAACAAAACAGAAAGAATCCCTAATTGATGTCCAGCAATTTGAAAACGGGAATTTAGAGTAAAAAACCAAAAACAAATAACATTCAAAGTAAAAACAAAAACAAACAAAAACCATTTAAGTAAAAAGAGAACAAAGTAAACGGGGGGGAACATTCAAAAAAAAAACCAAAACCAAAAAGGACAAGCTATTTTTAGAAACCCGGAGAGGGAGGACAACAACATGAAAAAACCCAAAACTGGCATGTCCCCCCCCCCTTTTCTCCGGCGTGCGGTGAAAACCCGGAGGAGGCTTCTGAGGGGGGTGGGTGGCGACTCCTTTGGTGACACAGACGAGTTGGCATTCCCCCCTATGCCCAGCAGTCAAAACCCCGTCTTCCGTTTCCTGTGTTTAAAATATAATATAACACTGTCTGGAAATTGTGTTCTCACAACACACACACACACACACCAAAAACCCACTTCACATCCCCCGTACTTCACCTGGCTGTTTTTATTCAGGACTCGAAACGGGACAGCTGAAAACAAAAATGCAAATATCACTGTATCCTTTCAACCACCTTTCCCGGATATCAAAGCCAAGTCCCACAAACAAAAAAATCCCTTTTAACCGGATCAAACCGGTGGAAAAAAAAAAGGAGAACAAGGGGGACAAGGGGCAACAAGGGGACAAGGAACACAAGGAACACAAGGGACACAAGGGGGGACAAAGGGGGGAGGCTTGCCCGCACGGCTCCTCGTCCCCCACGTTGGGGGAGAAGAGTGGTCCCCGTACTCCCCCATGCACCGGGGCCCCTGCACAGGGGTGTGGGGGTAGCTGGCCCAGGCCCCGGAACAACTGCTGCAAGGTACGGTTAATGAGCCTCTCTGCTATCAACTGTATCGCCCGTACCCGTCATGCGAATGTGTTCCCAGCTGGAAAAAAAAACAACAAACAGATAAACGTTTTATTTTTTTTCCCCAGTGTTTTTAAAAGCTGTGAAAAATAATAAAATACCAAAATTTATACCCCAAAAAGCTGAAAACTTAAAAAACCAAAAAAAAAATTTTACCAAATAAACTTTCATTTCAAATTGTTCTCTTCAAAATTAAAAAAAAAAAAGTTTAAGGAGCAATACTTTTTCATCTTAGCTAAAGACCAAAGAACCCATTTTCCTTGATTCATGGAAGTAGATTCAAACATCAAAGTTGCTGAAAATTTTTTTTAATGTAAACAACAAAAACCCATTAAAACATTGGAAAAATTTGTATTCCCTTTGGAAAATTTTCTAACAACTCAAAAGCAATGAGTTTCCGCCAAAGTATTTGAGTATCTAAGAATATAGCTATCCCATGATAATAGCTATCTAAGAAAACTAGCTTCTAAAAAATCTTGCTTTCCAAGAATTTCTAAGGGATCACTTGTTCCCCCCAAAAGATGCATTACCTTGGGGAACCAAATTTAAAATGACAATATCATTAACAACATGAAGGAATTATCTGTTAAAGCTGGAATCAAAATAAATAAATTTGAGTTTCAGTTTAATGTAAAACTTCTGATTAACCTGCATTTCCCAAACCCTTTTAAAAGAAACCCCAAAAAAAGCAACATAAAAACATTTCTAAAGGGGCTTAAGTTTGTAATTAGTTGAACATTTCTTCCAGAATAAAAGTTGCTGATTCAATTTTTGCTGTAGCGCTTTCTTTCTTTTAAAAAAACCCCAGCGAACTAAAAATTTCCTTTTTCTTTCTATGGCTCAACTTCATACGTTGCAAATATCTTGCGGCCAGAAATGTTTAAAAAAACAAAAACGACACCAAAAAACCACACTATCCCCGCAGCTTGAAAAGACTCTGCCCTTGGGTCACCTACTTGGCGGAAGCATGACTGTTGGGGGCAGAGTCGCCCTTGAATCGGGTCACACATCTCCAGGAAAGGGGCCTCCTTTTTGCCGGTTTGTTTCCCGGGGGGGGGGGGAAAAAAATTTTCCCCTTTTTTTCCGGAAAAAATGGGGGAAAGGGGGGTTTTTTCGGGGTTTTGTTTTGGGGGTTGGGGGGGTTTTTTTTGGGTAAAAGCCCGTGCCCCGGGGGGTTTTTTTTTTGGGGGGGTTTTTTTGGGGGGGTTTCTTTTTTTTTAATTTGTTTTTTTTTAAACCTTAAATTTTGGGGGGTTTTTTGGGGGGGGTTTTTTTTCTAAAAGGGGCAATTTTTTTGGCCCTTTTGGGGTTTTTGGTGGGGGAAAAAAAAAAAAAAAAAAAAATTAAAAAGGGGTTTTGGGGGGGGTTTTTCATTGGGGAAAATTTAGGGGTTTTTTGGTTTTGGGGGGGGGGTTTTTTTTTTTTTTTTTGGGGGGGGGTTGGATTTTTTAAATTTTATTTTGTTTGGTGAGTTTTTTAGTGTTTTAGTTTGGGGGAATAAATTTAAAAGGGGGGTGAAAAAGAAAGGGAACCAAAGAAAAAAAATTTTAGGGGCTTGTTTGAATGTGGTTTTTGAATAAAGTGGGTGAAAATTTTGGAGGGGGTTTTTAAAAGGTTTTTTTGGTATTTGGGGGGGTTTTTTTTTGGGATTTTGGGGGGGAGGGAAAGGGTTTGGGGAAAAAAGGGGGGGAAAAAAGTTTTGGCCCGGAAATTGGGGGGTGGACCAGGGGGAAGAGTGGGAGGGGGGAAGTTGGATGGGTAAAAAGGGGGGGGGGGAAGGGTTTTGCGGAAAGGTTGTGGGAGGGGGCCCATGGTTTGAAAAGGGGGAAACACACTCTTAACCTTTTGGAAGTGTTTTTTTTTAAAAAAAACTTGGGGGTTTGTGGGGTTTTTTGTTTTTTTGTTTTTTGGGGGGGGTTTCCATAGAGCCCCCAACATGGTAAAACTACCCCAAAACAAAAATTTTTTAAAAACACAAATTAAAAGCTAAACATGGAAGAAGGCTTATCTTGCTCGCTGTGGTGTCAAACTTGGTTGGGAAAGGCAGGGCTTTGATTAATTCTTGTGGGTTTTATTGTTTTTGTGGTGTGGTTTTTCGGGGAGTTCACTGGGTGGCGGGATAAGGCACCTGTACACACCTTTTTTTCTTTTCCTTTCCCCTGTTGCAGCATCTAAGTTTGTTTAGAAGTTGGTTTTGCTGAATTTGGCAGGCAACTTTTGGTGGGTTTCTTTACAATACCATTCAAGTTAATCAGGCTTGGTTATATGACCGGGTCCTAGATACCACTGGTGGAGGAAAATTTAAACACAAACCACCCCATCAATTATTTTAAACCCCCCAAAAGAAAAAATTAAAAAGTTTTATTTGAAGCTTAAAAAAAAAATGCTGACCAATAAAAAAAAATTTTTTAAAACCCCCCTTTTCAAAAGTCCACAGGGGGGGTTCCGATTTTTAATTCACAACAAACCCGGGGTTTTTAAAAAAAAAAAGGGAAAAAAAGCCTTATTGGTTAAAAAAGGGGGGGGTTGGGTTTTGGGGGGCGTGTTGGGGGGGATAGGGGGGTTGGGGGTTAAATTTCCCCGGGGGCGCCCCTTCTTTGCCGGTGTTTTTGGGGGTTTTCCCGGAAAAGGGGTTTGGGGGACCCCCCTTTACGTTTTAATTTTTTTTTTTTTAAATAATTTGGAAATACAAATTTTTTTTTTTTTTTTTTGTTGTTTTTTTTTTTTTGTTTTTTTTTTTTTTTTAAAGGGGTTTTAAATTTTTTCTTTGTTTTTTTGAATATAAGATTTTTTTTTTAAAAAAAAAAAATTTTTTAAAAACGAAAAAATTTGAACAAAAGGTTATTTTTGGTTTTTCAAAAAAACTAAAACAAAAAAACACAAAAAAGCGCAAAGGGGCTTTTTGATTAAATTTTTTTTTTTTTTTAAAATTTTTTTTTTATTTTATATTTATTTATACCACTTTTAAGTATTGCACATTTCTTAGGCTGCTCTCCCCGGGGAGAGCGTGTCACCACAAGAGCAGCGCCACCCTTTTTCTTTTCTTTTCCTTTTTCCTGTCCATAACTCTGTTTCCCTATCAGAGTGGCTTTTTTCTACAGAATTTTGCCAGGGACAACTCTCTTGTTGCCATGGGTTCTTTTACATGCACTAAATAACTGTGTAACACACGGGACCTCGATTTATCATCTCATCCAAAAGACTAGCACCCAGACTACCACTCATGGTCTAATGGATGGGGGAAAAGTTTCGGGCCCAAACAGGATTTGAACCACCACACACTCCAACTCTGACTTTTCGCAAACTTCTTAGTCTTACACCATGAAACACATGCTGATGGAAAGTATGCCTATGACTATGACAGAATCTTAAAGAAAAAAATGTATTCTGACGCTAAGTAAGTAACTCACTTTCTGATGGAAACGTCTGGGTCCTTCAGACAGTCCACGATGGTGGTGCGATGCCTCTGCACTGCGTTGTAATCTGCATGCACCACACGCAGGAGGGTGTTCAATGCTACATACCTGCACACCAACATGTCCGGTAAAGAACCGGGACAACACTATTTTCACTTCTTACCAAAATGCATGTCTACAAACACCAACAAAAAAGCAGATCTTTCATTCAAATCTTCATTCTGCATACCAATTCTACTTTTCTTTGAATCTTTCTTTTGCACATATGTAAGCGCATGTATAAGCCTACGTGTGTGTGCCCATATGTATACATGCATCCACAAATGGCATTGCACGCATACACATGCACTAAACCACACACACTTCATGAATGCATGCACCACACCAATAACAAATTTTCCAACAAATAAAACTATCAAGATAACACATCACACCAAAACAAATATCCCAAATAAAATTTACAGAGAATACACCACACCACCAATAACAAATATCCAACAAAAAAAACTACAGAGAATACACACACCCACACACACACAACTCACCTAATATTTTTATCATTGTTGAGTAGAAACCTTCCTAAGATGTTCACTGCTAAAACCTGCAAAAGATCAACAGGGAATATGTTTAGTGCAAACATACCATGAAACGACCTAAATTTTCAGTTAAGCCATATAAACAAACATAGCACCAATACTTTACCTTTTGTACAAGTATAACCAATACTCCACCTTTTGTACAAGTATAACCAATACTTTATCTTTTGTATATTTATTATTTATATCTCCTTTTTTTTTTCATGTCTCTTTCTACAGCAGTCTAGTTCTCACTGTTTCTAACACTACTATTATAGGCTTTTTATAAAAAGAAAAACTCACAGAATTCTATTATCTTCATATACGTAAAATACAGCAAAACTTGTCCTTAAAAAGCTAAGATCACTAATAGTAGGGAAGTTTGGAAAAAACACAATAAGTTTGTGACAAGACTGTTTCCCTGAATTACTGAATTATGTATACTTTACTACCAACACTATCCAAGTCAATTTTAAAAATATCTCTCTCTCTCTCTCTCTCTCTCACACACACACCATTAGGTGTGTGCACCAGTAGGCCATTGTGTGCCGGTGGGAACAGATGACAAAATTTACAAAACCGCTTACACACGAGACTGGATGTAAAAAAGCATACGAGTGCTTATTCCATCATCCTCTATATAAAAGAATTTAAAAAAGAACACCATATTTCCACATCACCCTCAATTAGCTACATCACAGTTCCCACAGAGAATTTTTTGGGTTTTTTTCAATAAATGGAGCAGAACTGTGTGGGCCAGAAGCCACACAAAAACGCAGACACACTGTCACCAAAAATAACTAAGTCAGTGAAGAGGTGGACACTGACCCTCAGTCCTGCCTCTGACTGGATGCCCATGATGGTCAGGACAATTTCATACAGGATGGCATGGCCCACGTTCTTGCTGGTGTCCGTGTTGGTAGCCACCTGTCACAGTCCACATCTTCACCTGCAGACACTGCTTCAACGCCTCTCTCTCTCCCCTCCCTCCCTCCCTCCCTCTCTCTCTCTCCCCTCTCTCTCTCCCCCCTCTCTCTCTCTTGTTTGTTCATCTCTTTCTATCTGTTGCTCACTGTCTCTCCTTACTTTTTTTTTAATTTTCCCCTTCCTCAATAACTCCCCCTCCCTACCCCCCAATCACCATCCACCACAAACATTAACAATAACATGCACAAACAAAACATACCACCCCCCCACTACCAGTCTCTCACACACTACACACACATCTTCTCACGAGGCATCTGTCGCAGGTAACTTTGTAATCAATTATCTGGCAACCTCCTTTATTAACATCCATTTCTCTCTCTCTCACACACACACATACTAACACACACACGCAAGCTGCGTCATACAGGGAATGATATCAATCATCTGGCATCTCTATAACACACACTCACACACACACAGTCTCTCTCTTATTCTTATGGACAACCTTCAGTGGCAGTGAATGAACTGTTCTGAATGACAAGAGTCATTCTGACAGATGTGACCTCTATCTCTCAAACTTCTACTCTCATTCAAGCTCTGCAAATTTCTAAAAAGTAACCAAAACAATATACTTGTCCTGCCAAAGAACCTCACACTTATGCTTTGCGATACCAATCTTTTTCTTTTCTTTTTTTAATCAAACAGCTACATCATTTGTCACTTGGCCCTTACCTGTGCCAGGATGTCATTCATGGTTTCGCTGGCTTCATTGTCATTTTTACCCAGGATCCGAAGCAATCGTAGGATTTTCACCTGTACCAAAGAAAAACCATCAAAGTTATTTTATTCTTTTTCATTGTTTTTTCTTTTCTTTTGTGTCACATAGTTACTTCTAAATTAACTTCTAAAAGCATGATCTTTCTTTAAATATACACTTCTAGACTTCCTTTTTTTTTTAACCCTAGTGGCGCGGTTCCCGGAATATTCCGGTAAAGGCGGGTCTAGGCTGTGTGGCGGATCCCGGAATATTCCGGGATGACGTGGGTGGTCATAGTTGAAAGCTTACTTTCGCTTTCAAAGGTCAGCCAATGAATGTTAAGGCCCTTGTGGCCCCCAGAAAAGGGGTGAAGGTCGTTTGACACACACAAGCAACGAAGAATCTGATTGGTTAAGAGGGGTATTTTAATATTTTTTTCGGCCAGCCGAGATCGTCTTCAACGAAAATGGCGGCCAAACGTTTGCACTAGAATTTCTTCAAGCGTTTTTTTTTTCGGCTTTTTTTACAAAATTGGGCAGCGAGGAGGAGTTTTAGAGGTTTGGGTTTGGTTGAAATAAAAAAATGAGAGAGGACTATGAGGTAAGGATTGTGGAATATTTTTGAAAACTTGGTAAAATCGATTGCGATCGGACCCGGAAACGGGGCGGTGTAGTTTTGCTGGATGGACTTTTTCGCTACTCGGCGATTTTTGACGTCACAGATTGTTTTACTTTATTTTGACGCAACGAGGTTCGAAATAAAGTGTTGTGAGTCAAATCGCTATTTCTGCTGAGTACTTTGCATCACATGAAATTTAAGCGATCTTTGTATTTTTGTCATAGAAAAGCCACACTTCGCACATTCCGCCATGCGGTCGCGATTTGGCGTCGATTTCCCGTCGCTGAACTTTTCCGAGTATTTGGTGACCGATAAAGCGATTACAAAACTCCTTATTTTTTTTTAAAACTAATGTCAAGAAATAGTGTTTACCTAATCATGACATTTATGCACCGCAAGAACTTTGCTTATCGTGTTAAAATCGATCCGGGGCCCTGACAGTGGAACAGTGATCGGTAGTGCGAAAAATGATTTTTTTTTTTTTTTTTTTTTTTACATAATCATAAACAATACACACTATTATAAAATTATACTCATTTAAAAGCATATTATCTCTTCTTTCCAGTGATCTATAGCTTAACACATTTAATTCAGTTTTATATATCAATATCAAGGGTTGTTTGAGCCCACCCTGCTCCAAAACAATGCTAGCCAATGTTAATTCAGCCAATAGAAGTGAGGCTTGTTACTGTTTATTTAGCGCTACTAGGGTTAATCCACACTGTTGCAAAAATGTAAGCACTTTCCAAAACACAAAGGCACACGCGCCCACACACACACACCCCTCACCTGCAGAAATGGATCGCTGACACCTGACACATCATGTTCTGGAGAATACCCAGCCATAATCAAGTTCTTCAGAATTCGAACCAGTTGTGGAACCAGCTGAAACAAATATGTATCGTTATATAGCAGCAGTTTTTCTCTCATTCACCAAACCCATCAAGTAAAAAAAAAATAATAAAAAATTTTCAAACAGAAAATGTGAGGGCCCCCCCCCCCCCCCCCCCAAAAGTGTGCAGTGTTCATTCTCTATACATTCAAATTCTACTTCTGGAGACCCTCCCTTGATATTTCTTCATATCATTTGTTAATCTGTATAGTATTTTACATATTACAGTCCAATTACAGGTTCAGATCGAACACTGCATAAAAACCAGCCAAAACAAAAAACAAAAATCCTCTGTAGAAAAAAAGTAACAAAACATGAAGAACAATTTTTTTGTTTTAGAAAAATGAAAATGACATCATTACCAAGATTTAAGAAACTAAAACCTGTTACCCACTCTAAACCATGGCAATTGGCAGGCTTCTTTCATGTTTGTTATTCATGAGCACATATGTGTAATATTTGAATTTTCAATCAGCTTGAATTTAATGCCTACTCATCCACTTGGATCAAAGAATCTTACGAACAACAGGTGACCCCCTTAATCTCAACTTATGCCCTTTGTCATTTTTCCCAGGGCATGAATAAAATTTCTCAAAAACGTATAATTGTGAATAAGTTTTGTAAGACAGGCCTCCCTAACAGCAAACCAGCACTCTTGTTGGTGTCTCATTATGTAATAATGTATCATCAACGTGTCTTATTATGTAAAAACAAATCACCAATACTTTGCATCTTGACTGGCCACTGAAAACTTATGGAGGTTGGGAGCCTGGAGGCTTGTCATGCAGAATTTTCGCAGTTTTTGTTTACTGAAGATAAAATAATCATCCCGGTTCTGGCCCTGATTAGCCGACTGACAAAAGCTGATAACAGAAAATTTAGTTTCAGTTCTGATTATCTTTGTGCTGATTAAAATTATCTTTCTGATGTGTTACTGCAACATACTGTGCCTTTGGTATTGTTCGAATTGTAATTTTAGTCAAAATTTAAAAGAAGAGTAAATCATAGCCAATATAAAAAATGTTAAACACTACACCTTGCCCAATTCATTTTTACTTTTTCATTCTTTTACTTCAAGGATAATGGAATAAGCACTCATTTGGTTTTTTTAAATCTAGACCCCGGTGCATGTGGTTTTGTAAATTTTGTCAAGGGCATGTGTGTTTAAATCAGGCACTTTACAACTTACTAAATAACCATATCAGTCTTTTTACACACAAAACCTCAAAAATGGCAACGCATATACCATTATCTTATCCATAAAATTGCACAATTTAAATGAATATGATTCATGTGTGCACAAAAATCAACCCTCCTTCTGATTATTTTTAAAGTAGCTGAAATTGTAAATGTAAAATAAATTTTATGATTACAAAAACATGTTTTGAATGAAGAACACAGCCAAAACAAAATAACACTGTAAAATGAATATTTGATGCCAATCTTTCGTACTTAATACCACTACTGATTTGACAGAATAAAACACCGCTATTTTACTTCACAAACAGGGGTTCAAAAATGGGATGAAGAAGTGATGAACAGGAAAAGCACAAAAATTTATTAAGAACATGTAAGAAAGTAAAAGAACAAATAAAACACCCCCACCCCACCCCTCAAAAAGCAAGAGAAAAAAAAAGGGAGTGTTTGCAATAAATTTCCTGAAGATAGGGATACATTTTACAATGAAAAAGCACAAGCATCTGGACAAACATGGCTTCTAAATTTTCTTCTTTTTTTTTTAAACATGCATAAGAGCATGTACACATAAAACTTCAGTCATACTCTCCACAAGAAGTCAGTTAAAAAGCAATTATTCAATCACACACTAAGCTTGTTCCTGTCCAACTGAATTAGCCATATATCTAACTGATAATCTAGCTGTTTATTAACTGTTAATCTGTATCTACCTTTTTACCTTATGCTATCAAGTAAGCATTTATGCTTGATGTCTGCAACTAATTATGTAACAGAACGTTCTTTTTACACTGCAACTAATTATTAGAATGTTATTTTTAACAGTTCATTTAAAATTAATGGTGTATGTGAATTCATAAAAAACCCTCAGTAACATATGGTGTAGTATATGGAAAGTTGTCTGGCAGTTGATAAAAGCCAAAAAGCTTTATTTGGTTTATGTCAAAATCATTCCCCCCCCCCCCCCCACCACCACCACACACACACACAGAGAGAAATGAAGTAAAGTTAATGTTATAAAACTAAATCAACATACATTTGCTTATATGTCAATATAAATACCGTGTTTTAATTTTAATTCATTAAAAAAAAAAATTAATGTTGAAGCAGAGCATGCATAAAAGAATATCTGTATCCACACATACACACATGTTCATGTGCGCATACTTGAGCACACCCACCTCCCTCCCCCTCCCCCCTCCCTCCTCCCCCCCCCCTCTCTCTCTCTCTCTCTCTCTCTCTCTCTCTTTCTTTCTTTTTCTCTCTCTCTCTCTCTCTCTCTCTCTCTCTCTCTCTCTTCTCTCTCTCTCTCTCTCTCTCTCCTGACATGACATAAAGGTCATATAAAGAAAAAGGCATGCCAAAAGCTTAAATCGATGGCAAGACTTTTTTTTTAACTTTTATGTGTAATTACAAAACAAAAACAGAATAAAGATACACTGTATATCATGATGACTCATACTGACATTTTATTGCCATGGGTAACAGATGTATAAACAAGTTTCCAGTAAATCAGAAATTTAAAAAAACAAAAAAAACATGTCTATCTTTAGACATATTTCTACATACACAACCCTATACAGAATGCCACAAAAACACAACCCAAAACGTTTATGTGAGCGAGTGGACCGCAAGTGAGCGTATTTGACTATGCATATGATGTGAAATAGGCTGAAAGTTATGAATGAAAATTTTATATGTAAATGCATGAATGCCAGTATGTTTGGTAGTGTATGTGCATGTGCAAGCACCCAGTCTCCACTTGTTTACATCTGTGACCCTACCCCACGAAATGAGTCGTTTTGCCCTTGAATCACTTTTCCACAAGGAGCCACAATTAGCGGGTAGGGGTCATTTTGTCAATTTGGTTATTTCAATTGATTACAAAACGATAAGCTTTTTTCTATGTTGTACTGAAGTATTATGACATATATCTGATTCTTTTTGCTCTAAAAACATGTTCAAAATCACTCAACCCCTCATCCTGACCACCGATGCAAAATTAATCAATTTCTCACTTAGGTGCTTCAGAGTCTTGCATTTCATTTTGTAATAACTTTTCACAGAATTATTGGTTTTTCAATCTGATTTTTTTCATTGAATAGTTGTTGTTTTGTTGTTTGGGGAAGGGGGGGGGGGGGTTAACTGCATATTAGTAGCATGCTAATAATTTAAAATTACCCTCCAGTGCAATGCGACTCATTTTATGGTGGAGGGCCACATATGTGCTAGGATGTTAGAGTGCCGTGTTAATCACCAACTGTGTATGTGAGCAGATGTATATGAACAGGTGGATCCAACATTTTATCTGAATTCATTTCACACACACCTCAGAATAGAAAGACCCCACCCCCATCCCACCCTCATTCCAACCTTTGCTGTGTTAAATTATCACAGCACCAAAAAAGCATGCAAAATACCCAGATTCAATTTTAAAACAAGTTCTTAACAATAATCATATGATCTTTATCATCTATAACACGGATGTTCATTGCTAAGTAATCCAGATAAATAAGTCACCTATAATGATAAAGGGCATACTGCAGACAAACTCAGTTGTTCCTTCATCTTTGAAAGTTTCGAAGTTTTAAAAGGTATGTTAAATATTGTTCTTATTTACATTACAGAAGCACAATAACAAGCATGCAAAGAGAGCAGAAAGATTAAGATCCAAGCTCCCACACAAGCGTTACATGTAAATCTACAAGAAAATTACTACAAATCATCGTGACGGAAAACTATCAGACCAAAAAAAGTGAAAATCACAAAGTAGTCAAGACTACGTCACAAGGTGTGTACACAATGGAAATCAGACCACCTTCTCACAAACTTGTCAGAGCAAAGGAGGGGGTAGAAAAAAGAAAGAAGAAAACGATACTTGGGCAGGAGGGGCAGGAAACAAACTGACAAGAAAATCTTTTCTGCCCTTTAGAGTGTTAGCTTTGATTTCAAAATAAATTGATATGTAAAAAGAGAGGATTAAGTCTCTGGCCTGCCCTTTGTGACTGTTCCTATGTCCCAATAAATACTGAGGAACCTTCTTAACATTCATAACATTTATCATAGAATGCACAAAGAGCTACACTCATCACATGGCAGCATGCAAGTTGTAACCTACATATGTGTGCCTTTTTTTTTTAAATTAAAGTAAAAAGGTGCAGATATGTATTAAGTTACTTCTTTTGACTATTGATATCATTAATAGTAATAATGCATTTATTCCCCTCCTCACTACTTTCTTTCCTTCCCTCTTCTACCCTTCCCCCCTCCCGCTCTTTCTCCTTTCCTCCCTCCCTCCAACTCACTGTAACCTATAACAGTGGCACACTCTTTGACCATCATCCTATTCCTTCTGCCATTAATACCTCAGATAATTACATCTATACTTGAGATAGATGAACATTTTGAAACAGCTGTTAACTTGCTAGACAATTGCAATCCATGTCACTGCCATACCCTTCCTCTAATACACCCTTGGACACCCAAAGGCATCACCTTCTTCTGGTTCTTAAGATCAGATTCTTTGTTACATGTTCTTGAACAAATTCTAGTCTCACAATTTCATGGATTCCTGTATCAGATACTTCATGATTGATGAAGGTTAAAATCAGCAGATTACAATTCAGCCAAATATGGCATGGCCAGTCTAATTTACTACTGCTTTAAGTACATGTAACGGGTTAAATAGCAGCAAAAACCCAACTTGACTAATCACATTAATGCGAGGGAAATACAATGCTTGACAGAAAATAAAAAGCAGCAAATTACAAGCTGGCCAAAGAAGACATTTCGTCAAACACACTAGAGTACTTTTTTTTCTTTTAAAATTTCCTAGCCATCTTTTTCACCCTTAAAATCCTGATCCCAATTCCTATTCTTACCCTCAATGTAATATCTATATAACACATGTGCAACAATCCTACAGTAAGATATTCTTTTTTTCTTTAATCTGTTTTCTCAAATCTCATTCTATACAGCACTGACATTCATAAAGCAGCACAAGAAAAGCTGCACTGAGCAAAACTGGACACCACTCACTGATAACAAGTAAAACTACAGTTACTTCAGTTACAATGAAAACAAAGTTACTCAGACTCCAAGCCACACACCCCAAGTCACAAGAAAATGAACTGAAGACAATAACACATAAGTCATAGAGAGGGTTAAATTACCAAACAGTTTTACCACTTCACTGTACAGGCCACTGAAACTTCACTCTTTTTATGTCCACTAGAACAATCTCTTCAGAATAGGAAGCCTGTGGTTTCAAATGCATCACAAAAAATTTTCTGCAGTAGAAACTGTTAACCTTTTAGAACTGATAATCAGCCTTTCAAAGTAGTCAAAAGTCACCTTTTTCTATAATTTAACTTAACATTTTTGTGGTTTTCCCACCTTGGTATTTTATTAAGTTCATGCTTTCTGATTGACACCATTTATCTAACATATGTGTTTGTTTTGGTTTGTTTTGTTTTTTTTCTTAAAGCTAGACTGAATAAAGTTAAGGAAGTAAATCCTGGCTTTTAAAGAAATAAATAAATCTCTGATGTTTTGTATCTGAAGAAAATCCTTTGTCCAGTCTAGACATTGTTATTACCAAGTAAATGTCATGATCCATCCATGTACTGTTATAAACTGAAAACTTCAGCAATTCCAGAGTTCTTAAACTGGACATCAAGACTTTCTGAAAACTGGTCAGATGGAAACCTAGCAACAGTTTTCAAGGGCAGGCAAACTGCTTACACAATTTACCGCGACAGTAAAAAGAAAAGAAAAAAAAAAGGTCACTCCTGACAGGGGAAAAGAACTCAACCATGCCAAGTAAGTTTTCCAGAGTGAAATCCATTATCCTTACCTGCTACAAATTCCAATCCATTGTTTCGATTTGGGGTGAATCAACCATGCAAATATGAAACATAAGATCTATACATCCCCATCTTTTTCTCTCTAAAAACATTACTATCCTATAAAACTGCAAAGAACTACCAAAAAATTTTGGGGGAAAAAGCCTACATAAACTAACCTTTATTTTCTAAAATTAAATATATCACCAATAATTCTTTTTAAAAAGACTCAATCAAATGCAGGTCATCCCTCCTCATGCCCACCCTTACCCCTCTGCTATCTTCTCTAGCATACAAACACTTCAAAAACAAAATAAAGGGACAAACACAAACAGCGCAAAACAAGCAATTGCTGGTAACAAAAGGCCTACCTCTTTCACCTAAATCATTTTAAACAAAAAGAACACAAATACAAACACAAATTGTCATAAAAATGTCAATGTGCTTACTTCTACTTTTTTTTATATATTTAATCAAACGAATGCGGAACATAGAGTGGGGCATTATCTGCAAGCCAGATGAGGCATAAAAAGAAAAGACACTGACTTTAAAATAAAACATCAACTCAAAACTTGAGGACAAAAACTGTCACATTCTGTTGCTTAACATTAACAATCATGCATGGTATATCATTTGAAAATCAGCCTACCTCAATTATGAAAACTCCCTTGAACCAAATGCAAACAAAAATGTATTTATCATTTCTTCATATAAGCCAATATGAATACCGATGATACACATGTCAAAGATAATTATATGAATTTGTTTGTTTTTTCCCACAAGAGTAGATACCAATGTTGTGAAACATCAAAAACAACCAGACAAAATGTACTTTTTTTTCACACTAAAAAATTTTCTGAGAGTTGATAAAAACTCAACCATAATAGACATAAAACAAATGAACAAAAACAAACTGGTCTCATCCACACCAAATCCATATGCACTCACATGCAATACAATTGGATATTGGGGGAAATGCATGCGCACGCACACACACACACACTCTCAATGGGGGAAAAATACAGCAAAAATATCACGCCCTTCTGAGCAATACCCACTGGAGGGAAGGTTTCACACCTTACATATGCTGGTCAAACTTCATGGAAGGCATCAATGAAGACTTTTCACCATTTCAGGGTTTTTTTCGTTCCCCCCCCCACCAAAAAACTCAAATAACCACCTCTCCATACATATTTTCTGAGATAACACACACACACACACACACACACACACCAGAATGCAATCCTACAATCTGGTAGCAGTTTTGAGTCTAAGATTTCAAAAAGGGGGTTTGAGACTATCTCCTCCTACAGGATCCCCTCCCTTTTCTGAAATTTGAACATGAATTTGTGGCTTATAAATTACACTTCCGTGTCAAGTAATGCGCACAGTTATGTTCACCTATGTTAAAAGCAACTAACATGAAATGGTCTCAACACTGACTTGTGTTCATCAGTTCTTCACTAGTATCATGATGTTAAAAAGTAAGTATGTTCTTTCGAGCCAGAAGGCCCATAGAGCCAGAGCTTATCCCGGTTTCTGTAGCGTTAAGCGAACTGATGGTTTTTCACCACCCCTGTGACAGGACGCTAGTCTGTCGCCAGATACTTCCCCAGCGGAGCTGGTACCCACTTGTACACCTGGGTGGAGTGAGGAAAATAGGAGTAAAGTGTCTTTCCCAAGGACACAACACCGAGCCGAGCGGGGGATCGAACCCGCGACCTCTGGATCACGAGTTGACCGCCTAAAGCACTCGACCACGGTGCCTCCATCATGATGTCAAGCCAAAGAATTATGTGCTGTGTGTGCTTTGTTGGGAGTTCTTGTTGTTTTTTTAATACAACCATAGATTACTACTGTGTTAATCATTGCTGCCTTCATCTGACTGCAAATCATACTAATTACATCAAGACTGAATGCCAACATCTATTTATTATTCTCAATGGTGCTTCCATGTACCAGTTTCATGTCTTCATTGTTTCAGTTTCTCATACTAAACAAACAAACAAAAACAAAACACAGACACACACACAGTATGCTCGCTCTCGCTCTCTCTCTCTCTCTCTCAAGAACACACATATATCTGTAAAATCTTGGATTATACAAAAAAGTCTTCACAATTTTTACCAGAGGGCAACAATTCTAAGACACAAATTATAATGGGAAGTATTAAGTTTGGTAAAGACTGTTAATTAAGTTTGGTTATTTTTTTAAGGCCTATTATACTACACCAACAGACTTCTTATCACTCATACATGTATACACACACACTCACACACACACACACACACAAGTGTAACATATATGTATTCTCTCTCTCTCTCTCTCTCTCTCTCTCTCTCTCTCTCTCTCTCACACACACACACACACACAATAAATGGCGCTCAAAGCCTTACAGATTTGTTGTAATGACCAGCTGATTATTTCACTCAGAACTAAACATGCCATCTGAAAAAGAGGTTATATTGAGTACACACATAAGTGACAGAATGCACAGGTCTCTTACATGCCAATAGTCCTGCTATTTCCTCAACCCACATATCATACATCAAATCATACACTGCTCGTTTTTGGCTTGCACCACTGAAGAATGAGAGGGTGCTTTCGCATGACTATGGAAGTGAGTATGCAAATGTGCATGTGTTTGTGAGCCATGTGCACATATCTAAATGCACATGCAAACAAATCTGTGTGTGCCTGCATGTGTATGACACTGTGTATATGTGTCCCATAATTCTCGCCAACAGTAGTGCATATATCAGTGTGTGTTCCTGCTTGCTTCTACAACTGATCATACAATGCATGTACGCCTTCTCGCTACCGAAGTGCAGTGTTTATACAAGGTTGCTCACGTGCAAAATCCACCCACAATGTTCAAATCTACTCACCTTGCGGAAATGGTGCAGAGTGTCTGGACTCTTCTCACACATTTCTGTGATGAGGCACACTGCCGTCAACAACACTCCTGCACACATACACACACACACACAATGTGGATTACTTACTTCAGTCAGCTTTGCCTACTTACGTCTAAACCACATCCCAAACATATGATAAGAACTAAGCTATTTTCTAATTTTCCATCTTCATAACAAATCTCATGCAAAATTATCCAAGGAATTCTTTTTGCATTCTAAATGTAATTCAAAGATGTAAAGCCTGAAGCCAAGACTGGTATTCTTTCTGATCACTTCACCCTCTTCAGCTGACACACAGACCTGACACACCATCCTGTAATCCACATGCATTTTTCTTGCCCAGCAGGAAATAAATATTCTTCTTGAGACAGACTAAGCCTCAATAACCAATCCTGAGATTATTTTTTCATTTCAAATATACACTTGCACAAAAATACATCACACAAACAACAGTTCTTGCACCTTATCACAGGCATAAAAACCTTCACTATGTATCTCAAATACTCGTTCATTGCTCCATCCTGAAATTTTAATACAACTATTTGTCACTAAACTGAAAACATACATTACACATTCATTTAATCAGATTACAATAATCGTTTCAGAAATCTACACACTCTTACCAGGTAAATATTTAACAACACTCTTGTAACCACTAGATATATTGATGCTTTCAGTATATATGAGCTGAGAGTAAAATATCATCTTCAGATGCTCATTTAGTTCTAGCTGAAGACTGAAGAAAGAAAAGTTAGGATACCAAAGAGCATTTCACAATACCTACTGAATTGATTTTGCACAAATATATCGTACTGCAAATCATTACCAAATGTCCTTCTTTTCCAGTCCTTCTCTTCCAACTACTACATTAACAAACTAGCTACAAATAACATGCACACCGATATATATATATATATAGATATAGATATATATATATCCCCTTCCCACTATGCATTTAATACCACTCACTACTTTCAAATCCCATCCCTTCTGCTAGCTGGATGACTACCTTCCAGTCCTTGAATCAGCTCCATTTCAATCCACAAATTCTATTTTCACTGAGACCTAGTATACTACAGACTTAGCGTTACAATGTATTTTGAGCTTCTAAATCACATCTTGAATGAACAGTTCTAAAATGCTCACCATGGTTTTTCTCATTCAGAAGGGATCGTGTGGCAGGGATGAACATCTCCATCAGATCTGGCACTTTGCGGATGACACGGAATGCACACAGAATGGCCTGGAACAATAAAACCATCATCATTGTCTTGACAAATGATAACAGGTGACAGTGACTCTTTCATCAGCAAGCAAATAATCATCTTTTGGTAGGCATCTTTTGAAAACTGGATCAGCTTTTCATATGCATCTCTTCAAATGCTAACCCAGCTGTTGCCTGGTCCTAAGTCCAGGATGAGAAATGGGGAAGGTTGTGCATTGGTCTAGCAACCCGCCACATCAAAAAAAACCTGCTACAGAAACGCCAACAAGATCTAATATAAATCAAATCTTGGGTGACAAGCTCAGGACAGATGCTGCAAGGCATTGTATGACGAATAGTGGTGAAAGCCGAAAGGAAACTTCTATTCCGACGATGTCCTTGGCAAAGCCCAAACAGGAGGTGAGAGTGGGAGCCTGGAATGTGCGAATGCTGTATGAAGCTGGAAAGACAGCGCAGGTTGTGAAAGAGATGAAGAAATATAGGCTTAACATCCTTGGAATCAGTGAGATGAGGTGGATGGATTCTGGCATCATGACCCTTGGCTCAGGAAAAAGTATGTTCTTTCGAGCCAGAAGGCCCATAGAGCCGGAGCTTATCCCGGTTTCTGTAGCGTTAAGCGAACTGATGGTTTTTCACCACCCCTGTGACAGGACGCTAGTCTGTCGCCAGATACTTCCCCAGCAGAGCTGGTACCCACTTGTACACCTGGGTGGAGTGAGGAAAATAGGAGTAAAGTGTCTTTCCCAAGGACACAACACCGAGCCGAGCGGGGATCGAACCTGCGACCTCTGGATCACGAGCTGACCGCCTAAACTACTCGACCACGGTGCCTCCCTTGGCTCAGGAAAGACAGTGTGCTATTCTGGTCGCACGGATGGGCAACATCAGGACGGAGTGGGTATCATCATGGACAAGGAGGCCAGAAAGAGCTTAATGGGATGGGAGCCAGTCAACTCGAGAATCATCACATCCAGATTCTTCTCCAAATATACCAAGACCACCATCATACAGTGTTACGCACCAACAGAGCAAGCCACGGAGGAGGAGAAAGACTTGTTCTACACCATCTTACAGGAACAAATAGACAAGACACCACAGCATGACATCCTACTTCTCATGGGAGACTTCAATGCGAAGGTTGGAGTGGAGAATACCGGGTACGAAACTTGCATGGGAGAGGAGGGAGTGGGAAGTAGAAACGACAATGGACAGCGTTTTGCAGATACATGTCTTGAAAACGGTTTGGTGATAGGTGGTACCATCTTTCAACACAAAACCATCCATAAATTGACATGGGTATTACCAGATGGAAGAACCAGCAACCAGATAGACCACATTGCCATCAACCAGAAGTGGAGGAGCTCCATGAAGGACGTGAGAGCCATTAGGGGAGCTGACGTTGGCAGCGATCACCATCTTGTGTTGTGCAGACTCCAGCTAAAGCTCAAGAGAACACAAAAAAAGAAAAATGAGCAACTCTTTGACTCAAGGAAACTCAACAGTGAGGCAGCGAAAAGTCAGTTTACTGTTGAGCTTTCCAACAGATTTCAAGTCCTGGACAACACACCTGCAGATGACATCAATGCCCTATATGGTAACGTACAGATAGCTTTCATAGACACCAGCAAAGTTGTACTGGGCTACAGAAGAAGAGAGAAGAAGGAGTGGATATCAGACACCACATGGCAACTCATAGAGGAGAGAAAGATCGCAAAACTTGGAATGCTCACTGGAACGGAAAACGATAGACAAACATTGCCGAAACATACAAAGAGAAAACAAAGAAGTGAAGAAGAGCACAAGGAAGACAAGAGACAGTTTGCAGACAACTTGGCAGCAAGGCGCAAACCGCAGCAGAGAAAGGAGACTCTAGACCGTCTACAAGATCACCAAGACCCTTTCAGGTGGATTCACCAGCAAAACCACTGGTAGTGAAGAACAAGACCGGGAAAGTTTTGACAAAAGACATAGACCAACTCAACAGATGGCAGAACACTTTAAGAGACTTTAAAACAGACCAGACCCAGATGAGGAAGCAACTATCGAAGACATGGGTTTCAAGATAGAGATGAGACGTGGATGCATCACTCAGCAGGAAATTATGGAAGCCATCAGGCAAACAAAAGGCAACAGGGCACCAGGTGAGGACAGAATCACGGCAGACATGTTGAAGGCAGACCCCAAGACGAGCGCAAAAGTCTTAACAAAATTATTCAACAAAGTTTGGGAAGAGGAGAAGGTTCCAGACACATGGAAGAAAGGCATCATAGTGAAACTTCCCAAGAAGGGCGACCTCTCAGAGTGCGGCAATTGGCGGGGAATCAACTTGCTCTCTGTCCCCGGAAGATCTTTTGCCGTGTCCTTCTACAGCGTATGAGCAAGCCATCGAGAGAACCCTACGGAAGAGCAGGCAGGGTTCAGAAGCGGGAGAAGCTGCACAGATCAGATCTTTGTTTCTACGAACAATTTTGGAACAGTCCATCGAATGGAACTCATCACTCTACATCAACTATGTCGATTTCCAAAAGGCTTTCGACAGCATCCATCACCCTTCGCTGTGGGAAAATCTTAGAAGCCTATGGATTTCCTCTGAAAGTCATCAACATTCTACAGGACATGTACGCAGATAACCAGTGCTGTGCGACATGATGGACAGCAGAGCGAATGGGTTTCCACGTGCAGACAGGGGTCAGACAAGGTTGCGTGATCTCGCCGACAATTTTCCTCGTCGTCATCGACTGGGTGATGAGGAGGGCCACCAGCGATAGGCAAGAGGGCTGGTATGGGACTAACAGCCAGGCTTGAAGACTGTGACTTTGCCGACGATATTGCACTGCTGTCGCATGCACAGAAAGACATCCAGGAAAAAACATCACGAGTTGACCAAATAGCCAGCAGCGTGGGACTCCAGATTCACCCCGACAAGACCAAGATCATGAAAGTGAAGACAAAGAGTGCAAAGAAGACCAGTGTGCGAGGCTCAGCTCTAGAGGAGGTAGAACACTTCAAGTACCTCGGCAGCTACATCTCAGCCGACAGTAACATTGAGAAAGAAATTTCAACCAGGATAGGACTTGCAGCCCGGGCATTTAGTGGGTTGAAAAACATTTGGAAGTCAACTGTCCTGCACACCAAAACAAAGTTGAAGATCTACAAGTCCAATGTACGCTCAGTACTCCTATATGCCTCGGAGACATGGAGAACCAACAAGAAGATTGAGAGCAGGCTCAGAGGCTTTGAAGGAAGATGTCTTCGCCGAATCCTGAAACTTCACTGGCAGCAGCATGTCACCAACAGGGAAGTATCAAAGCGCACCGGCATTAACAACATTGTGGCCGAGGTGGCTGGGACACTCTCTCCGAATGGGCAAGAACAGACTCCCTCATACTGCGCCGAGATGGGCACCACCAGGTAAGAGGAAACGAGGCAGACCACTCGGCACTTGCGAGGAGGACAGTAGAGGAGGAGATGAGAGAGGCGGGCAAGACCTGGAATGAATTGAGCTGGCTTGCCCAAGACAGAAAAGGCTGGAGGGATTTTGTTGGCGCCTTGTGTCCCAGCACATGGGATGAAGAGGATTAAGTAAGTAAGTCTTCAAATGCTACAAACTTATCACCCCAAAAATACACAATTCTTATCTGTCTTTAACAGTTTCATAACAAAATAAGAATAAATGACAACTTCACATTAAAAATAAGAAAAGAATAGTTACGCCATGCTACAGTGAGGTCATCATACAACATACAGCCAGCAGAACATACCTTTTTCTTGATATAGGCATTTGAAGATTTGATCATCTTCTCTATCTCTCCTGCCAAGTCCCTGCTCATCTCTGTAGAACAGATGGCTCCCATGGTACACAGTGCCAGACTCTGGATGTACTGAGTTTGATGCCCCAGATCACTGTGAAGCATTATGATCAGAGTTATAAACAGAATAACAAGACCACAAAAGACTGTATAAGCATCATGATGTACACATGAGGAGAACAACTCATCAGCATGAACTGGTTATCATGAGACAAAACTCTCACATTTCATAGACCTTAGAGGAACATCACTACATCCCATACAGACAGCTAAAAATGCCCAGTTTCATTTGAAAGTTCATGGGAAAAAGACTTCTGAAACAAAAAATGGGTAACAAACCTATAAACAACTAGAAACTTTCTTTTCCCCTTCTTACCAAATCATGAGTATGGACCTAGTTTGTTTTTGTTTTTTTGAGTCAGAAAGAAACAAAAACATTTTAAAAATTACTGTTTTGTTACTGGATTACAAAAATTAACAGCAATGAATATGACAAAGAAAATATTTTGTACTAGGAAATCAATAAAAGCTTACATGAACCTGAAAAAAATCTTATCACATACTCGCACACTATGAATTGTACAGTCCGATACTAAAAATTTATTTTGGGGTCACCTGAAAAATCAAACCAATTATCTCACCAAAATAAGAGAAGAAAAAAACCAAGGTTTTACTTTTTCAAAGAGTTGGTGATGAGCAAGTGGACATCTTGACGCTCATCCAGCAAGAGCATGGCCCCCAAGTATCCAATCCTCTTGTCTGTGAATCGTGGAGATGCAATCAGCTTCAGACACTCCAGCTGAATGCAAAAATAGTTCAGGCATGTAATTCTCTGTGTATGTGGGTAAGTGTGTGCATGCGTGCATGCGTGCGTGCATGCATGCTTGCGTGCGTGTGTGTGCATACATTTGTGTCTGTCTGTCTGAGTGTGTCTGTGTGTGTGTGTGTGTGTGTGTGTGTGTGTGTGTGTGTGTGTAACTGTGTTAGCTTACACATACATGTGCAAGACTGAAATCAAATGCACAAAAATATGAATAAAACAGACTGGCACTACATTTGTGTCACATTACTTCAGTACTAGCGGCTCCAATGAACAATTTTAGACCTAAAAAATCAGTTAGCCAAAAAAATATATTGGCTCCCATTCCTAACCAAACAAACAATACATTTCTAACAACCTGGAAACTGCAAGCTCCTTCAGTCTTTTTTGAGAGCTTTAACCATTCTTTATCAAAACATGTACTTCCACCAGACAAGAAATTGAATGACTACAATTTTTCCTTAGATTATTTCTCAAGTTTTCCTTATCCAAGCACATTCTTAAGAATCCCTGACATGGGTGAATACCCCTGTGCTACAAGGAAATAAAATCCATACTCTCTACTATACAACATTCCTCACACTATTTCTCCTCATATTGATTATTAACATTAAATAATAAATCCTCAAATAATATACCTGTCCAAAATGAGCAGGGTAGCCAAGCATGTGGATGTACAGGAGTTTGGCCACATTGCGACAACGGTAGGTGTTGTCCTGATCTCGGAATGAGTCACGGATTGTGGCACACTCCTTGTTCACCACACTTCGCTCATCAGCCGCAGTGCGCGCTGATCTGATTTCACGAATCAGGTCACGAAGCCGCTTTGGAGTCGGCATGGCGGACACCTGGTTGGGAGGAACAAAAAACATTTTTTCCAATTCTATCAGAATCTTAGTTAAAACAGCAAGACAACAAAGTGATGCAAAATATATATATTCAGTTTCTTTGACTCCAGTGCTCGCACAAATACTTTTTTTTAAAATCTGTTTAAAGTAAAATTGATGATCTGGAAATTCTGACGGAAAAGATTTTCAACAATTGCACACATCTTTCATACGTTTCCTGACAGGCACAAAACTGCAAGAAGGCATGAGGCAAAACACACACACACACACACACACACACACTTTCAAAAGTTGCAGTATACAAGTAAAGGAAAAACATGACAGAGACTAATCCAAACAATAATCCATCTGAAAATATTCACAAACAATCAAAAAAAGAAAAAGAAAGAACATTCGCCATGGACAGTAAACCAAGACAGAAAACCCCCAAATGAATCAGTCAAAAAGTGAAACACATAACATAATATGCGTAACATCATCAAGTACGTTCACAAAAGGGGAGATAAAATATATGTTATCATATGTATTGACAAAAGCTAGGATTTCCCTCCTCCAAGCAGGGTCAAGCAAGATATATTTGATCATTAGAAAAGATTTACCCACAACCAAATACATAAATAATATCTGGAGAAGCAAACCTTAAGATGTCTATACAGATAGAAGAAAAGCACCAACACCCATAATTGATGAGAAGATATCTATAAACGATAAGACTATCATCATGCCAACAACAACAAAAAACCACTATCATCATGTCTAAGCAGTCTATGTAATACCTTCCGAACAAAATTCTGTTCTTGATTTAATACTACTAATCAATTAATACCATTTAAAATTTTTCCACACCAAAATCATGGTGGAAGTTGTTTCCTGTTGGTAGCACAAGTAAATGTAATAATCGCATAAATGTAGTGTATGCATATTGCAAAAGAGCAATTCTGAATCAATAATCAACCATTATTTTGTTTTAGGTCTTACAATGTATAAAAAAAAGAAATAATAATTTTTTTTAAGGTCTTAAAATGTGCCTTATCAAATTTATCCTGAACATCAGAAATTTATTTGAATTTCATCCATCAGCCAACCAGGTATATGAATTCCTCCATTACAAAGGAAAATTGTACTTCCAATCTTCCAAGGGATTACCTAGATATTGAGGCCACCATCACATTTCAAAAGAAAGGTTACCCTGTCACTGCTAACAATGTCTACTTTAGAACACGCATGCATGCCAATGTGTGCACACTCACCCCCACAAATGCGAGCGTGCACACACACACACATACACGCACGCACACATATACACACGCACACATACACACACATGCGCACGTGCACATACACACACAAATTAATATTATCATTTTTATTTTATTATAAATATTTATTGATGGTAGTGGTGCCAAAATTTAATGTAGCATTAACATCACTGAGTGAACAGATGTTACACTGAAGAGAACACACACACACAGAGTACACAATTTTTTCTACACAAACTCACACTTTCTATTTTTAAATTCTAACCCCCAAGCATATTGTAAAACTGACACCATTTACTGTTAGAATTATCATAATGATGGGACCCATTCATTGAAAGAAGATATCCATTAGTATTACTCTTTCCCAATATTCAAATGCTAAGCAATGATAACAGGAAGCCTGGTGACTAACATGAGACCCTAGTGAAAGCATTTCATTGAACTTTGCAGAAAACATTGTCATTCATCCATGCAGCATTATTTCAATCATTTAACTAATCATGCAGGAAGGATTGCAGGGTCTTTGTTTTATGTTGAAGTTTATCGCCTGCAAATGATGGCTGAAACACAAGCTTAGATGGTAAAATAACAAATATCTATAGAGTTTGTAACAACTACTGTTTTCAAGTAATTTAAGCAGAATAATTGTTTCTTTCTATTCCAATTAAAAAAAAGGGACACTTGCAGGTGGTTGACGACTTGACTTTCACTCTTAAAGGTTTTGTTTGTTTGTTGTTTTTAATTTAAGCAGCAATTGCACATGTATCAATCTAATGAACTTCCAAATCAAAACCAACAAAAAAATCGGTCTTGAATGACTCATGACTGTACTGTTTCAACGTGTCAGCCCAGACAAAATTTACATGACATACTACTTGAAGATAAAGAACACTTTGTGATGCTAGGCCTAAACTCCAGGACATAAGATGGGAATTTCATATAATATATCAGACTACTGAGACTACAAAAGCGTATTTCTGCTTAATAAACACTAAACAGTATCAGCAATTCTTCCTGAATCTAACTTCAAAATAATTAATAACATAACTTTACCACGAACATATACTAGAAGTAGAAATATAGCACTTCTACACAACAACAGACTGTAGAGCAGCTGGTCAGTAAAAACTACATTGAAATACTGAGATTCCTGACTAAATTCTGAACCTTAACAGGTGTTAAAGCCATCTGCCTCGTTAACTATTTAGTGTCTTATTTCAGAGACAAAAATATCAGTTTTGTAGATTTGAATAGCTTAAGTTAATAGTATCTGGACACATGTTTAGGATAGCATTTGTACTCTGTCAATTATTCTCTTCTTGCTTAACTATTCAATTCTTTCAACAAACAAATTTTCCTAACCATCATCACAGCTTCCATAATGCTGCTGTGACTTGTCAGTAAACTTCAAAATTTTCAAAATGACGATCGTTTTTATACAGAAAAACAAGCAGAACCTGCCCACCAAAATATAAACTTATAAAAACTTAAGTTACAAACTTTGACCAAGTAAATGACTGCTGACATGGAAGACTTCACATCATCACACAAAGGGCAGAATTCATGCTATTCCACTGAAGACATATCAAAGCCTTTTCAAAAAGCTACCATTTCAATTTCCACAACCAGTACAAGGACCACAACCTGTGAAATATATATGGACCCTAACACTGGATGCCAAGAACCTGAACAAGAACAGTAAAATGCAACTCACATTAGCTGAAATACAGAAAAATGCTGTCACAAAGTGGAGTTCATGAAGGCAAATACCCAAGGTACAAATCATCATCACAACAACACATTGTACAGAAATGGCAGTGCATAGCAAGTTTACTCTTAATGTGCACTCAAGCTCAGTTACAGAAATAACAAGATGGGGCTAGACATATCAGCAAGATTACCACATTTAGCACTGAACAAATGAACCATAGACATCACAAGACAAACATCATATCATTGCTGTTTGCACCAAAATAACGTTAGGAGAGCAAAAGGCCTGGCTGATACAAGGAAAACCAGGTGAAGATGGATCAGTGCAGGATCAACTGTGCTACATGAGCTGCCACATGACACGACAGACAGCTGATAATTTCTAGTGTGTGTATGTCACACATTACAATGAGTCATAACATCTGCATAGATCTGTGAACTCAGTAGAAAAAAGACTGTTCAGCAAGCAGTCTCTTCATCCCATTGGGAATCTTTTATTGGGAAAACTTCTCAAAAGTTTAGACAGACAGAGAGACAGACAAGACAGACAAAGACAGAGAGAGAAAAAGTTCAAAAACAGACAAAAGGAAGACACCACAGGCAGAGATGGACAAAGAGACTGAAGGAGTCCAAAAACAAAATGAAAACTTGGGGGTAATAGCCTAGTGGTTTAAAGCATTATGCTTGTGATCTGATGGTCTGGGATCGAGCCACTATGGAGGTGCCTAATTAAAGAATTTTACCCCGAGTTAACATCAGTACTGGCTCCACTACCCCTATGAAAAAAATATAAAACATGTACAGATAACACATTGACATTTGTGAGAACAACAAGTTCCATACATACACACTGTAGTCCACAACAAGAGGGAATGCACATGCGCGCACACACACACACACACACATCACTTGACCATGCTTGCACACATGTAATGTATGCATACAGTGCACATTCACTTTTTTCCCCACTGATATTATATTCTTTACTATTCTACCAGAAATGAAGTGCAGTAATGTCAGCGAAATTTCCACAAAATCCTAAAAAGCTGCAGGCAGTCTACCTGTTTTTCACGCTGCTTTCATGAATGATTAATGAACTTTCCAGCAAAGCTAAAATCCATCACACCAGATCATTATGACAACATTTGATAAATGCTATGCACCTGGTTCTATTCAAAATCCCCAATTTTAGTTTTAAAGCCAAATAAAACTTGTCCTTTAGATTTCAGATACAAAGTTTAAAACTTTTTTTTTAAGTCCCTTGATCAAACAGCAAGAACTGAAGCAAAAAGCAAAAAATCAACTATTACAGATAGCATAGTTACTTGCATGTGTGCAGCACATTCTCAAGCTATTTTCAATAGCATATGAATTGACGGGGGTGGGGGGGGGGGGGGGGTGAAACTCTCTAAAGCTCTCTCTCAGCTTTATGAATTGCACACTGTAATTATTACTACTACTACATACACACACACACACGCACACACACACACAACACATCTCTCCAAACACACCATGTCACATACACACCGTGGAGCATGCATGCACACATGCATAAACACATGCGTACGCACACACACACACACACACAGAATGTACACACATTGAATGTATACTATGCAGCCTTGAGTTTCTTGCTATGTTTCACCGAGACCAGAATTTTACCACTGCTCAGCCAATACACGCCATCTGTGCAACCACCACCAAACTGATAGAACAAGTGACGGCACTAATTACATTACTGATACCTTTGGTTGCAAACAAACTTTTTTTTCCATCACAAGTAAATAACATAGCTGGATAATTTATATATAATATATACATTCTGTACATACATATTACACACAGAAAACACTCATTTTACACTTATTCTTCAAAATTCTGCTTTTTGTTTTTTTGTTTTGATTTGGTCTCTAGTATTTGAAAATGCAATTTATGATATATACACCAACTAAGCTGGCATAAGGATTAGTTTTCAGCTTAGATTACACAAAATGAACTAAACTAAACCCAATAAAATTTGGCGCATTTTTTTTAAAAATTTTAATCAGAAAAACTATATTTCAGCTAACACAACAGACATTCTGCTCATAAAGGATTGATGTTACACATTCAAAACAAAATAACCAATGCTAATAGTGACGTTATTTAATTTCTTATCCATACTGATAAATCTTTTTTTAATCTTAATAAAGCTGAATGTTTTTAACTTTGTTTCTTTTTTATTGCTTTTTTTCATGATCCTTACTTTAGGTCTTACGGCAAATATTTTCCACTTTTTCAGGACTTACAGAACAATACACTTAACCGTTTTCTTATGTTACAACACTTCAAAATAAATAATAATGATACAGGCTTAAAACACTGTAAACTCCTTAATTTTTTATACTGTAAATGATACATTAACAATCAATTACCCTGCATCCATACAAAGTCCGTTTGTGAAAATTACATACATGTGAGAAAGTGGATAGGTGAGCAAGTATGTGGATAATTATGAGGGTGTGTGCATGCATTTATTTTTGAATTTATTTTCTTTTAATTTATTTATTCTTTTATATCGAGGATAATGGAATAAGCACTTATGTGCATTTTTACACCCAGTCCCCGTGTGTATGCGGTTTAGTCAATTTTGTCATAAGTATACATGTATGTGAATTTACGTCCATGCATGCCAGGTTATGTGATTTGGACAACAAGCAAATTACGTACACACAAATTACTACCTATTAACAAGCAAGATTAACAGAATTTAAAGGAATCTACTAAACACAGAATAAAATAAACATAACGTTATCTCAAGCATTAACTCAGTATTGGGCAGGCTGTGCGATGTTTTTTCACCATCAAAAAAAGGTATAATGCCTTGTTTTGAAGGGAAAAAAAACTATTATCACATGCATGTGTGTCTGTGTGTGTGTGTGTGTGTGTGTGTGTGTGTGTGTGTGTGTGTGTGTGTGTGTGCATTACATATGTGCGACTGTGTGTGTGCGTGAGAGAGGAGGGGATGCATTTCTGGAGTGTGTGTGTGTGTGTGTGTGTGTGTGCGTGCACTCAGGCAAATGTTTATCTTTTCGTTTTGTGTAGACCTACCTCTGTATGTTTTGTCTGTCTGTGTACACTGCACAGCACAGGCAGTATTTATTCCTAAGTCTGCATGCAAGGCTTCATACAGTCAGGTCTGTTTTGGCATACACAGCTTCCTACAGTTGAAAGACTTTGTTTCTGCCTGCAGGGCTTCTTACAGTCAAAGACTTTTTATATGCCATCACTCATGTCATGTTCATTTGATTTAGGGAGTGTGGAAGACCCACCTCTGAAAATTTTAAGGAATTGACATGAGACTCTTGGAAATCCTTATGCTGTATCATTGTGTGCCAAAGCCTGGACTTAAAAACTGTATTAACCTCTTCTTACTTGCATGCTCTGCTCTCGACTTAAATGTAAATATTGTTGTTTTACTGCTTTAGTTTTATCACTGACTAAGTGACTACTAAATGTTTGGTCACCTTTTGACTGCTTTTGTAATTTATCACTAATGGTACAATTAATTTTTTGTGCATGCCTCATAATTCATCTCTTCTGTTTGTAGAACTAGGTTGTTGTTTTTACCTACATACTGACATTACTTACACAACTGATCCCAGTCATACTTCTCTCATAAGCTGCAAAAAATTTTCATGGCACATTTATGTACATACAAATTATTACTGATTTCTTTCCCACCTGTGATTTTTATTTTATTTTATTCATGCTCTTTCACTACATCAGTCCATGTGTGTGTGTGTGTATGTGTGGTGTTGTTAGCTGACTGTTTTGATGATGGTGGTGGTTTGGTTTGGTATTTTTGTTTGTTTGGGTGTGTTGTTGTTTTGTTTTGTTGGGGGGGATGGGGGGCGGGGGAGTTGGGGGGGGGGGGGGGGGGTTGTTTTTGGTTTGGGGGTTGTTTTTTGTTTGGGTTTCTTTTTGGTTTTTTTTCTTTGGGGAGGAGGGGGGGAATCAGGTGGAAAAGGGAGTTTTAGCCCCCTAAAATTAAAGACCTGATTTATTCTGTATAAATACTGATACCAGAAATCACATATTATCTTAGAAGATGTTTCTGACAAGTTTTCACTCAAACATAAAAGCAGGAATGCAGCTGCCAGTAACAAACATACAGTTACCCAATGAGAACCAAAATACCTTTATCATTCAATGTGCTGATCTGTGCTTTCAAAGTTTCACCTTTTTAGGTGCATGATTAGTAGTATAGTATTACTACTAGCCTACAAAACAAGACTGAGCAAAATGTAATTATGTCAAAGGGGGGAAAAACTGCTCCATAAGCTAAATGATGTACGCTATGTTAAGCATGTGGTTATATTATTTTTATAAGCAAAAAAAAAAAATTAAAACACCAATATTAACACTCCCTCAAAAATCTACAATGAATAAGCTAATAAAACTAGGGACATAGAACTTTCTTCCTTCCTTCCATTGCCAGGCATTACAGAGATAAATACATTAGCAATCAATTTGCATGCATACACAGAATACAAAATCAGGGTATCCATGCATCCACAAAAAATGGAAGAAAAAAACATTGAACATAAAAAGCTGCACAAACTTACACCGAAATTCATAACAAGCGTGAAATGAGAAGTCCCGTTTATTCTGTTGAAATAGAAAAGTTAGCACAAGTATTCGTACGGTCAATTGTTTTGTTTTTAACAGGATATCAACTTTCTGTTCTGGCAAACTAAAACAAAACAAAAAGTTTTGCAAAGATATCAAAGTAGAGTAATCTTTACAGAACTTTGCAACAGAAGCACACAGATCAGAAGTGCAGGTATACACACACATACATGCACATACACACTCCATCATGCACAAAAGGGCGCACGCGATTATCAAAAGCACATTTTTTCCCCCCACAGTTCATAACTAAACTCTTCAAAGACTTATAACATTTGCTTTTGCTCTATTGTAAAGGTCATTCTCATAACCACACTGCTCTCAAAAAAATATTCCTTTTTTTTTCCCTTTTTTTTAAAAATCACAACAGCATTAAGGAAAACACATTTTGAACATTTTGAAACATGACACCTCTTTCCAACCCCATGATTATTCACTCTCTCTCAATTATGACCTTTCCCTAAACCAAACCCATAGGTGAATTACAATGTACTTAGTTTAAACTTGTACTTCATCTAAACTTGACTGAACATCTCGAAAACTGACACCTCTTTCCAACCCCATGATCATTTATTTTCTCTTAATTATGACCTGTCCCTAAACCAAACCCATAGGTGAATAAACTTATCTTAGTTTAAACTTGTAATTCATCCGAGCATGACTTAACATCAACGTTTCTAAAATCAAATGTTTATTTCATCCTGTCAACTAATTCTGTTAACGCTATAGCTCGCTTCAGTAGGATCATTTACTGTACTGAAGTCACTTTGCTAATGATTCATGCCAAACTTGTAAGCTATCGACCTCACAACAGAATTCAGATTCTGGCGACTTATTCCAGATAAAACTGGTTCCTTTGAAACTACTTTTCACTTTATCGTTGAGGAAAAAGCCCAGCATGAGGCTACCTTAATCAAAATATCAAGATTAACCTTACACATCTACAAACTTCCCTATATAAGTATAACCCCCATAGCAAGACACAGAAAATTACTAATCCTGTAAAAGTATTAGATCAAAACACTTTTTCATGAGTTTCTCTAAAGGACCACTATATATATTTTTTTTAAGCAGTTAGAATGACAGGCAGAAGCAAAACAAAAACAAAGAAACAAAATAAAACTAACCAAAACAAAGTCAAAAAAGAAGGGAAAAAATACACTGAAAATAAATATAACAATAACACACCCAAAAAAACCAAACGCATTCTGAACACCTCACCATTTCTTAAATTCCCTCTCAGATATCTTAAAGCTTTCTAAATAAAAAAAATTTAATCAGAAATGAGTATTCTTTTTAAAAACATTTTCAAGAAGAGAGTCAGAGACAGAAACTAGAAAGAGAGAGAGTATGTGTCAGACTGTGAGAATGCATAAATTTTAAGCTATAACTATAACATAAGACCAGTTCCTTCGAAAAAAAAAAAAAGACTAAAAACAAAGAGAAGTTGCTTTGGTTTGACCACAACAGTTTAAATACCTGTTGGGATTAATTTTAGCAGTGTGCTGTGGAGTAAAATTTGCACACAGAGGCTTAGCTTGCACACAGTCGGGGAAAAAAATAATCTACATAAAATCAGGTGGTGATGGTTTTTCGCTGTTTTGTTTGTGGGCGTATATATGCGTGGATGCATGTGTGTGAAGCCATTTCTTGAAACAATTCTATAAGAAAATATGATCTAAAGAGCCTATGTCATCAACACAACAGCTAAAAAAATACTTTTAAAAAAGAAAAGAAAAAAAAGTGTGCTGCAGCAGTCTGCTTCAATGAATACACTAAATGGAATTTTATAAATAGCACTATTCTTCACTCAGACCAAGTTGCCATTAAAATAGTACCCAGGCACACTTGGAAGCACACTTGGAACAGTGGTTCAATAAATCACTAACATTAGTAACATTTCAAATAGTCCATCCCTACCTTTAAAATAAAAAAATCAGTGACAGCAAAATTGCTCTGTCAGAGTTCAACTTTTGTCTACCAAGATTGTGAAAGCTAGAGAAGAAAAAAGAAGCCATTATAAATATATCAAAACCTTCAATTTCTACAACAGATCCTCTCTAAAATTATAGCAATAAATGGGAAAACTGTTGAACTACTAGATATAACAGCACATTACATTTAAAGAATCTCTTATAGGCTACAGTACAGGAACAACTCTTGGAGAGAAAAAATAGGTGTTATCTTACATCAACCAAAATCAAATTTACCTTCTGTGGTAATTTACATGCCCAAGCTCTTCCTGTACTTCAAAATGTTAGTTATTTTGGCTTGTGAAGTCCAAGGCCACCATTGAGTGAGTGAGTGAGCGAGCGAGCGAGTGAGCAAGCGTGTGTGCGTGCGTGCGTGTGTGTGTGTGTGCAACAGCATGATTTTTTTTAACCCTCTTGTTGTTGGATTCTACAGAGCTAAACTGCCTGTAGATTGAATTCTTTGCCGGTTTTCTACCTCCATCTGACTTACTTTACTCCTAAGACAATTGTGTGTGTGCATGACAAGTTATCAAGCTGAAATTTTGTCACAAGCTAGGCATGTCTTTGTACTTGCATTTAGGCGCAAGTTTATGTGTCTGGTCACCAGATGTCTTGTCATTGTCACCTTATTTGTCACCAATCACAGATAAAAATATGGTATACATGATAAAACAGCAAATCCTGCATGGATTTGACAATAGTTCAAGCATATTAGTGTCGAATAAGGAAGTGATATCCAGCTGATGTGTTTACCAATAGTTATGTGCAATAGTACTTCAAGGATGTGTCACACAATGTCCCCATAGCACCTGTTGTTTTATGGTATGTCTCGAGGAGACAGAAGTTTTGTTTAACTATTTTTCCTTTTGAAAACAAGTCATATTCAATCGACATGTGACCTTTATACTGCAGTTCATATCTGCGTGTGCTACCACATGTTTGTTAAGTGTACAGAAGTGTATTATTGTACATGACTGTCACACTGTCACCATTGTCACAGCACAGGTGTGACAAATTCGAAACAACACAGAACTTCTGTTAACTCTGCAAAATTTTAATGTTGGTAGTCTCTAAAGTAGTCGTAGTGGTGGCACAGGGTCACATCACATCACAAAAAGCACAAATTAATGATGTGTGTGTGGAGGGGGGGGGGAGGGGGGGTGTACCCATTGCTCTCACCTGTCAAACCTTGCAGACGGAGACCTATTTTATTTTCCTTCTTGCTATTTTCATTATCAGCATATCTGTTCGTTTCTGCCATTGCAGTTTCAAAGCAAAAGTGTGGTAATAATGAGAAAACAGTCAAAAGGCATCACGCTTTCAGGCGTCTATGCCGCGGACCGGCCGGGAGGTCAAATTTCTCCACAGTTGGTGTGTGCAGCACAGGTCAGGAATGTGCCGTGTAGCACGTTATTTTCTGGCTCACTCTTCTCCCTAACTGCAGCATTTCCTTTCTCCTCTTCCTCGTAATCGTTTTATATCAGACTCACTTAACAATTCTCGTTCAAATGTTTCTACTTCCAAAACAATAACATTCAACTTATCGTCTCGCTAATCAGATGAATCCTCTGCTACTAAAGAAAACGCCTTTTTTTTTTCCGCCACGCTGCACCATTGAAAAGCGTTCCGGTCGCTGGCTGTTATTTCTTCCTTCCCTCCCCACTACACGCATGTCAGTGGTCTAAATTTATCACTGGCATCCTCTGACACCCTCCCTGCATCGCCCCACCAATTTTCAGACACATAGTGTGAAAACCACGAGATCTGTGTGTGATGGAAAAGAACTGCCCACGTGGGCAGCACCAACTGTCGGCTGCGGTCATATTGGAATCTAGCGGCAGCCTCCGTTACTGTCGGCTGTGGCCGGATCGGGGACAAGAGGGTAAATCAAATGAAAACATTTAAAGTACTTTGTTTAGCTTTAAAAATTAATAATGGATGTATGTGTTACAAAATATACTTTACTATTCTGTAAAAATGTTACTTCAAAGTTGTACAGAATGTAAGTTTTGTTAAGTATAAGTCTTTGTTTATAGTTTAGTTATTTCATGAAAAACTTAGTGTATTACAGACTATTACATAAAAACTTGTATGCAAATATGTATGTGTGTGTACATGTGTGTAAGTATGTGTGTGCGTCACAATGAGAGTGTGTTGTGTGGGAGGGGGGGGGGGGGGGGGGGGGAGAAAGGGCTATGACTTGAGACAGTTGAGAGAGTGTGTGTGTGTGTGTGTGTGTGTGTGTGTGTGTGTGTGTGTGTGTGTGTGTGTGTGCATGTGCCTGACTGTGTGTGTGAATACTGACACTGTTTTCATATTTTATAACATAGTGATGTACTTAGGCTCTACATGCATACAGTTACACACACACACACACACACACACACACACACACACACAGCTGTGCAAATAAAACTTATCCATTTTTTCACAGGAACATCACAAGAACTAGTCCTGATGGATATATAATACTGAACTGTTATTGTGATATAAAAAAATGTACACTACACACAGGCTGAGACTGTGTTTGTTTTGTTTGTCAACTCAAATGCTGACTTACATCTATTAGATTTAGCTATTGCCGCTGTTATATACTCACATTTCTTTATTTTGAGAAAATGAACCAATGACATTTTCTAATGTTTTTATCTTCATGTCAATGACCTTACATTTGGCCTAACTGAAGTCAAATATAAACTGAACATCTGTCAAATGATGTCAACACAGCTATGAATGTCGCATCACACTTCAATTTGTAAGTCTTTACACAGTGAATACACTTGTTAGTACTGCAAAAGATAATGCATACTACGTAAAATAATAATTGAACTTTTTCATGAAATGTTCGACAATGGGTAAGGACAGAAACTGATCATTCTGATTCATCGTCTGTTGTCTAAAGAAGATGATCAACAACGGTTCAGACAGTTACTGATGCAGAGTGATTGACAATCAAATAGACAGTACATAATACAATTATGATACAAATGAGAAAATAATAAAGTGACAAAATTTGCTCCCTTGATTGTTACGTAAGTATGGCAACCACAATTTAGCAATCCCATTTCACCTGTGGTATCCACTTGCTGTTTAGCATACGACAGTGGCAAGGTGGTAGGTGGGTCAGCATTATCAGATCACACTGCAGCCTTCAGCCAGGTAGGATGAATACAATTCTATTCTAGTTAATAAATGTAGTATTATCATGATATCAAAATACAAACTTACCGAAAATATTAAGCTTCAATACTGAATGTCCCAAATTTATTGACCGTCTGCAGACGACTATGAACCAAGATGGCTTCTGGAACTCAACGAAGTAATTAGACGCGACAACAAAATAGTTCCCGCTACATTGTTTAATACTTCGGATCACTTTTGGACTCATTTATCAAATGATGCGTACATCTAAGAAAAAAATTAATCTAACTGATTGTCAAACAAAAAACGACACAGATTAACCTCTGCACATAAATTTTGTTCCAAATACGCGCAGTGATTATTACAGAAAAGTAGTTCGACGATCCGTGGCAAGTGATCGTGATGTCATTTCCTTTCCAAAGGGAGATAAGCGCCAGTAGGACTAATCTATAAACACTCTCAAGAAGAGAACAGTGCATTTCGCAAGACAAACTTGGAAGTCTAATTTTTATTTTGTACTTCTAATCATTAGGAACAATACATGCACAAAATAATCTCATACAAATCATAATTTACTCTCTTCCATTGGGCCCTTCAGTGTCAAATGCGCAGGTTAGACACGCCCACCGGGACCGTCAGTCTACCTAAGTGTGGAAATCCGCATAAGAGATCAGGGGCAAATGCGTGAAAAGAAAGGTACAGGGACGAACGCATAATTATAGCCTAACGGGGAAAGGAATGCATATAGCACACACGCGCTCACACACACACACACACACACACACACGTGATGACTGCCAGTCAAGCACTATTGATGACACGTGGGCACGCTAAGCGCCGCGGCACCTTGATCACACACGCCAATCTATCCCATTAATAACAAAACATAATTAAAACCCAGTGTTGCAGCACACCATGTATGTTTCACCGAGTCATTTCGGCCTGCTGCCATAGGAAGCATTGGGCTTACTCTAATACTGCATACAGTGTGTGTGTGTGTGTGTGTGTGTGTGTGTGTGTGCTTTTTTAATTTTTTTATTATTCTTCTTTTATTTCCAGGATAATGGAATAAGCACTCTTGTGCTTTTTAACATCCAGTCCCTGTGTGTATGCAGTTTTGTCAATTTTGTCATCCGTTCCCACCAGTACACAATGGCCTACTCCTCCGAAAAGCGGAACCTGTTTTAACGTGTGCGCAAGATGTTCTGCGTGCGTGCGTACGTGCGTGCGTGCGTGCGTGTGTGTGCGCGCGCACGCGCGCGCGGGCGTGTGTGTGTGTGTGCGTGCGTGCGTGCGTGTGTGTGTGTGTGTGTGTGGTGCGTGCGTGCGTGCGTGCGTGCGTGTGTGTGGGGGGTGACAATAACAATAACAATAATGTTTGTTTTCAGTTTTAGCAGGCCATTTGGCCCAAAGGGACAGGAGATGTGAATATTATTATAATGAGAAATTCTTTTCATGGTAAGCAATTAGGTTACACAACAACAGACCTTTAGTGGGGTATAGGCATACTAACAAAAATGCTCATGACTATCATTTCAGAGAATGTAAGCATACATGTTTTTAACTATGAGAGGCAGGAATAGTTCTGTTTCTAAGTGTTAATGATTCTGTGATAATCATAGCAATTTTTGAAAACTTGTTTCTCTGGCATATTGTAATGTAATAACTGTATCTTAAAATCTGATTGGAAGTGATAGTAATATAGTGGTAAAGCTTTTTTTTTACGAAGAGTAAAATATTTCGGACAGACCAACATGAAATGACACAGATCTTCAATATAGGCCTAATAATTATTGTTTATCACACTGCTGGTTTTGGTGGATCATGCTATTCAGAGGCGATTCATTGCACCTTAGTTTTAAACATTCAACACGACTGGGGGTTGTGTGTGTGGTGTTGTGTGAGTGTGTTTGGTTGTATTATAGTCCCAGCGGGAAAAGCCCATTTAGGGACTGTGGTAGCCGCAAGTCATTCCACTTTGGCGCCGTAGGCCACCCTAAGAACAGCACACTTTTTGAAAGCAATGTACTGCTAGGCAAGCAGCTCATCAACTGACTGTTCACGTTGATCTGACTTCTATAGTTAGCTCTCACTATTCCTGGACGGTATGTGAGGTTGACTGCTGAAACAGCAAAGCGAATCCAGTCATTTGAAACAAAATGCCATAGAAAACTGCTGGGCATATCCTGGAGAGAACGAAAGACCAATGAATTTGTCAAGAGTCAAATAACACGGCTGGCAGGTCCACAGGAACCCCTTCTCACCATCGTCAAGAAGAAAAAGCTGACATGGTTCGGCCACGTCACCAGCCACAACACTCTGCCAAAAACAGTACTGCAGGGAACACTCGAAGGTGGCAGAAAGAGGGGAAGACAGAACAAGTCATGGATGGACAACATCAGAGAATGGACCAGGATGAATGACTCGGCACTACTGTGCAGAGCCGAGGACCGAGATGGATGGAGGAGGCTTACCACGGCATCGTCTTTGTGTCTCCTCCACGACCCCCAGGGTCACGGGACTGATGATGATGATGATGATGTGAGGTAACCAGTGTGTGATAAAAGGGAATCATGCCATTCTTGACGAAATGTATCATTTAGTCTTTGTTTAAACTCAGATAAGAAGCAAAGTATGTTTCCAATATCTTCCATTTCCCATACATAGCCAAAGCCATGTGTTTTCTGTGTGTGCGTGCGCGCGTGTGTGTGTGCACTCACAGGAAAGAGCCCACATTGCAGCAAGAGTTGTCCCTGGTAATATTCTCTTTTAAAAATGCCACTCGTAAAGAGAAAGAGAGTCCCCCGTGGGGATGCCGGGGGCCTATCAGCATAAATAGCATCCCCACATTCTGGAAAATCTATGCTAGAAATTTCCTCTTTTCTATCACTCTATTTGTTTCTGCTTTGTTCCTTTTCTTCCTGTCACCTCCCTCTTGGTCCGTTCTCCTGCTTTTTTTTTTTCCAGAAAGACTTAAAAGGTAACAATTCTCTCTTGTGCCCAAGTGCTGACCTGTCAGGCGCTTAACGGTAGCGTGACGCATTTTCGCTCATGTAACAGACAACAATAGTAGCTGAGCGTTCGACGAAGAAGAAGAAGAGAAAGAGATACACACTAAACACGAACATAATTATTTAAAACAAAACCAAAACAAACAAAAGGCACGGCTCGTGTGGTTACGTGCTCTTCCCGGGAAAAAGCAAGACGAATTTCACGCCGAAAAATCTGCCGTGACTAAAAGTGGTTGGTCCTATATAATACAATGCAGCAATGTGTGATATGAAATGATATGATACAATACAATTGAATATGATATGAGATGACATGATATGATACTGTACAACTGAATATGATATGAGATATGACATGATATGATACAATACAACTGAATATGATATGACATGATATGATATAATACATTCGGATGACCTGGCGCTGCTGTCACACACACACCAACATATCCAGGAGAAGACCAGCAGACTCCAAACATTCGGACAGCAAGTGGGGCTTCGTATTAGCACCAAGAAAACAGAGACAATGTCGCTCAATGTGAACACACCAGCCCCTGTGAAAGTGAATGGAACTGACCTGCGCCAGACAGACAAGTTCACATACCTTGGCAGCAGCATCAAACCAGAGGGCAGCACAAAAGAAGACATCCACAACAGACTGGGCAAGGCCAGGAGTGTGTTTAGGGAGATGAACAATATCTGGAGATCAACTTAGTACAGCACCAACACCAAGCTGAAGCTATACCAGAGCTGTGTTGTATCTACGCTCCTGTACGGTTCTGAGTGCTGGAGGATGACGGAAGCGGATCTTACCAAACTTCAATCCTTTCACACCGTATGCCTCCAAAGAATTATCCGGATCTTTTGGCCAGAGAAGATCTCCAATGAAAACCTACTACGGAGATGCAGGCAGGAAGACATGGGAACCATCATCACCAGACGGCAGTGGAAGTGGATTGGGCACATCCTCCGAAGAGACCCACAGTCAATCACAAGAACAGCATTGCACTGGACCCCAGAAGGAAGGAGAAAGAAAGGAAGACCAAAAGCAACGTGGAGGAGGACTGTAGAAAGTGAGATGAAGGCCATGCAGCACTCTTGGGGATCAGTGACTAGGTTAGCCCAGGATAGGCAGGAGTGGAAGTGCTTTGTTGCTGCCCTACACACCACTGGGTGTAATGGTTGATGATGATGATGATGATGATGATAATATAATACAGCTAAATATGATATAATATGACATGATATGATACAACTGGTATCCGACTCTGACAAGAATTGAACTCACTATCTCAGTCCCACTGACAGCCCGCTATGGTATCGATCCCCTGTGGCGACAAGAACGGAGTTTAACCAGAAGGGACGGGCGCTATGGCAGAGGGGGTTAAGAACGTTCCTCCTCTATCCCATAACTCCATGAAGTCCTGGATTCGAATCCGACGGCGTCTAGTGAATTAAGGACGGGGTTCTTTACGATCTCCCAACCCGACTTCAAGTGCAGACCTGCCAGTGTCTTAATTCTCTTCGTCTACGTAGGCTACACATGCAGAAGATCAAATATGCACATGTATGAACTCATAATTCATGTCAATATTCGTTGGGTTAGGCTACACGAAACACGAACATACCCAGCATGCATCTCCACAGTCGAAATGTGGCTACCTTTAGAGTGGGAAAAAACGATCGCATAAGCAAAAATCTCACCATTGATGAGCTTCGGAGTTCAAGACGAGAAACGAAAAGAAAGAAAAATAACCAAGAGCATGTAACCTGTTAAGTCAACGGGCACGTGGGATCTTAATATAATCACCACCACAACAAGCACAGCCTGATCAGATCCGGATACCGTCACAAGTTTAGTTCGTGTCAGTGCATAAACTGTGATAAAAGCATAGCCTACAGCCTGCATGTGCCATGATCTTAAGGAGTTTGCAAAGGCACATAGCACATGACAAGGACAAAACCGTTCAGTTATGGACTACAGTGAACAGGGGGCCTAGCTACTGTGACGAAATTTTACCGAAATTGTCGTCTGTCACCATTTTATGGCTCGTCATCTACAGTTCTCCGTCCCGAATTTTCTGTACGTTTACTTGAAATTATTAGTTGTGATTATTAAGGATAGTACCTTCTCAGGGCAAGGGCCAGATAAAAAAAAAAAAAGTAGGCCTATGTCAATGCTTACATGTAACCTTTGAGAATAATAATTATCAATCAATCAATGTTACCACTGGAAACATTTATCCTGACTTTTTACAGCGCTAAGCGGTCGGGCGAGTTGCACAAACCAAAATAAATGAATGAAACATCTTCTTTCTTTATTATTTAGTCTGAATCAAGTAGGAGCTATACTAAGTGTATTCATTGTTATTCACCTTCACCTGTCCATTAATTTTTTGTTCACATGGTAGGCCTAATTTTACAATGAATGTCCCAAATTTAAGAGTGACCTTATTGTTGTATATTTTTAACAATATTTCTATGAATCTTGTCTTACAGGTCCACCTTTCAATGACTGAAGTTTCAAAAAGTCTTTCGCAATATGTCATACTTATGTATTCCCTGATTTTTCTTTCGTTTCTCAGTTAGAGCTCCGAGGTTCACCAACGTTGAGATTTTGGATATTCGACCATTTTTGTCCACCATTAAGGTAGCGGCATTCCGACTTCAAGGATGATGTCTAAACACAATAGGAGTGTGCACGCTTGTTTGAATTCTGTCATCTGTTCTTAAGCCTACTAGCATGCAGTGACCTACTCTTCCGAAAGGTGGAACGGGTTTTAACACGTGCACAAGCTTTTCTGCGTGCACTTAAGGGGACCTTCCGTTTATATTCATCAGAAGGACTGAGGGGGGGGGGGGGGGGGGGCATAGCCTAGTGGTTAGAGCGTTGCGCTCGTAGTTTGACGGCCCGGGTCCGAGTCATCACTGAGACACCTGTTCAAGAGGATTTCCCCTCTGGAGGTAACATCAGTACCGACTCCACTTCCCCCCAAAAGTCTTTCAGATGAGACTATGAACCGAGGCCTCGTGTGCGAACATCTTGCGCACACGTTAAAACCCGCTCTGCGTTTTGGAAGACTAGCCCATTAAGTGCTGGTAAGAACAGATGACAAAATAAAAACGCATGCAAACAGGTGTCATGTTTAGACATTTTCCCCGAAGTCGGAATGCGGCTATCTTCATGGTGAGCAAAAACGGTAGCATCTGCAAAACTCTCACCATTGGTGAACCTCGGAGCTCCAGCGGAAGAATGAAAAAGACTTTGGGGGGGGGGGGGGGGGGGGGAGCAGAGTCAGTACTGACGATAACTCCAGAGGAAAACTTCCCTCCTACAGATGCCTCTGTGTTGCCTCGAACCCAGACCCTCAAATCGGGAGCGCAGCACTCTAATCATAAGGCTATCTCTGCCCTGCCCCCCACCCCATTCCTTGATTAAAATATAGTTGCTCTTCTCTGGACTCTCTCGACAGATGCAGATTGTCATTTAAATATGGAAATTAAATAACGTTACTGTACCAAGATAGGGCCTAACCATTGCTTTATAAGAGTGAAACACATTCTTGTCTAAGTGAAGAAAGATCTTTTAATTATACCAATACTTTGCTTTGTTTTGCTTCTGGCTTTTTCTATAGGCCTATGCCAGTCAAATGATAGGCCTGTATGGAAAATAACTCCTAAATCTTTCTCATCCCCTAATACTACAATTTTCGTCCAAGTTGTTTTCCAGTTTCATAAAGAAATCATGTTCAGGGTTGTCTCTTCCGACATGCGGACTGCTTTTGGAGACATTGGAATACAATTTCCATTCATATGACAATTAATTTTGGTCATTGATTTTAAATTCTTTTGAATAGTACTTCTTTCTGAAACTTTGTTGTAACGCTTGGTGTCATCAGCAAAAACTGCAGGTACTACAAACGTAATTTGAAAGATGGCATACAAGAACAGTAAAGAGAACATGTCCAAGAATTTTCCCTGAGGGATTCCATCGAGTACCTCGGTGTCAGTTGAATAATCAGACTAACACGCACTCTTTGGTTTCTTTCGGATAGAAAAACTCTTAGTCTTTTTTAATATATTGTCACATATTCTATATGCTTCCAGTTTAACTAAGTCTCTCACGAGAGACTGCGTTAAATGCCTTTTTAAAATCCAAATGGATATGTTATAAGTCACCTTCATTAAGCATCTTTATAAAATCTTCCAAAACTTCTGACAATTGTGTTAGCAAGACCTTTAATGTCTGAAGCCGTCTATAAAGTTGTTCTCTGCATGCATACACACAGAAATCCGTTGGGTAGTTTGGTGCTGTTCCCGTGTGTGTGTGTGTGTGTGTGTGTGCGTGCTGTAAGCATTGTGTGGTAAACAATGTGTTGTTGGCTGTACAGTTGCCTGCGTATTTGCACGTTTACGTCAATCAGAGGGTATTAGAATGAAGTAATGTCCTGCAAACTATGGGGGGATCAATTCTGGTTGGTGAGACATGGGGGCACACGCGCGCGATCGTTTGTAATCGCGTGCACGTAAGATCGATTGAATGAGATAGGTGAGCCTTTTCCACTAGACCTGTGTTTGTCACGCATGCTTGTGTGAAGTGACAGAAAGTTGAAGAACCCACTGTGTCCCCAATAACTTTACAGCACAACTGACTTGCAGACAGCACAGGTGCTGACATGGTATACAATCTAAACCTCACCATGAACAGTCTAGGCTCAATGACTGCAAAGATTGGGCGTTCTCTAGCTAAATAACCTGAGGATCACAGAGGGTATCTGCCATTTCCCTCATCTCTGTGAGACTGTAAGTACACCCTGGACGAGGTTTTGTGTATGGCTGTTTTCAAGTATCTCAACAGACAGGCAGTCATACTCCTACTTCAGAGGATTTGTTCTCTCTTAATAGCATTTGCAGGTTGTTGTGCCAAGACCTTGTTATGGTTAAGTACTATCTCAACATTTCAAAGCTTAACATTTTTAAGTAGGCTGCTTTCATCAGTAACTGACAATATCTTTGGACTGGGCCAAATCGACAGGAATTTACCAAGAGGATTCTGGATGTGGAATGGGGCATAAGATAATGATAAACAAAAACGAAAAGTTGAGACATTTCTGGAATGTGGTTGAATCATGCAGCTGAGTACTGTGTGCAAACAAACTATTGCATGTATTGAAAAAAGCCTGATCTAAAATTCAAGTCATGGCCATGATGGCTTCTTTCATGTGGCTCTTTTAGGCACACAGAAGCTAACTCTTGAAGCCATCATAGGGCAACCCAAACAGACAACTATACATCTGATCTTATTACAATTTTGCTTTTTTTTAAAAAAGATTCAAAACCACATTGTATTTAATTTTTGTTCTTAAAAAATCTTAACTTTCTCCTCATCTGCATTCTCTTCATAACCCACTGAAGAAAGAAATGCTGCACATTGTAATTCATGTTACAAATTCATAACAAAGCAGTTTGATCAAAACCTCTTTTGCAAATTTGGCCCTAAGATATAGATTCAAGATTGAAAATTGGCTGAAACCAGCTGAGCAGGCATCTTTGAACTGCAATGTCCATCTGATATGAGCAAAACGTCATGGGCAGGATGGCTTTTTTCCTTCAAAGCAAGCCCCTATCTCTAGAGGCCTGAGGTATTGATTTTATCTCATTTTAAGTGTTGTTTATGTGGTTCTTCCACTACACAGTGACTCACCTGCTTTGACTCATATGGCTGGCTGGTGTGTAGATTGGAGGAATGATAGAAGAGAGCCTGGTTGTAACTCTGCAAGAGATTTTTCCTGCTGGCTTCAGTTGACACATTCTGACTTCAGAGCAGCTCATTCTATTTGCGCTGAATGCTTGGTATATTTGTGCTTCCCTTATCCAATGGACACTAACATGAATTACAGGATTTTTAACATACATACATATTTGATCTAAATGTGTTTACACAAAGGGAATTAAGGCACTGAGAGGTCTGGGAGATCATAAAACCCCTACCACTTAATTCACCAGATGCACCTGCGAAGATTCAAACTCTTGACTTCATAGACTTACAGGACTGACATCGGTCTTAATCACTCAGCTGTAGAATCTGTCTGATCTGAAACAAGGTCATCACTCTACTGCTCACTTCACCATTTTCAGAATGACATGTTCCTGTTATAAAACAACTCATTTTGTGGTTTTTTCCTTTCTTGCACTGTCTGCCTGGAGCCAGATTTTGCCATTTGTTTGAGGTTCTGTATCACAATCCTAGCATCACTCAATGTGCTTAATTCACAGTTAAACCTCTGTTTCTGTTTTCCACCACTGTCCCCCTTGTTTGGGAGTTTTTCATTTCTTACAGTGTGAGAGATGTGTAGGTTTTCAGGTCATGTCTAGCAGTACATAACAGAAGTGTAGTATGAATCTTTTTCTGTCCAAAGAAATTCACACACACATCCAACAAAAATCCATCCAGCCAACCAACCCATCCCTCCAAAACATTTGCACCAAAACAAACACACAGAGAAAAAAACCCACCCCAAAACCCAGCAAAAATGGCATCTGCATTCAAAGGGAAAAATCAACAAGGACTTTGTTCTCAAAACTTTATTACTTCACTCAAAATCACAGGATTTCAAGAACCTACATTGCAATAAAGTACAAGTCCAGAAAACAACAACAACAACAAAAACCAAAAACATCAACAGCACTTACAACAACTCGATTTGTAAAAATCATAATGTAATTCAACACTTCTGCTGCAAGGATGATAAAAAATCTAAGTCCAGTGTTCCCTCACAAATCTTATTCTATCCCATCCGCTTTCTACACATAGCATCTCTTCCACACAAAGGTGAACATTTTATGAAAATCAATCAGGTTTTATGACTCTAATAACAGAAAATGACTCCACAAATCTTCTATTAAAACAAACAGAAAATGACTGGGAGGTTTTGTAGTCCATTTGTAACCATAGGGACTGTCATTTCCGTGTTGGACTGGCCAGCCACACACAACGCTGAACCAGAATAAACATCTAGAGCGTAACTCCTTAGTCTTCCGAGACTGAAGGATGCCTACCACGTTACCAGCTTTTGATTCCATCCTAGAATCTTCACAGACTACTCGAGTTAACGCCAGATACAGCAGCAAAAAATCACACTTTTTTCAGGGACACTTCAATATCTACTTTATTCCACACAAAATCATTTTTTCACAAAACAGATTGTTTATGGTGTGTAAGTGAAGATTTCAAGTGTCCATAAAAACAAACAAAAACCCTTACTGTTTGGGCTACTATCCTTTCCTGTATTTTTTGGGCCTTTTTATGATGTAGTATGGTAAGCATATTCAAAGGAGCTTTGAAATGTACACATATGAAATAAAAACTTTGCATGCTTATTTTACATTAAATACCAAATTTCCATGTTTAAACGCAGCCTTGTCAAAGTAAAACTTTTCCTGTTGCAGCTGTTGGTTTGCTAAAAGTAAAAAACAGTTTAAAAAATGAATAATCGAAGTTTGATACAAAGTTTGTCCAAATGAAAGAAGTAATCTAAAAGTATCTATATCAACTGCAGATATAAAAAAGAGACAAGTTTTGAAGAAGCAGATTTTTAATTTGTTAGTAAACCATCTTGAACTGTTGCTGAGGCTGACAGGTGTTCAAAACATCTAATTTCACACATTTTCTGAGTTATGGGTGACATTTAGCAATGTCTGCTTATACAATCAATCACACATTAGTTTTGGAGTTAGTGATATTAGTTTTGGAGTTTAGTGAATGTAAATTTTGTTGTTGACTCTTGATATATTTCTGCAAGCAACAGGTGCTCGAAGCATAAATTCCACACATTTTGTGTGTTCCAGGTGATGTCCACTCATGAAATCAATCCCATACTTTTAACATAATTTTGGTTCACAAATACTTGCCATGTCAGGACAAATTTAGAGACTATACAGTTGATCTAAGCTGTGACCAAGCCTTTTACTAGCTCACTCCCATTGTCTCCCCCCCCCCCCCCCACACACACACACACTAACCAGAGAAGTATAAAATCTGTAATTCTGTTTAAGCCAAGATACTATTGTACCTTTACATAAAATGTTTGTGGCAGGCAGTAGACACAAACGACCAGAGGACTTTTGCCAGGCATTTGTTGGTAAGGAATAGCAGGGAAAAATCATTCATGGCTTCTCCTAATCCTTTTTACAGATATGAATACTAAAAATAAAGCAAATCAAGAATGAAAAAAAACATAAAAGCACACCCCCAAATAAATATCTACATCAGCTTTTATACTTTTAAAACTAGGAGATCCCTGAAGTTGGAATGCAGCTATCTTCATGGTGGGCAAAACATTTTCATATGCAAAATCTCACCATTGGTAAACCTCGTTGCACTAGCTGAGGAATGAACAACAACAACAACAAAAGAACTGGAACACTCTTAACACACAAACGCTGACGTTGGCTGTGTATAGAAATCAAGTCAGGCACTCACTCAGCCTAGATAACAAAGGCTAACTCTTGAATGTTCAGAGACAGGCTGATCAAGCTAGTAACTGCACCGGTCATATTCTCCAAGGTCTGAAGAATGGCACTAATGAAATGTAAGGTTCGACAGAATGAACCTGGATGTGAAAATGCAACCCCCATCCTCCCTAAAAAATAAAAAAGACAACAACAAAAAAGACACCCCCCCAAAAGAAAAACCCCAACCAAAATTCTTAACATATCAATATTCAAGTATACAAACTGTGGAATAAGTTCTAAGTGGAGTATTATAACAGAAAACTGTGTTTGGACAAAGTCATATATTGCATGAGAAAGCTAACTAGCCTGGCTGTCACAGAATATGATTATATATAAAAACAACTAACATTTACACAAACCAAGGCATTAATTCAGTAGTGCTTCAAGCTATCATTTTCAGTGATAGTGATAAAGGTATGGTATGTATCATTGCAACAAAGGTACTATTTTGTTTTCATAACTGAAAAACTTTAACAAAGTTCAAAAACAGAAAAGATGACAAATAATGAAAAAAAAATTCCTTCAACAAACAAATAACATTCATGTTGTATATTTCATCCAAACACTTCAGCAAATTTCATTCAAACACTTTATAAACATTCACTAAAAGCATGTGAAACTTTTGAAATACAAATACAGTGGAGAGAAAAAACAACAGCAAAACCCCCACCACAATGCCCTTGCCATGTGATTTGATCAGTAAGCTGCACTTGTCATTACATAATAAATCCAATATCGAAGAAACATGAACAATCTTATTCATAATGTTTTCACAATAAACTTTTAACTGCTCCTAAACCACATTTACTACGACTCTCAACAGAACGCAACAAAATATCTTAAAACACATCAATGAACCGGTTTTCCCAAAGATTCCCACTGCAGTACTTCTTAGCATAAGTATGTGATTTTATCACATCATGGTTGAATACAGGAAAAATAAAAATCTGATAAAAAAAACCCATAACACCCCCACACCTCCTGTTCTCCACAAAGCAGTGAGCAAATTGTGTAGTTGAAGATAACCAACAAACTGCCAAAAATCATTTGAAGTTGAACTGCACTTTGAGAAGGTACTTCATGCGTATCTGAGCCGTGTTGTACACAATGAACTCGTTGTAGTTGAGAGTGTACCCACTGGGGTTTTTGACCCCTGTGTTGATTCCCTTGCCCACAGGAACAACCAATCCGTCAGACCTGCCACACAGAAAGCAGAACAGTCATGAACAAGGCATAGCAATTCAGTGACCTTACACTGTGGAGAGTCTGATTTCCCCCTCCCCCCTCTTGTTACTATAGTAGAGTTTTAATCCTCTAAATGTCAGGTGGATTATGACATGCTGGAGAGCTGCTTTCATAGAAATTATTATCCATGTCATTTCATTATTAAAAAGTTCCCCAAGAGCCATTCCTAAAACTGCTTATAAATGAAAATGCTGCCCAAAATGAAACATGTGATGAAACAGCCACAGAGACTGGTAAAAGATGATGTAATTAAGCAACACAAATAAAAGATTAAAAAAATATAAATAAATAAAAGCGTGATACAAATATACACACACACTCTCCTAAAAGTGTCGGTGAGAGCTGCCGTTCTCCATGGTGGGTTTATTTCTTAACATGTGTAATTCTGAAAGAGATTGTGTAGTATGCAACCTTCTCAAGAATGATATGGCAAAAGTACAAGCAACCCCCACCCCTCCCTACTTCCAAAATAATTCATTGGAAATTTTAAACTTAACTGTTCAGTTTGAAAAGAGTGAATAGTACACAGGTATGACAGTGTCATAAGTGACAAAATAGACTTCTCTTCCACTCATTTCATCAATTCCTCAACTCCTTGAGAAGGAGTCAAGGCACTGGTACTGAAACTTTTCATGCAATGCATCTTGGGCTAGTGACTCAGCCTGTCAGACCCCATCCCTCTCAAAGTTAGGGACTGCATGTTGTTTAAGCATATTGTCACACACCGGACCTCAGTTTAGTCTCAACCAAAAGTTTAAAATGATTGCAGTTTACAGTCTCAACCAAAAGTTTTAATGGATCTCGGTTTACAGTCTCAACCAAAAATTTTTAAGGATCTCGGTTTACAGTCTCAACCAAAAGTTTTAAAGATCTTGGATTAGTCTCATCAAAGAGTCTTGCAGTGGAATATAAGTCAGAAAAGGTAAAGGAAAAGGTAAAGGAGTCCCATAACCTATAAGGTCGTAGGGGAGCGAGGCGTCAGAGACCTCACTTCTCTAGGGCCAGCATATTGAGGGCGGCGCCCATCTCCTCTCCCTCGCTGCTTTACCTTCCCTGACCCTAAAGAGGGCAGGTACCCATTTACAGCTGGGTGAACTGGGGGAACTGTACTGAAGCCAAGGCGCGCAAACGGTCACCCATCCAACTGGTAACCACGCTCGACGCTGCTTAACTTGGCTGGGGGAAAGCGAGTGCTCCGACCACTGAGCTATCCCGTCCCCAGTCAGAACCAACATTAATTCCACAACAAACAGAGACAGCCCTGAAGTATGAACAGACAAGGTCTTTGGCTAGGAGTGATACAGAGCACTGCTAAAATGATGCATTTAAATGTGACTAATGTTTACCTCCACCAGTACAGGCTGAAGACTGAGAACTTGACATCCAGCTGTTTTCTTTAGCTGTCTTCTCTAACTGCTGGTCTTTCAAAAGTAGCTAATTTTGTCAAGACTTGTTATATTTTCTGTTGTCACGTTCTTTTTCGTTTTTTTCAGTCAGCCCCCCCCTCCTGACACCTTCTCAGTTCTTGCAGTTACAAAAACCTACATTAACAAGAAGCCATGACACCCTTACCAACCTGAGTTAATGGCACATACTTTGATATGTGAGAAAAAACAGACTTTCCTTAAAATGTAGACATCTTGCTGGCACACACACAAACCAAACCAAAGCAAACAAACCCCCCAAAAGAACAACACCAACAATGAAAGAACCAAATGAAAGATTTCAATCCCCCCCTCCCCCTCTCCCATACACACACACAAAATGCTATTCGGAAGAGTAGGCCATTGTGTGCCAGTGGGAACAGATGACAAAATGTTCAAAACTGCCAACACACTAGGACTGGATGGAAAAAAAGCACATAAATACTTATTCCATTATCCTCGAAATAAAAGAATAAAATAAATAGATAAATAAAAGAGAGAAAAGGCCACTGACAGTTTTTTAAAGGTGGAGGGATCTGGAGCCACAGAGCCGCAGCCTTTGACGCTGTGTTTCCCAGTGGGCAGCTTGTCTGCATAGTAGTCGGCATCCAGCTTCTCGTTGATGTTTCCCAGAGACACCTGTACCCATCACGACACAAGTCATATGGTAATCAAATACACTCTTCTTCTCCTGTGTCCTCTACCCATTACCATCAGATACATGAAGCAATATCCTTTATATATATATATATATATATATATATATATATATATATATATATGTCATAAGTTGTAGGTTAGTCAGATTCATGAAACTGCACCCATTTAATATATAAAACAAATTATACATTAATCAAATGCTTGAAAAACATAAACTTGATATCCTTCTATTTTTGCAGAAAAGAACCACCATCTGAGTATTTGCCTTGAAAAATGCAAGGCTCTTACAACAAATATATACGATTACTAATACTTAGTGGCTGACTGACCACCCTGGTGTTACGGTTAACACAGAAAGCTCCTGGTGATATCTAAACACTCCCTATGGCTACAGACACAAGCATGCTGATCTGTACAAAAGACAGCTGGAGAAAAACACACAGGTTTTCGTTTCTTTCCCCCAGAAATGGAGGAGTGGTACAAAGTACAGAAGACTAATTCTGATGTTATGTGCCAAGAGTGGTACTGGTTGGAATATAGAGTGGAGTAAATACAGAAGCCCCACCCAAGAACTGAAGCAGCACTGACAAAACCTCTGTCTGTAGGTACTTACACCACACATAACACTACTTACATAACACTTCTTACACCACACATAACACTACTTACATAACACTTCTTAAATCACACATAACACTACTTACATCACACTTCTTACATCACACATAACACTACTTACATCACACTTCTTACATCACACATAACACTACTTACATCACACAGCAGCATCAGACCCACGTTCTTCTGTTTGGAGGCAAAGCAGTAGTTGGCACTCTTGCTGGACATGTCGGCAAAGTACACACCTTTTCCAAACTGAAACATAACACTTCACTCCTACAGCTTTGGACCTTTTGAAACGTGAAATAAGACATTATAGTCCTATAGCTTCGACATGACACACTCAAGCAGTTTGAGATCGCAAAAATGTAACATGTCTTATCTCACTTCATACTGACTTTGCAAAAGTATATTTTAAAAAACAAAAACACCACCAACAGTTATTTCATACTAAATCCTACTTCAAGAAAAATGAAGAACAATCTAACATTTCACTCTGTAAAAAGTACCCAAATCTATCAAAAGTTTATGTCAAAATATGGCCAGGACATTCATTTTTTTTAAAAAGTTCAAAATTCATACAGGATATATCAAACCCTTTAATGTACATCATCAGATAAAAAGATAAATTTACAAGTAAACAATAAAATCTTCCTAAATATATGTACAAACATGACTCTACAGACATATCATCATCATTAACCATTACACCCAATGGTGTGTAGGGCAGCAACAAAGTGCTATCCTATCCTGGGCCAACCTAGTCACTGATCCCCAAGAGTGCTGCATGGCCTTCATCTTCGGCTTTGGCCATCAGCATTCATGAGTCTCACTGGACCCGGGAGGTCCTTTGCACGCAAAAGTAGAAGTTTTCTCTGTTGCTGTTTCCATAACTTCTCTTCTTTTACGGGACAGGGTTGTTAGCCCTGTGCCCAACCCCCAACCTGGAGGAAGGGTTCCACCTTAGTCACCTCTTACGACATGCCTGGTTGGAGGGCAGGGATCCTATTCTTGCAATGCTCGCTTTGCAAGCATACCCCGGGAGTCCCACAGGGGTCTACAGACATATAGCAAGTGTATACAGCCTGACAAGAGCCTTTAAAAAAAAAAAAAAGTTCCTAGTACATGTTTCAACTGTTTCCTGTTGAGTTCTTTTCTACATATTCTATACTAAAAAATAAAAGTACAGGTCTTGGAAGCACACACACACAGACACAAATACACCGCTAATATAAAGTACAATGTCTGCCACATCCATATCTACAATGCGAACTTACAAGAAGTAAATTAAACCACAAAATCACACTATACCATGTATCCAGTGACAGGAGCCTCAGGGGGAGCAATCCTCAAGCCCTGACCCAGAATCCCGGCCCAGTTGGTCAGTCGAGATCCATGCCAAAGTAACATCCTAGAAAAGAAAAAGAGTCCTTGTAAGAAAGAAGCCTGTGAAGTTCTGAAATCACATTTAACCCTTTCAGTGCCTCTAGATTGTCAACTGACATCCTACATCAAGGGCACCATAAGACAGTCAACTGACATCCTGCAGTTATTCCAATTTTCAATGCCCCAAAACTGCATTAAAATTGCTGAAAATCAGACCCAGACTTACAACCTTAATTTTCCATAATTACAAAAACCAAAGCAAACAAAAGCTATAAGTACTTCTTTGCTTTATCTCCGACAGTTTTTGCACTGGAGCTTTTTCTTCATGATTACAATTCTTAGTTCTTCAAAACTGAGGAAGCACTGCCACTCATTTTCTGTGGCACTGAAAGGGTTCATAAATGGTGCCCACTTTGCAGAGTATCAATGCAAGTTACAAAAAAGAAACAACTTTATGGCCAGTTACTTTTATCATAGCTTCATTTAAAAATTCCAGTACAAATCATCAGTGACTGCGTACAAAAATTATTTTCAGCTGGAAAAAAATAGAATGATACATTTTGAGGAGAAATATCAATATTTAAAAGTTTTCAAATGACAAAAATATGAACTGTGCAAGCTCGACACCATATTAAGAAATTGTCTACTTTTAATATATTTAACACTTAAGCAAAAAAATTTTCTTTCTTGAAAAAAAAATAGCAGTACTATTATCATAACAATTCATTTCATTTAAAAAAAAATGTATTATGCATGTCACAGAACAGTTTCATTTACAAACTGAATGCATGTTTTTGCTGAAAATAATGACTTTCCATGTTAATATTCAACAAATATATTTGGCAATTATTCTTTAAAGTAATCAACAATTTATCACATCTACTAAACAAACAACCCCTCTACATAAAACATAGCCCCCCCCCCCTTTCTCAAATTTCCAAAGACTTTTCACAACAAATTCCTGGCTTATTTTCCCCCCCTTTAAACACGTGAAAACTAAAAGAACAGCTTGCCTGTTTCCACAGTCGAGGAATTTGTCCTTCTCGCCTTGCTTTTCCACCTCAAAGGCCTCCAGCAGCTTCATCTTGTACTGATTGTGCGTCATGGCGTGCGTCTTCTGCAGGAACTGCTCCACCAACTACAAACAACAACAAAATAACTAGTAAACATTCTCATCTGTACAACAAAACACAGGAGCAAATGAACACAAAAAACGAAAGGACCAATTATTGCTAGTATTGTTCTTAGAAAGAAATGACAGAAATGCTTCCAGCATCCTTACAGAGTTAACCCCCCTCCAAATCCTAACGAAAAATAAATATTGGGAAAAAAAAAGACACCCCCTCCCCACCCCTCTTGTTATAAGAAAAATAACCCCACTCTGCCAAAACTTCTGTAGGTTTTCAGGTTTTATTTCAATATTGATGAATGGCATAAGAGCAATAACAACCAGTCTCCACTCTCTCCTTCCTTCATCCAAACAATTCCCCACCACTACTTGCTAAAAACCAAACCAAACCAAACCCCCGACCACTCCACCCCAAAGCAAACAAAACACATCCCAAAAACCAAAACAACATAATACAGCAACTTGAATTTATAAAAAATAAACCCTAAATAAAACAAGCAAACAAACACCTCCCGCCCCAAAACATTAAACAAAAGAAATCTCCCAACAACAAACAAAATCTCTACCAATCAAATGTGACGCTCCACCACAAGATGAGTCGCACTGCACCAAAGGTCAATTTTTAGTTGTTAATATATCATTAATCTGCAATGACATGGCTATTCACTACAGAAAACAGATTGAAAATCCGACAGTTCTATGAAAAGTTATTACAAATTGAAATGATAAGGCTGCAGGAAGTGACAAAATGAGAAACTGACAAGTTTTGTATCATGATAGGTGGTCAGAATGAGGGCTTCAGTGTTTTCACATGCGTTTTTTAAAGCAAAATGAAGCAAAACTACACCTTAATACTTACAATATCAAAATCAACAACTTGACCCTGCCTAAAATGGCCCCTAGCGGAAATGTGGGTCAGGAGCGAAGCGACTCATTTCATAGTGGAAAGTCACAAATGCAATTTTTCACACAAACTGGGATGCCTGGGCCTGACATGTCAGGCGCTTAACGGCATCACAAAACATTTCCACTCAGATGACAGACAAGGGTAGTTGTTGTCTGAGCATTCAACGAAGAAGACCTGTAACTGAAAAGAAGTGTGGGCCTACCTGAAAGTCGTCACAGGTGTGGTCCAGGGGGCAGAGTCCACAGGCCAGGGAGTGGTAGTGGCGATCCACAGCATTTTCCGACTTGTCTCCCTGCTTCAGCATCTTGATGGCGTACTCTATGTCTTCCAAGGCCTACAACATACATGAACAGTGCACTGCCTGTGGTAAAAAAATTCACTGGCCTTTAGCCAACCTAGAATGACTTGACTTCTCCCTTAGCTCCTTGAGAAATCTTTGGGGCTTTTTGGTTCCTGTCAGCTAGAGCTCCAAGGTTAACCAATGGCGATGTTTTGCATATGCAACCGTTTTCGCCCATCATTAAAGTAGCTTCATTCTCAATTTGGGGAAGATGTCTCTGTCTTCATGCTTTAAAAAAAAAATGCCATCTGTTCTTACCAGCACACAATGGCCTGCTCTTTTGAAAGGTAGAAGGGGTTTTAATGAGTGCACAAGATGCTCTGTGTGCATTCACACACAGGACATCACTTTATAGTCTCATCCAAAGGACTTTCAAAGGAGTGGAGTCGGTGGTGATGTTAACCCAAGGGAAAAAATACCCTCGAACAGTTTGCCTTGGTGGCGACTCAAACTTGAGCAGTCAGATCACAAACACAACAATGTAACCACCAGGCTAACATCCCCCCTCCAGAAGTAATTAAGGCAATGCGTAGAATCTTTCAGACCGCATATCTTGAGCAAGCTGACCCTGGTGGAGCCCATCCCTCTCCATGCTGTAGATTGCATGCCGAGTCTACATCCCCAGCTTTAAAGTTGGCCAACTTTTCTATGAAAGATGGATGACTTTTTAAAAAGTGTATAGCAGGAATATCATGGGTATTTTTGCGCACAGGACCCGAGTTTACAGTATCATCTGAAAAATGATGTACCATAGGGAGCTACCTAGCCATGGCATGGCAGAACTACTCATGACTTACCTCAAGCAGTTGTAGTTTCTCCTTCACCTCTTGGGGAGTTCGAATCACACTTGGAGGTTTCATTCTGCACACACATACAGAAATGACAGCACACATACACAATAGTGGATGGACAGACATCTTGACATGATTCACTACAAAGAAAACTAGCTAAAATCTGAATAACACGTGCAAAGAAAAGAGATACCGGAAAGAGACCTGTGGGTCAGTACCTGCACAAGAATGTAACGTAAGCGAGGACTAGTTACCTGACTGAAGAGGAAGAACACAGTAAGCTGTGAGACAGATGACCAACTAATTTTTGTTTGTATTTTTCTTTAAATCAGATTTTCATTTTTTTCCCTGTCAGCAACTACAATGTGATATGATCACATGCATAGCCTAGGGAGTACTGAATAGGGAATCATTGTTTTCCTACTGCTATTGTAATGGACATGAATAACTGAGCATGCATTACTCTCTCTGTCTTTGTTGTTTGTAGTTTCTCACCTTTTGAAAACCGTAATGTTATAAGCATACCTAAAGTCACGAGTGGTAAAACCTGCATTTAAACTATGGAGACATCCTCTAAAGAATAGTCTATGATCTACGCATAAGCACATTCACAAACTATCAACAACAAAAACTGGCAGCTATACAAACAAGTCCCAATCTTCACACACACGTTAAATCCTGTTACGCTTTTCAAAATAGTAGGCCATTGTGTGCCGAAGGGAACAGATGATAAAATTTACTAAGCTGCATACACACAGGGCCTGGATGTAAAAAGTGCTTATTCTGTTATTCTCAATATAAAATAAATAAAATGAAATATATAAATCATGCGGAGGCACCGTGGTCGAGTGGTTTAGGCGGTCAACTCGTGATCCAGAGGTCGTGGGTTCGATCCCCGCTCGGCTCGGTGTTGTGTCCTTGGGAAAGACACTTTACTCCTATTTTCCTCACTCCACCCAGGTGTACAAGTGGGTACCAGCTCTGCTGGGGAAGTATCTGGCGACAGACTAGCGTCCTGTCACAGGGGTGGTGAAAAACCATCAGTTCGCTTAACGCTACAGAAACCGGGATAAGCTCCGGCTCTATGGGCCTTCTGGCTCGAAAGAACATACTGTTTACTTATATAAATCATGCACACGCACGCACACACAGTAATAAAAAGAAAAAAAATCGTGAAGAAAGAAAAAGGTACAGAACAATCATGCAACAAACCAATGAGAGCATTTAAAACAATAATAATAATAAAATAAAATCAATAAAAAGACAAGAGAAGTCTCTAACAGTTACAGTGTCTCACCCAAAATCATGGGGGATTCTGGTATAGAAGACGCTGCAGGCGTCGGTCAGATTGCGGCCAAAGTCTTTCTTGTTGATCAAGGCCTCTATCTCCTTCAGGGCCACGTAGCCAGCCTTGATCTGGCTCTTCGTCAGCTTGCCTGTCCACCACAACACAACACAGCACACTCCCTGTGAATGGTTATCTTCACCACACTTTTTTCTTTTTCTTACTTTGATACTCGTCTCAATGGTAAGAAGGAATAGTTAAGAAGAATAACGCAGTTTTTTTGTTTTAAAAAATTTTTTGGGGGGCTGCCTCATCTTCTGACGACCCCCGTCCTACTGCTCCCACACCGCTCATCTCCATCTCCCCGCCACAGCCACACCCAGACTCACTGTGTCTCATCCTCAGGGTCGGAAGTCCATAGGGAGCCCATCACTATCAGGCCGCCGTGGGGCCACCAGCCAGAGGGGCCCTGCACTGCTGCTGGGTCACTTTGGTGGTGTTCAGTGGTGCCTGTTCTGAGCTAACATATGCAGGACACCACCTACTAAGCCCCCTACTAACGACAGTATTAGCTCAGTTGCGGAGCCAGACTGAGTGAGATGCCCACCCGAGGTGGCAACCACCACAACGTCCCTCCAACGACCGTCCCCCGAGAACCTCCAACCCCAAAGGCTTTGACACACACTCACCACAGGCACAGAAGTGTATGGGCAAACCGAATCTGAGGTCACCATGAGACCAGAGAAACCGGGGACCACCGAATCAGAGGCAATTTTTTTTTTTTTTAATGCATGATGATCAATGACAATGAGGATGACGTAATGATGCTGCTGTGGAAGTGCATATGCTTTGAGACTACTTGACAGGGTTGTACTCTACGCTTACTATCATAATATATCCCGGCGTCAACCGGGCCCGAGAGATACAGACACCTGCAGTGCTGGTCAGGTAATTTGAGCAACACTCTCAAACTCACATCCGTTAAGTGGATGAAGCTCGACTGTGTGGTCCCAGTCTTCCCACCGAGCCCACAGCACACTCACTCTGGGTAGGAGCCGGCCGGAGTCCGAAAAATCCCTATGACTCTTATGGGAATCGAACCCGCGACCTTCCAGTCCGTAACCCAAGGCGCTAACCACTGCGCCATGGCGGCTGGTGAATAACGCAGTTTAGATGAACCATATCATGCACTTAAAATCAACTTTTCTTTTCTTCTTTTTTATTGGGGGGGGGGGACTTGCTTTCTCAGTACTTTCTTATACATTGCCTTTTCCTTATTATTTAAAAAAAAATGATATATCCTATATTGGCCTAGGCCAAAAGCTGTGTCAGTTATTGATGTCAGCTGATCGCCAAGGCCTACACTAAAATATTATGTTGTAAAATGTTATGTTGAGATTGCCTTTAGCCATGACAAGCTCTTAACATAACAACTGCACTCTCCTTTTAACCCTCTTGTCCCCGATCTGGCCGCAGCCGACAGTAACGGCAGCTGCCGCTAGATTCCAATACGACCACAGCCGACAGTTGGTGCTGCCCACGTGGGCAGTACTTTTCCATCACACACAGACCTCGTGGTTTTCACACTATGTGTCTGAAAATTGGTGGGGCGATGCAGGGAGGGTGTCAGAGGGTGCCAGTGATAAAATTAGACCACTAACATGCGTGTAGTGGGTAGGGAAGGAAGAAATAACAGCCAGCGACCGGAACGCTTTTCACTGGTGCAGTGTGGCGGAAAAAAAAAGGCGTTTTCTTTAGTAGCAGACGATTCATCTGATTAGCGAGACAATAAATTGAATGTTATTGTCTTGGAAGTAGAAACATTTGAACGAGAATTGGTAAGTGAGTCCGATATTAAACGCTTACGAGGAAGAGGAGGAAGGAAATGCTGCAGTTAGGGAGAAGAGTGAGCCTGAAAATAATGTGCTACAGGGCACATTCCTGACCTGTGCTACACACACGACTGTGGAGAAATTTGACCTCCCGGCCGGTCCGCGGCATAGACACCTGAAAACGATGCCTTTTGACTGTTTTCTCATTATTACCACACTTTTGCTTTGAAACTGCAATGGCAGAAATGAACAGATATGCCAATAATGAAAATAGCGAGAAGGAAAATAAAATAGGTCTCTCGTCTGCCAAGGTTGGACAGGTGAGAGCAATGGGTACACCCCCCACACATCTATAATTTGTGCTTTTTGTGATGTGATGTGACCCTGTGCCACCACTACGGCTACTTTAGAGACTACCAACATTAAAATTTTGTAGGGTTACAGAAGTTCTGTATTGTTTCGAATTTGTCACACCTGTGCTGTGACACTGGTGACAGTCATGTACAATAATACACTTCTGTACACTTAACAAACATGTGGTAGCACACGCAGATATGAAGTGCAGTATAAAGGTCACATGTTGATTGAATATGACTTGTTTTCAAAAGAAAGAATAGTTAAACAAAACTTCTGTCTCCTCGAGACTTACCATAAAACAACAGGTGCTATGGGGACATTGTGTGACACATCCTTGACGTACTACTGCACATAACTATTGGTAAACACATCAGCTAGGTTATCACTTCCTTATTCGACACTAACATGCTTGAACTATTGTCAAATCCATGCAGGATTTGCTGTTTTATCATATATACCATATTTTTCCTGTCATTGGTGACAAATAAGGTGACAATGACAAGACATCTGGAGACCAGACACATAAACTTGCGCCTAAATGCAAGTACAAAGACATACCTAGCTTGTGACAAAATTTCAGCTTGATAACTTGTCATGCACACACACAATTGTCTTAGGAGTAAAGTAAGTCAGGTGGAGGTAGAAAACCTTCAAAGAATTCAAAATCTACAGGCAGTTTAGCTCTGTAGAATCCAACAACAAGAGGGTTAAGGAGAAAAGATCCTCTGACGTTGGAGTATGGCTGCCTATAAGGTGGGGGTACTTGAAAAGAGAGGAGGCACTGTGGTCGAGTGGTTTAGGCGGTCGACTCGTGATCCAGAGGTCGCGGGTTCGATCCTGCTCGGCTCGGTGTTGTGTCCTTGGGAAAGACACTTTACTCCTATTTTCCTCACTCCACCCAGGTGTACAAGTGGGTACCAGCTCTGCTGGGGAAGTATCTGGCGACAGACTAGCGTCCTGTCACAGGGGTGGTGAAAAACCATCAGTTCGCTTAACGCTACAGAAACCGGGATAAGCTCCGGCTCTATGGTCCTTCTGGATCGAAAGAACATACTTTTACTTGAAAAGAGGCATACACGCAAACTTCACATCCAGTGTACTTCCTATCTCACAGTGATTCCCAGGTTAGATGAGTGAGTCAGAGTGATGTTCTGGGTGAACCCCAGTGTGTAAAGCTGGGGGACGCAGAATAACAACATCATATATCCTATTTGATCCATCATGGTACAAAAATAATATACAGGAAGCTTCACAAAATGCTTCCAAAATGGATCCCTCCCTCCCCCCCTCAAATAATGAAAACCAGCATGCAAACTTTGCAAAATGGAGACAAATAAAACCTACCCAGAGGGGCTTTCTTGGCGTCATATTTCATCTCCACCACAGCCTCTTCCATAGACTTGACATCACAGATCAGCTTCACCAAGTCCTGAAGCACAAAAACATATACACACAACATGTAGAGCTCATCTGTATAAGTGGACTTCACCAGAAGTTCAGGGCTTTTATCCTTATCTCTCTCTCTCTGCATTTCCTTACTGGGTGGGGAAAGCAGACCACCACATCAAAAAAAGAGCAATGAACTTCGTAGTGGATGGAAAAAGACCAAAGGGAAGACCTAGCAAAACCTGGGCTGCCTGTATTGAAGATGATCTTAGAGAAAGGGGCATAAATAAGGAGCAAGCTCAAAACAAAGAGAGATGGAGAAGGCTCATCAATGTCAAACCTCCCCTGGGAGAAACATGACAAAAAATGAAGAAGAAGAAGAAGAAGAAGTGGGGAGTGTAATGCCTGGTCCTCTCCTGTGCTTGTGACTTAACAGATCTGCCAGCTAGTAGCCTCAGCTGACACACTCTCACTTCAGAGCAGCTCATTTCATTGTTTAGATATGCATGCTGGGTTATGTCCACTTTTCCATAACCTACTGAACACCGACATGAATTACAGGATCTTTAACATGCATATTTGATCTTCTGCATGTGTATTTACATGAAGAGAAATAAGGCACTGGCAGATCTGAGCAGATGCCACCATTGAGATTTGAACCCATGACTTCTGTACCTACAGGATTGAGGTTGAACGATCTTAACCATTCGGGTATTGCATCTGTCGTTACTATACAAATAAATGATTTATTTGATTTTCCGCATGATGCAGGATGCTCTACATTTCTCTACAAGACATTTTTAAAAAAAGATAAATGATCCTGCAATTGCATAACTCTATATATATGCATACACAACAGATTTTCTTTTTCTTTGTTGAGTGCTGTGACAGCAACTATTGTTGTCTGTCATTTGAGCAAAAATGTATTGCACTGCCGGAAAGCACCCGACATGTCAGGTCCAGCACATCTGACATTGGCATGAGCGAGAAATGTCTTTCAGGAAAAAAGGCGCAAGAATGGACCAAAAAGGCAGAAAATAGACAAAAAGGAGATGACAGGAAGAAAAGTAACAAGGCAGACACAAAGAGAGGAATAAAAAAGAGGGAATTCCTAGCACAGAATTTCCAGAAGGTGGGGATGCTACTTATACTGACAGGCCACTGGCATCCCCGTGGGGGAATACCTTTAATCCATCTGCCGCCTAATGAAATAGATAATGCACGCTGAAGGCATAAAAGTAAAGTAAAAAGTATGTTCTTTCGAGCCAGAAGGCCCATAGAGCCGGAGCTTATCCCGGTTTCTGTAGCGTTAAGCGAACTGATGGTTTTTCACCACCCCTGTGACAGGACGCTAGTCTGTCGCCAGATACTTCCCCAGCAGAGCTGGTACCCACTTGTACACCTGGGTGGAGTGAGGAAAATAGGAGTAAAGTGTCTTTCCCAAGGACACAACACCGAGCCGAGCGGGGATCGAACCCGTGACCTCTGGATCACGAGTTGACCGCCTAAACCACTCGACCACGGTGCCTCCGAGGAAGGCATAAGATACCAACTAAATCATCCTTTCATCAGTTTTCCTTCCTGATACAGGATGTCCTACATTTCTCTACAAGACTTTAAAAAAATTAAATGATCCTGCATATGTTGTAGAACTCCTAATACGCTTACACAACAGATTCTTTTTTTGTGTGTTTTTGTGTGCTTGTGTTAATCAGGATAGCTCTGTCTCTGTTCAACAGATTTTATACCTGGATTTTCTTGTGAAGTTTGGAATCAGGCTCCTGGCTGTCTCCATCATCTCCTGCATCACCTGCATCCACCTGGTCTTCCTCCTGACACAGACAGAACACGCACATCTGTAGCTCACCTAACAGACAACACACAGGAACAAAGACTGTTCTAGACAGAGCCTCCTTCAAGCAAGTGTTTTGGCATTCGAGTTTTTACACTCTAGGGGACCATGTACATAATGCACACACACACATCTACTCTTGATGGGGGCCAGGCTACATTCAAATCAACTTCAGGATATCTGATGATAAACAGTCAACCACTGATTATTTCCTTCTTTACAAAGGATTAAAAAAAAAAAAAAAAGAAGTTTAAACTAAACTTGTTCCTGAAATTCAGCCTATGTGTTATTGATGCCCGCTTTCAAAACAAAGCCAAAAAAAGAATTAACTCTGACAACATTTTAAAAAAAACTTGGAAGACTGGCAACTATTCAAGATATTCCTTGTAATAGAAAATGTTGACAGAATGTTTAAAATTAGAGTAACAAAGATTACTGTCTATTTGCATAATTATGAATAATAAAGATGATAAATGAAGCATGAAAAACTCCATACCCATAGCTGCAGTAACAGAATAAAAAGAAAACAGTGAATAGGATTAAGTGATGGAAACTGTATTGTATTCCACTTTCTCTCATGGCAGACTTCATGCATGAAGTTCAGGCCGTTTTCTCCAGGGACAGCATGACGCCATAGGGCAGCACTATTCTTTTTTCCATTTTTGATTGTTCCACTTTCCTGCATATATGTTGGACATGTTTTTGTTTCCCTATGAGAATGGCTGTGCCCCCCCCCCCCCCCCCCCCCGAATTGTGTTTGGAATAACTCTCTTGTTAATGTGGGTTCTTTGTTATACACTAAATGGTGTGCCTGCACATGGTACCTCATTTTGCTGTCTCATCCAAAAGGCTACCACTCCAGGTCTAGTGGACAGGGGAAAAGTTTTAACTCTAGACCACCAATTCATTCAGAGATCAGTAACAGCAGCAGCAGCACCACCACCACACAACACCACACAGGGAGCTTTGTGTACATACACATTCATACCCATTTACACAAACACTGTCAGAAAAATTACCTTGGCAGAGTAATCCAAGTGCACCAGATCATATTTGCCAGGACTCTTCTTGAAGAACTCTCTTTGTGTCCAGGAGTTATGGGTTTTGTCGAAAAATCTGCCCGACAATCACACTATTAATCATTCTCAGCTGTGCACATACAATCTTTCAAGCTATCACACTGTTCATTCACTGTCATTTTATTTCATGTTGATAATACCCTGACCAAAGAGGCAAGCCATTTCATCTGAAAAATCACATCAATATTCATGTCAAGTTCAAACTTAATAGATATCAACCCCTATACATGCTGAATGCTGTCAATGTACACAAAGGACACACCGAACGATATATTACCCTATTTCACTCCTCAAGGCAAATAATACCAGGCTGTGTGCTAAGGACACTGATTACTTTCCTTGATTTATCAATCCCAGATTACAAAAAGCACACAAAAGATAATTCTTCAACATACTAAATGGAAGAAATAATGAATTGCCATAATGGCAAACACCGCCGTAAAATGGACATTCTGTAATCTTGTCTATACTACTATGGTATGTCAACCAGTAGTGAGATTATAAAAACTGACATACCATAGTAGTATAGACGAAACACTATTAACTATGTTAACAGACAAAACAGTTATCAGACTTGCTTGAAAGAACCAAAAGAAAGGACTGGTAAGGCAGAAAATAAGCAAGACAGACAGGAAAGAAAGAAGGAACAAAAGACAGAAACAGAGTGACAGAAATAGGGAAATTTCTAGCTCATGATTTCCAGAAGGAGGGATACAGCAAACTCAAAGAGCCCATGGCACTCCCACAGAGATTCACTGACTTTCTACAGGGTCTTTGGTCCAAGGTGGGAGGTAAGGTAATAACTGACTACAAAACTCTTACAGTTGAGTGGACTGTGACTGGCAGCTTGCTGCTTACAAATACCTCACAAAGACACAGTACTGACTGTACTGATTTTTTCTCATAACTCCTTGGAGTCAACGAGCCACTGCACGGACTTAAAAAAATAAATTCTGGCAAAAGCCCATACCTGTCTAGGTACTCGGGTGCATGCATGCTGGCTATACCTGCCACATCCATGCTACCAGCTATAGATGGCATGCTCTGTGACAAAAACTGAGAGGCATTTTATGAGCACAAAATGTTCTCTGTGCATTCCCACATGAGGCTTGACTTTATAGTCTCAACCAAAAGACTTTCAAGGAAATGGAGTCAGCATCAATATTCACGCCAGGGAGGAAAAATCCCTGAAATCAACCCTTCAGTGAGGAATTGAACCCATGCCCTCAGTTACAGTCAGATCACCGGTTTGATGCTCAAACCACAAGACTATTGTGACTTGCATTTTTCACTGTAAAAGTAATCTAGATCCATTAGTTGTTTATTGTCCTCCTACCTATCAATCTCTCTGTACGTTTGTGTAATGAAGCCTCAGGTTTAGTAAGAATGTAATCACTGTTTTTGCACATATTTCTGGATTTGTTGTTGTTGGGTGTTCATCATCCTACACCCTAAGGGTTACCCAGAATATACACTCCTCCTCATGCCTGAGAATCAGTGCGAGACTGTAAGTACGCACTGGTTCAGAAGTTTGCATGTACGAGTGTTTTTAACCTTTTCCCTACGAATAACTCACTAAAGGGTCACCAACCGTCTACTAACCCTTCCCTCCCATCACCCACTACTGAATTATGGCAGCATAGAAATCTGCACCACACACGTGTACTGGGAAAGAGGGGTTCTTTCTCTTAATGTAGGGATAATGTTAAGTACCTCAAAATATAGGAAGCCATATTCTGATTTCAGAACAGATTCCAGATTTTAAAATTAAAATGTAAGAAATAGTAACTGTCAATGCCAAGATTGAAGACAGCACTGGACAAGACACTTCGGGATGAACAGGCAGGCTTTAGGCAAGACAGATCATGCACGTATCAAATCGCCACAATGCGCATCATCATTGAGCAGTCCCTGGAGTGGCAGACCCCCCTATATTCAGTCTTTGTCGACTTCCAGAAGGCATTTGACAGCGTCGACAGAGATGTCATTTGGAAACTGATGCATCACTATGGCTTTCCACCAAAGTTCATCACCATCATCCAGCAGCTATATGAAGATGCCACCTGTCAAGTCATCCATGAAGGGAAACTGACGGAAGCCTTCTCCGTACAGACCGGTGTTCGTCAGGGCTGTCTGTTGTCGCCAACCATCTTCCTGTTGGTGGTTGACTGGATAATGTGGCAGGCCACGACATGCAGGAGAACCGGCATACAGTGGACCCTCATGAAGCAGCTGGAAGACCTGGACTTCGCAGATGACATCAACCTTCTCTCCCACAGGCAACAAGACGCACAAGAGAAGCTCTGTCGTGTTGCTGAAGAAGCTGAAAAGACTGGCCTCCAAATCAACATCAGGAAGACGGAGGTCATGAGGGTGAACAACAAAACACATGACCCAGTGCGACTGCAGCAAGAAACCATCAAGGAAGTCAGCAAGTTTATTTACCTGGGCAGTGTCGTCAGTAAAGATGGGGGAACAGATGAAGACATCAAGTGCCGAATCAACAAAGCCCGTCATGCCTTCAACACCCTTCAGCCAATTTGGAGGTCAACAGCCCTCTCATTTCAAAACAAGATTCGGATCTACAACACCGATGTCAAATTGGTCCTACTTTATGGCTCAGAAACCTGGCGGATAACAAAAACCAACACCCACAAACTCCAGTCTTTTACCAACAAATGCCTCAGGAACATCCTCAACATCAGGTGGCCGGAAGTCATATCCAACAAACAACTGTGGGACAGGACCAGACAAACCCCAATCGAGTCCATCATTAAACAAAGGAAGTGGGGATGGATCGGCCATACATTCCGCAAGCCTGCGTCAAGTGTCACCAGGCAGGCCCTTGACTGGAATCCACAAGGGAAGCGGAAAGTTGGTCGACCAAAACAGACCTGGCGCTGAAGTGTTGACGAAGAAACAAAGGCAGCCGGAATGACATGGGCCGAGCTGAAGAGGATCTCCCAAAACCGAGTTCGTTGGAGGGGTGTTGTTGCAGCCCTATGTTCCCCAAGGAACCAAGAGGCATAAGTCAAGTAAGTCAATGCCAAGATTACAGTTTTAAAATTATTCTTCATTGTCAACGTTGAATGCTCAAACAACTATTTATGTCTATCATATGAGTAAAAATGTGTTGCACTGCCATTAGGCCCCTGACAAGTCAGGCCCAGCGCATTCAACTTTGGCATAACCCCCTCCCCCCCAACTACAAACCTCCTCCCCTAGAAAAACAAAAGAATAAGGGGAAAAAAAGGTAAGTGTACAATAAGGTAAGTGTACAATAAGGTAATTGTACAATCACTTACTTTTTTGTGAACACAGCTTCCGCCTTCTTGATATCACCGCCAGTGTTCACCAGATTCGTTTGCCCTTTATACCCCACACGACCCCATCGCTGCCAGACGTAGTATGTCTTCTTGGCAGTGTCTTCCAGTAACTGAATAATGTAGTATTTGTTGTTGTTGTTCCCAACGTTGGTCTGGAAGAGGGGGAGGAAAATATGTATGAAATTGATGGTGGCACCAAATCCTCTCATATTGTTAACTTCTTCTAAACACACAAACACAAATATTTTACACTCACAGAAAATAAAATGAAAGACTCCCACCCTCACCCGCAAATTTAAAAAAATAACAGCAAAGTCTAATCAAACAAACTAACAGGTCATTCCTTATAAAGTACATTCTAAATAATAATAAGTGTATTCTTAAGAACCCTGTGACATGAATTCAGCAATGACTCTGAAAAATGAATTGAGTATTACCAAAAAAATGCATAATCAATGTGAAACATTATACACATGCTGGGACGCAATACATATGAAAGTACAATCAGTAATAGAGAAAACTGAGCAAAATCATTACTCTAGTGGACTGCTGTCATACAAATATGCATGCATGAAAGTAGTAGTAGTATGTTCTTTCGAGCCAGAAGGCCCATAGAGCCGGAGCTTATCCCGGTTTCTGTAGCGTTAAGCGAACTGATGGTTTTTCACCACCCCTGTGACAGGACGCTAGTCTGTCGCCAGATACTTCCCCAGCAGAGCTGGTACCCACTTGTACACCTGGGTGGAGTGAGGAAAATAGGAGTAAAGTGTCTTTCCCAAGGGCACAACACCGAGCCGAGCGGGGATCGAACCCGCGACCTCTGGATCACGAGTTGACCGCCTAAACCACTCAACCACGGTGCCTCCTCATGCATGCATGAGCATGCATATATTTGTCTATGCATAAGCATACACACATAATATATCATACACAAATACATACACACACAAATATACATACACTCACACACACCAAATGCACATTATACAAGGATGAACTGAAGTGTCTGATGAGAATTTGCAAAACTGCAGTAACACAAACAACAAAGATGAGAAGAAGAAGAACAACAAAAAACCTACAAAACAGCCCCAAACCCAAAGTAACTGAACAATAACAGCTACCTGAATGTACAATATGTCAAGCTCAGAGGACACAGAAAGCATCAACATCATTGTCACAGTGGAAGATGTACAAAAGGAAACAAGCTTATAACCACGGACATCCCCCCACCCCACCCCAAATAACACCACACACACAAACACACAACAGTGCAGTCATTAGAAAACCACACTCAAGAGATGTGTACCAATTTTATCAAATTGTATTGGTTGTGTGTGACAACCAGCAAACACACACCTGATTGAGCATGCAGTCCCAGATGGTGGAGGAGGCCTCGTAGACACGGCAGCTATTTACCAGGGGGCATTCAGCGTCCACAGGGGCGCTGCCTTTGTTCACCACCACTTGCCGCACTGTAACACAGCCCCTCCCACTCTGTTACACACGTATAGGCTTGTATGGTATTGTATAGTTTTGTCCTGTATTATGTTGTCTTGTCTTGTATTGCATGCTTTTTACTGCATGGTATTGTAATGGATCATATTGTATTGCTATGTTGGTGTTTTTTTTAAATTGTGTTGTACTGTTGAACTACAAACCATTTAGAATCACGCAGATTTTGCTTCCATGAAACTGGGCTGCTCTCCCCATTGAAAATCTGTCACTAAAATTGCAGCACTATTCCCATCATCTCTTTTATTTTCTTTACAGGTTTTTCCTGTCTTTGGAGTTGCTCACACTGTAATGAAAGGCAAGTGCACAGACACACAAATACACAAACGTCACTATACATATGTGAGAGTGCATAATTTATAAACACACACCTTAAAACAGTCTGCAAACACACACACAGACACTGACACACATACAAACACACATATCTCAGAATAAAACAACTCACCAACAGATTTTGTATCCCCGGCTCCATTCTCCTCCCCCTTTTTGCCACGGCCAGATTTAGCTGCTGATTTAGCGGCCGATTTTCCTGCTGATCCTTTTCCTCTTCCCTTCTTGGGAGCTTCCTCCTCTTCCTCCTCCTCCTCCACATCCGCTGTGGAGGAGGAAGCTGCAGGCTCGTCATCCTCTTCACCTTCTGCAGCTTCCGCATCTACACAGAATCTTTATTCTGTTCACACTGTGTCTTGAAGCAATCTTTACTCTGTACAGACTATAAGTGTTCCTATAGCAATCTTTACTCCGTACTGACAGTAAGTTTTCCTTCAGCAATCTTTATTCTGTATGTAGTATGGACTTTACCTGAAGCAACCTTTACCCTGAACATGTGTAGTTTCCTGAAGCAATCTTGTCTCTGAATAAATGTGGACTTTCCTGAAGTAGTTTCTACTCTATACAAATGATAGTCCTTTCCTGAAAAAACTGAAAAGCTGAAAACTTTATGGCCTTTCCTAAATCAATCTTTATTTTGTACACACTATGGATTTTTCTTGTAACAGCCTTTACACTATATATCCTGTGAACTTTTCTGAAGTAATCTTTACATTGTACAGATTATGAACCTAACCGTAAGCAATCCTTAATCTGTACAGACTTTTACACAAGGCAATCTTTACACTGTAAAGACTAGAGACTTTCCTACAGCAAACTTTATTCTGTGCTGATGATCACCTTTTCTTGAAGCAATTTTTATTCTGTCCAGATTATAGAAGCCTCGTCAAAGACTTTCTAGTTGATATATTGTCAGACTGAACATGTCTTTGTACCTTCATGCCCATCTCACCCCTTCCCTTTAGCCATTGCTGAAAACTTTACCTATTAAATCATCTGAAGTCTCTCTCACAAAACACACATCTGCATCCCTATCACACGGCTGGTTTCCCTAGAATATCACCAAAAGCATAAGAATTTCTTCTCCCCCCCCTCCTCACCTGATTTGCTGCGTTCCACATCTCTCTTCACAAAGGTGACTGTGTTCTCTTGTTTCATGGTGGCCATGTCGACGGTGTAGGAGCGATGGCATGCCTCAAAAGACACTTCATCTTCTTTCTTTTCCCGGCCGTCTTCCAAGTCAAGGCTGACAGCTGGTGGGTAAGGATTCCACTTTCCTTTCTCGTCTTGCCATTGCCACACATTGAAGTCTGAAAACATTTATGCCCATGGATTCTTTGTTGATATATTTGTAAAAATGTATAGAGAGAGATGAAAAGGAAAGAAACAAGCAAAAAGGACACATTCATAAAGATTTACTGGAGGTATGGTCCCAACAAACTAGGACTGAATCTTTTTTAACTGACATATTTTGATGAGACACATTTTTACATTTGCCATGCATTGTTTGCAAAATTGAATAGTCAGCATACCAAGTTATAAAGTTTTTGAGAATATTTAAATGAACTGAGCAAATCAGAATTATTTTATTATTAAAAATGTAATAAAAAGAAAAATGTTTGGGTTATTTATTAATCATGACTATGTATTGGCTCTACATAAGTCTTATTTTGCGAATCCTTTCAGTCATATTTGGTGAGTCCTTTGGTAGGTTGTCTTTATCCTTTTAGTCAGTTTATATGCATCTACAGTTTATAAACCTGTCCAAACAATGTAGTGTTTGCTTTAATGCCATTAGAAAAAGATATTTCTGGGAAAGAAAAGACTTTTATTTTAAACACCATGACTGCATCAGAAGTCAGAGTGCTTCCAAATATGTTCACTCCAATTACAAACACATTTAATATTTCTGGATAGTTAGGCTTTAAAACTAAATGGTGTTACAGGAACAAGTGCCACGCTGTAACCATGGGCATGAGTTTGAATGTTTTGAGATGTCTGTCCACGGGCATTTTTTCCCTATGCGTTAACACTAGAACTGATTCTTATCTATTCCTCTGAAAGTTCTTCAGATGAGACAGTAAATGGAAGTTACATTTAAGCAAATGCTTACAATCTTGAACACATATATTAAAACCCCGTCTCCTTTTTGAAGAGTAGGCCAGCTATGCCTGATAGCATGGATGACAAGAATATACCCAGCATGCATCCTGTGACCTGGAGAGGGGTGGACTCAGCCAGGTTCCACTTGCCCTACACACACTGCCAGAAAAATTCAGTGCAGAGAGCCTGAAGGATTTAAGAGTCAAATCAAGTCAGCAAAGAACAAGACTTGGTCCTTACATATATCTCCCTTTATTTCTACTGTAACTCCTGCCCCCATTGATTTAATGCCTGTCGTTCATGCCAGCCTTCGGTGGCTTATTCAAACACAAAAATACCCAGCACACACCCTGTAGGTACTGAGGAATGGGCTCTGTCAGTTTTTACAAGCCTACAAGACACAGGCTGAAAAATGCAATGCAGTGCCACTGTGAGGAATTAATGGCAAAAGCCGAGAAAAGGACAATAGAGATTTATGCACAGCTTTATGCCTCATACTTTGGTCCACATTTTTTTCTCTTCCTGTTGAAGGTGGCTGGGTGCAATTTTGTTTTGATTGGTGACCTGGGTTTTTTCCCTTCTCTTTCCTTTTTCTTCTTTTTTTCTTCTCAATTTAGCACTCTCTTTCTCTCCTAAAATTTAAAGAAAGGAAAGGCGACTTGTCAGATGGTGAATGGTAGTAAGCAGTTCCAAAGGATTCAATGCTATTCTAACAACTCTGATGGAAGTTTTGTGGTAAGGTAAAAGAAAGTCTCACACATAAAAAAGCAACAACAAAAAGGCATCAACTCCACTCCTTTTTTCCCCCTTCTTTCCCCTGTTCTCATTTTATGCTACCCCCCCCCCCCCCCCCCCCCCCCCCCCCCGAAAAAAACACCCAACAACCCCAAAACAAACAAAAAAACAACAACAAAATTCCCCTCACATACACACACAAAAACTTACCAACCAAGAATCCTCACCTTTCTCTTTGGGACCTTTGGTAGCTATCCTGATTTTGCGCTCAAATCCAGTTTTCTTGTTTTTCTGAACACCTTCTTCAAGCTGAAGTTCCATGGTTACTTTGGGAGCAACTGTGATGTTGATCTGAAGATATTTCAAAGAGAAAACCACATAAACACTTAGAATATTTTCCAAACGAATCAACTATTAATCCTTTGTATAAACCCACTAACTTTTTGGGGCACACTGTTTACGAACACAATATATTCTAGATTATACACTGTTCATGTATGTGCGCAACCACTGAACCAGGTATAAATAAAATGCACAAGCACGTGAACAGATACATACTTGTAAAGCATATACCAAAGTGTAGTCAGTGTCACTGTCCACCCAACCACACACAAACACACACACACAGAGGACAGCCTGAGGGATAGAACGTTACACACTGCCCTCAATCTGCCAACCCATGTTCAAGCCTCATCCAAGAGGATTTTTCCCTCTGTAGTTAACATCAGAGCTTACAACCAGCCACCATGGCGCAGTGGTTAGCGCCTTGGGTTACGGACTGGAAGGTCGTGGGTTCGATTCCCATAAGAGTCATAGGGATTTTTCGGACTCCGGCCGGCTCCTACCCAGAGTGAGTGTGCTGTGGGCTCAGTGGAATGACTGGGACCACACAGTCGAGCTTCATCCACTTAACGGATGCGAGTTTGAGAGTGTTGCTCAAATTACCTGACCAACACTGCAGGTGTCTGTATCTCTCGGGCCCGGTTGATGCCGGGATATATTATGATAGTATACGTAGAGTACAACCCTGTCAAGTAGTCTCAAAGCATATGCACTTCCACAGCAGCATCATTACGTCATCCTCATTGTCATTGATCATCATGCATTAAAAAAAAAATTGCCTCTGATTCGGTGGTCCCGGTTTCTCTGGTCTCATGGTGACCTCAGATTCAGTTTGCCCATACACTTCTGTGTCTGTGGTGAGTTTGTGTCAAAGCCTTTGGGGTTGGAGGTTCACGGGGGACGGGCGTTTGAGGGACGTTGTGGTGGTTGCCACCTGGGGTGGGCAACTCACTCAGTCTGGCTCCGCGACTGAGCTAATACTGTCGTTAGTAGGGGGCTTAGTAGGTGGTGTCCTGCGTATGTTAGCTCAGAACAGGCACCACTGAACACCACCAAAGTGACCCAGCAGCAGTGCAGGGCCTCTCTGGCTGGTGGCCCCACGGCGGCCTGATGGTGATGGGCTCCCTGTGGACCTCTGACTCTGAGGATGAGACATAACAAATCTGGGTGTGGTTGTGGCGGGGAGATTGGAATGAGCGGCGTGGGAACAGTAGGACGGGGGTCGTCAGAAGATGAGGCAGCAAAAAAATATTAAAAAAATAAAAAAACATCAGAGCTTACTCCACTCCCCCAAAAGTCCTTTGGATGAGACTATAAACTGAGGCCCCATGCACAAACACACACAGAACACCATACGCATACATTAAAACCTGTTAAACTTTGTGGAAGCATGGGCCAATGTATGCTGGTGGGAATAGATGACAAAATTTACAAAAATGTACACACAGGGACTAGATGTAAACATTACATGAATGCTTATTCCATTATCCTTGAACTAAAAGAATAAATAAAAATGAAATAAAACATGCCACAGCTGTCAGTTTCCCCCACTTTCAGCTACTCTCAGCTGCTATCTATTCCTTCTCATTCAAGACCAGCTGGGGCCAGCCAGTGCTAATTATAGCAAGAATGGGCCACTCTTGGATTTGGTAGATTTGCACATACCTTAATCATAATGTAACAGTGTAGAAAAGCAGGTGCATTAAGAAAAGGGAGGGGTATCAGGGTAATAAGAAGGGGTGCGTTAAGATTAGCACTGTGCCCTAGACCCTTGACCGAGTAAAAAATGCTGAATTTGCACACTGACACATAGAGTCTCACATACATGAACAGAGAAGCATACATGTCATTACATATGCATTAAAATTAATGATGAATACATATATAAAATATACATGCTGATCTCACACATTCTTTTCAAACAAAATCTTACCTGCTTTTTCTTTTTTTGTAAAGCAGTTGTCAAAGCCTCGCTATGGACTTTGGCATATTGCATCCATTTGCCCCCATCTCCCTCCCATTCCCATCGTATAGTGCGGTCCCCAATCCCTCCAGGATCCGCCGTTCGAGCCTTCTTGCTGGCGCTTGCAGAGCCAGCTCCTCCTTTGGCTATATTCAGACAAAAATGTATAGTAATATATATTTTTTATAGTCATCCTATGACTCTATGTCTTAACTGCAGTGTAAGACTACTTTATGAAGATAAGCAAGAAGTGAAGATGTCTCTCATGCACACATAATACGTGTTCTTTGCCTCTAGAGACACTTTATATCCTAGTACTGCTAGCTTCATAAAAAATATAGCAACAGCAAAACATACATAAACATTCAATGGGAATTCCTCATCAAAGGACATGAGAACACATGACAACAGACATAAACCAACAGTGAACAAGTGACAATGCCAATCTAGCAACAGTGCAAGCAGCAGATGTTCTCCTTCTGCTACTAGTACTACAAGTCTAATGTCATAATGACATGAAACTTTAAAATCTCTTTATAAATACAGATTGGATCAGTCAAACATTTGTAGTAGAACCAGGCTTGCACAGCTGCAGGCGAGTGCTGCTTACAAGCTAGGTAACGTTTTTTTTAGACTAGTTTTGGTCTGTCTTGTCAGGTGGGGGTATTGTGGTTATGGCATCTTATAGTTACACTGTCCCAGTATGACATTTTTAGCATTTACTAGTACTCAGAATGCATATGTATATGTTAGCAACATCCATACCCCTGGTCATAGGGCCTGTTTGGGCCCAAAACTTTTCCCCCATCCATTAGACCATGAGTAGTGGTCTGGGTGCTAGTCATTCGGATGAAACGATAAACCAAGGTCCCGTGTGCTACACAAAACTATTCAGTGCACATAAAAGAACCCATTGCAACAAGAGAGCTGTCTCTGGCAAAATTCTTAGAAAAAAGTCACTCTGAGAGGGAAACATACAGTTGCAGACAAACAAAAAAAGATGGCGCTGCTCTTATGGCGACGTGCTCTCCCCAGGGAGAACAGCCCGAATTTCACGCAGATAAATCTCATGACAAAGTGGTATAAATGAAATGAAATAGCTTGCCAACTCTTCTATGAAAGATAGATTTTAAACATGAGAAGAACAAACCCATGTGTTTGCACAAGGACCTTGGGTTAACAATAATATTAATAACATATGGAATTTGTGTAGATCTGAATATTGTCATGCAAAGAAATCAAAGCACTTGCATTCAAAGCATTCACACAAGTGCAACCATTCACAGAAGATTACACGATTTTGAATAATTTACATACACACACCACATACACTGTGGTTAGGCAGGGTGATGGAGATGTAGATGTCTATTGAAAGCAAGAACAGATTTAAGAGGTGTAACTAGGGTCATAGGTTGGAAATTAGTGTCTTGAGTCTAGATTTTAAACTATCAAATGCAGGCTTTAGCCTTGGCAAAATGAGAGGGAGGTCATTCCAGGTGGATGGACCGGAAATAGAGAAAGACAAAGAGCAACAGCCAACAGTGGATTGTTTGAATCTGGGTGTTTGAAAGCATAATGTATCTGCAGTAGAACGGAGGGTGCGAAATGGAGTATACTGGTGAAGACAGTTACAGAGAGGGTGCAGCTTTGTGGAGACATTAGTAACAGAGAAAACAAATCTTATAGTCCACTCTTTGTGACGTTTGTCGGACAGGTATCCAGTGAAGAGATTGCAAAAGAGTGATGTGTTCTGATTTGTTCTTTCTTAGGACTAGTCAAGTTGCAGAGTTTAGTATACATTAATGGGGGTGGATGGCGGATGCTGGAGAAAAAGAGAATTAAATAGTCCAAATGTAAAAAAAATGCGAGACGTGACAAGTTTGGATATTGCATCAGTGGATAGGTACTTTCAAATGACACTGATACACTGTAATTGATAGCATGACTGGAAGGTCAAGGTGATGAATTTTGGCACAGAGTGTGTTGTCAATATTGAATAACAACCCCTAGATACTCGACTGCAGTGGATAGAGGAACTGTGTGTTGCCAAATTCTATTGAAGTAGTTGTGATGGAATAATTGTGTTTAGTTCCTAAAAGCATGGCTTCAGTTTTATCTGCATTTAGCTCTACCTTGTTCTGCATCATCCAGTTCAGAATATCATGAAGACAGTAGCCTGAGTAGGACATATTTCTCAAGAGAAGGCAGATTTTCAGGTGTATCACTGCTTTGAATCCAAGAGTCATCTGCATCAAAATGATGGCTAGTCTGATGACGGTTTATCATAATTATATGACAGTGGGGCAGTGTAGTGAATGAAGAGAACAGGGCCCAGAACTGATCCCTGCGGCATTCCACATTGGTATTGATTGGATCTCATTTACAGCTGCAGTCTGGAATCGGTGTGTAAGGTATGAAGTATACCAGGTGAGCGGTGTGCCATTGATAACAAACATATTTTGAAGACTGGAGAAAAGAATTAGTGGTCTATAGTGTCAAAGGCTGAAGATATGTTGAAGAAGAGTGAAAAGGAAGATTTTTCCTGAAACAGTTCATATTTAATTAAGCAAATTGAGGTGAGGACTTGGGGTGGCTTTAGTGCTGTGGCTTGGCATGACAGGCAGACTGGAGTGTGGGAAGAAGACTATTGCCAGTATTGGACTTAAGACCTATGTCTGTTGATTTGTTTCAGCATAACTTTTTCAAGCGCTTTTAGAGATAACGGTAGATTTGAAACAGGTATATAAATTCTTCAAAATGTTAGGGTTGGTCATACTTTTTGAATACAGGTGTAACTATTGCAGTTTTGAGAGCTGATGGGAAAATAATTCAAAATTCCTGAGAGGCGACGAGTTTACTTTTTTCGTAAGATTTAAGCTGTGGAGGGCACTGTGTGAAAAGAGAAGCATGTAGGCCTGCAGGATAAGGATCGCATGGTTTGTTTTCTAAGGACCTGAAGCCAGTCAGTGGAGGCGAATGGCGACAGAACCGATGATGATCCCCTGGGGAGGAACATCTTCGAGCAGACTGTTTGACAGGGATTGGAACCCGCACTCTCTGGTTCAAATTACTGCAGATCACAGGTCCGAAACTTGAAAAATAATAGGCCTGATTACTTTTAAATTGTTTTTGTACTAGTGACCACTAACAGAACTCTGTCCTACTTAGTGATTGAGAGATTGAGATTCGATTGCAAACAAGAATATAGTCATGATCATCCCTTAAACAGTTTCTTAGAGTACACTTCGGTTTGGGGAATTCACAAAAGATTACCTGCAGCTCTCTTTCGTGGTGGCATTTTGTTCGATTTCACAAAATCGTAATGTTGCAGCAGCACTGTGAGCGTCGGTCTCGTCTGCTACCAGCCGGTTGCCCACAACTGTCTGCACACACATGCGCGCCAGTTGCATTAAAAAGTTGAAATGTTAGCCCTAGACCTAGTACTAGGCCTAACCACATTAGCCTAAGTCATTCTTACCTTTGAAATCTTTCTATCTAAAAACATACCAACATTTTAATGCTGCATGCTTTTGTTCAGTACACACTTCAGAAGCACAAATCATACAAAGACTTTAATATTTCATACTTGTGGGGTAAAAACCGAAAGTGGGCTAAATTTTGCGAACAATTACGACAAACTGCTTCGCGGAGCAATCGGGTTGAAACAGTGACGCGCAATTTCCCCGGTTGCAACAAGTTCGGGCCCGAACGCTCCGCGAAGCAAATACTTACAATGAAAACCAATTCGTGTCAAAAATTCAACAATTCGTTTTATGAAAAGAAAAAGACAACAAACAAAAACCCTAAAACAAAACAAAACAACGAAAAACAGAAAAAGAAGAGGAAGAAGAACAACAACAATAGACATTCAAACAAATGAAGAATTCCCAAGTTTTCCCATTGTGAAAAATATTAAGGCTTCTTTTCAGCAAAATGATTTAAAACTGCTCACAGTCAATTTCTGGGTCACATAATTTCTTCTCTCTCCCTTAACTCCCTGAGAAGTCGTTCAGACACGGCATTGAATCTTTCAAATTTAATCTCTTGGGCGAGATGAACCTGGCAGAGCCCATCCTTCACCTGGTAGGCTAAAGGGTCTATGCAGGGTGTTTTTATGTTTCTGTAACCCACCAAACCTTAACATGAATTACAAGATCTTTAACGTGCATATTTGGCCTTCTCCGCGCACCTATACACAAAGGGGAATAAAGGCACTGACAGATTGCTTTAAGTTGACATGGAAGATGGTAAAAAGCCCAAACCTTAATTCACTAGATGCCGCTGCCAGGATTTTAACCTACGACTTCATGGACTCTTAGGGATGGAATTCAAATGCTCTCTCCATTCCACTGTAATGTCCACCCAGCCATATCATTATCAATATCATTCATCATGCCATCACAGAATATTGTTAAAGCCAACCAAAATCAGAGAATGAAGTGTGTGTGTGTGTGTGTGTGTGGTGTGTGCGTGCGTGTGTGTGTGTGTGTGTGAACCCCTAATAATAATAATAATAATACATGGAATTTATATAGCGCCATATCTTGCAAAAAACAAATCAAAGCGCTTTCGTTCATCCCACTCATTCACATGCAGCCAGTTAACAATTAATAGTTTTTACAAATTCAAATACACACACACACACATACACATACACACAAACACACACACGCGCGCGCACTCACGCACGCACACACATAAAGGTTATACAATGGGGCAGGGTTTTGGGGTTTTAGCTGTTGAGGGCAGGGACAAAACTGAGATGGAACAAGAGATGAGAATCATGGGTTTGAAATAAAATGCTGGATTTAAATGCGTTATAAGAAGGCTTTTGGCGAAGGGAGAGAGGGAGGTCATTCCAGATTGATGGACCAGAAACAGAGAAAGAGTAATGGCCAACGGTGGACTAGTTGAATCTAGGTATTCTTAAGCACAAGGTATCTGCAGCAAAGCGGAGAGGACGAGAATGAGTGTACAGGTGGAGACATTCACAGAGGTAGGAAGGTGCTGTTTTGTGGAGACATTTGTAACAAAAGGTACTGATCTTATAGTTTACTCTCTGTGTCACAGGAAGCCAGTGGAGAGATTGCAAGAGAGGAGTAATGCTCAGATTTTTTCTTTCTGAGGACTAGTCGAGCTGCAGAGTTTTGTATACGTTGAAGGGAGTGGATTGGTGATGCTGGCAGACCAGCCAGAAGAGAATTGCAACAGTCCAGATGTGAGAGAATGAGAGATGTGACTAGTTTGGATATTGCATCAGTGGACAGGTACTTTGAACTGCACTGACGCGCCATAATTGATAGTAGCACGACTGGCAGATTTGGGTGATTAATTTTTGCATGGAGAATGTGTTGTCCATAACAAACCCCAGATATTTCCCAGCAGTGGATAGAGGGACAGTTGTATTGCCGAATTCTATTGAAGCTGTTGTGATGGAAGAGAGTTTGTGTTTGGTCCCTACAAGCATGGCTTCTGTTTTATCTGCATTTAGCTGTAACTTGTTTTGTATCATCCAATTTTGGATATCTTGAAGGCAGTAGGACATATTAATCAAGAGAGAAGGCAGATTTTCAAGAGTATCACTGCTAAGAATCTGAGAGTAATCTGCATAAAAATGATGGTTGATCTGATGACGATTTATTATATATAAATTATTCATTATTATATATCTGAAATATTTATTATTATATATGTGAAAGGGGAGCAGTGTAGAGAGTGAAAAGAACAGGGCCGAGAACTGATCCCTGTGGGACTCCACATTCCAGTTTTGCAGGTGTTGATTGAATCTTGTTTACTGCAACTGTGTGGAATTGGCCTGTAAGGTATGAACTGAACCAGGTGAGGGCTGTGCCTTTAATACCAAATTTGTTGGGGGAGACAAGAGAGAAGAATTGAGTGGTCTATAGTGTCAAAGGCTGCAGATAAGTCGAGAAGAGTAAGACGGGAGATTTTTCCCTGAGTCAGACGCATGTAGAAGCGTGTTTAAGGTGTGGACTAGGGTAGTTTCAATGCTATGGTTGACGGGGATAAGCAGACTGAAAAGGGGGAAGAAGACTCTTTGAGTGAAGATAGCTGTTGAGTTGTTTCAGAACAACTTTTTCAAGGACTTTAGAGACGAACGGTAGGCTGGACACAGGTCTATAATTCTTCAGAATGTTAGGGTCGAGGTCGTGCTTTCTGAGTAGAGGTGTAACTACCCCAGTTTGGAGAGCTGTTGGAACAATTTCTGAAAGAAGTGACGAGTTTACTATTTTTGTGATAGTGGGTATAAGCTGTGGAAGGCACTGAGTGAAAAAAAAAGCAGGTATAGGATCAATATCACATGATTTTATTGTCATTTCTTTCAGAACCATCTTGATTTATTTCTCGCATGTTGGATGAAAGAAAAGGAGGAGTACCAGAAAATTGGGGATCAGGAGGCATAGGGTAGAAAGAAGTCTGATCCAATCTGGGGCGAATGTTGCGGATTTTATCAGAGAAGAAAGAAGAGAATATAACAGGAAGTTCAGAGGGGCAGTGGACAGTAGGCAATGGGCTTGCCTTTGCAGATTCGAGGAGAGGGTTTTCTTGTTTGTTTTGTGGGTTTATTTTTTTTTTATTCGAGGAGAGTTGATGTGAGGGAAAAAGATATTTCATGGACGTGGCATCAAGAACTTGAGCAGAGTAATAGTTTATCTTTGCAGAATGAATCAAGGTTTTGACTTTGTTTATTTGTTTTGCAAGAGCTGTTTGTTTATTTCAGTTTTTGTTTTTCGCCACTGCCGTTCTAGTTGTCTGTGTTTGTGCTTTGCTACCAGGATACCCCCCCCCCTCCCCCCCCCCCAGTCCCCATTTACAACTCAGAATTGAGCGATTTGTACAGTTAAATGTGTGTATCATGCTAAGATTTCGCTGCTAACCAAATCCTTTTCAAGGATTTTCATATTACCAAGACCATTCATTGGGTGATGCAACTGCAATATCACTTACCAAGTAACAAAACATGTCACTCACACACACAGAGCACATAAGTGCTTATTCCATTATCCTCGTTATAAAAGAATAAAATAAATAAAATTAAAATAAAAATAAACACACACACACACACACACACACACACACACACACATATATATATATATATATATATATATATATATATATATATATATATATATATATATATATATATATATATATATATATATAAAGAAACGGAACCCTCCCATCCGAAAATGGTTACAGGACAATCTGCCTACCCTGCACTGCAGTGCCAGAATGAAGAAGGCAGTTCCCGAAGCTCCTGTGGTGGGGGAGAGAAAATGCAGGAGTCTAGGGAACATGCTCATGCCATCTGTCCTGCCTCCTACAAACGCAACACCTGGCAGTCGTGGATGTTTCTGCTGCGCCAAAAAATGTGCCACCTGCAGGGACTACCTACTAGAGGGCCGTCTCTTCACCAGTTTCACCATCAGAGACGCCTTCCCATGTAGCAGCAAGAACATCGTTTATCTGCTCAGCTGCAACCTCTGAGGACTCCAGTATGTTGGCGAAACCAAAAACGCCCTGAAAACCAGGCTGTACCTTCACCGCAGAGACATCACCAGAAACACTGCACATGAGTGACGCAACACTTCAATCAGGCGGGACACTCTCTCAGCAACGTGAAGTGCCAGGTGATTGAACCTTCCATCACGTCATTATAAAAAAAATTTTAAACCTGAGGAAGGCGAAAGCCGAAATATTGGGGAACATCTATATATGCCGGTTGTTCTACTTTTACTTTGTGATATATATATACACTTGAATGTGAAATTTTAAAACCTCATCTCCCTGCCTTTTCTGAGAATTCCATTGACGAAGTTTTGAACAATGTAAAGCTAACGTTTGACATCGCTAAAGGTTTATTTTTAAGTCCTATAGGGAATGTATTGTAGTTCTTGTAGTGCTTTTTGAACTTCAGTTTTTTTTATAAAAAAAAAGTCTCTTCATGTTAAGAATACTCATTACACACACACACACACACACACACACACACACACACACACACACACACACACACACACACTTGTCATTTCAGGCAATATTGTCAGTACTAACGACAATGAATGTAGTATTTTCTAATGTTTTGTTCCTGTACTTTTTTTTTCTTTCTTAAGTATCAACGTGAAAGAATGGGTGATATAGTAGGTGATGTAATTTGCTTGTTTGACGTTTAATGGTTTTTTATTAATTCTTAAAAAAATTATTCACATAAGTGTGTGCGTGTGCGCGCACGCACGAGCGCGTGTGTGTGTATGTGTGTGTGTTTGTGCACGCGCGCGTGTGTATGTAGGCCTATGTATGTGTATTTTGTATTTTACAGTGTACTTTTTTTTATTGGTTTTCTTTTTATTTTATTTTATTGGTACACTCTATTGATAAAGGTTGTAATAATGTAGTACTTCAGTATTATCATTAAGAAATTTTTGTCCTTAGATATATGGCTTGATGAAAAAAAAGCAAATGCATTTCTTATTCAATGTGCGATCTGGAAATAAAACGAACACACATACATTCATACATACATACAGGCACAGACGTACACACATACACGCACATGCACGCACGCACGCGCGCGTGCACACACACACAAACAGAGAAAAGAGCTTCTCTCTCTCTCTCTCTCTCTCTCTCTCTCTCTCTCTCGCTCGCTCGCTCGCTCTCTTCCTCCTAGGCCTATAGGCCTACAGTCTCCTATCTTAAGGTCGTCTGGAATCACTTAAAGTGGAAAGACGTTAAAATTGAAGACTTACACACACACACACACACACACACACACACACACACACACATGTTGTTGTTGTTGTTGTTGTTTTCTTTTTCTTCTTCTCTTAGATGGCTTGACGAAAAAAAGCAAGTATTTTGCTTATTCAATGTACCATCTAGAAATAAAAGTTTGAGTTTGGACTTTGACTTTGATACAGAATTAATGCATACACACCACTAAGAAGTCCACTCACACTCAGTTTTCATTGAAAAAGCTGTTGTGATCTTCTCTCTCTCTCTCTCCTCTCTCTCTCTCTCTCTCTCTGGCTGGGGCATGACCCAAAGTGACAGGACATTTTCCAGTTGGTTTTCACTGAAATTGTCACTTTAAAACTCAACACAACCATCAGTTCTGAACTGCCAGCAGCTGTAGAGAGACCCTGGCCTGCCTGTTGACGGACAATGAAGTGTTTAGCCAGGAAAAGTTCTGGAGAAAGCAACTCTGACAGTTTTTGTATTGAGGGTGAAGCTAGTGGGCACAATGACAACAAACATGATGCCTGCTGTGTTGGATTACCCACATAAGTCCACTACCAACAAAAACCACCCTGTCATTCATGCTGTGACCAGAAAAGGGCAAAGCAGCAATAAGTCTTCTTCTTCTTCTTTCTTGTCGCCAACTTCTTCTTAGTCTTCTTCTTTGTCAATTGCTCAGACAGCAGCTATTGTTTTCTGTCATGAGCAAAAATGCATTAAGCTTCTGACATGTCATTCCAGTGCATCTGACTTTGGCAAAGGGAGAATTTTTTATCTTTTAAATATTTCTGGGAAAAAAGGCAGGAGATTGGACCAAGAAGGCAGAAAACAGACAAGAATAAGGTTACAAGAAGAAAAGGAACAAGGCAGAAACAAAGACAGCAGTAAAAATGGGAATTCCTGGCACATAATTTTCAGAATTTGAGGGTGCTATTTATACTGACAAGACCCCTCCCTCCCCGACATCCAGGGGGGGGGGGGGGGGGGGGGGGAGGGAATAACAATGTGAGAAGGTAGGTGGGCAGTGTGACATGACCAAAGAAGTCAATAACAAACTGCCATAATTTTCATTGCATAGTTTGACAACATACTGTCACAACAGCTAACCATGCTAAACCAACTTCAACCACAATGACGACCAGTGTGGCGATGATGGAAGACAACAGGATAGTGTGTATAGTATTAGCCAAAAAAACTTGCTTCAGACACCCAATCTACTGTAGATAGTGTCCTTACAGGCTCTCACAGAGGTGTTGTGAAAGGTTATGTGTCAACATTAACAAATCAATCAGTGCACAGACGTCTCAGAAATAAATACATAGGCCTAATTATCACTTAGAAGAGTCATTCAGACAGCGCAGATGTTATTTTGTCTGAATCAGATGCACTTACACTGGAATGTGCTTACGACCTAGACATAGAGGACAAAAGTGTGTTGTTTTGTTGTGTCAAACAGAAGAAAGGAGAATGCTATCAGAAGAAGGTATGAAGTTGATCAGCCAGCCTTCAACAGGGCAAGCAGACATGCAACACACAACACAGGGAAACCCAGGCCTGGCCTGCTGGCTGCAAAGTGCATGTGCTCCATGGCCTGATCCACGTCTGTCTGGACCAACAGCATGATCAGGACACAAGTGAGAAGAGAAAGAAAGCAAACACACACACACACAACACCACCACACACACCAACCCCCCCCCCCCCCCCCCCCCCCGAAATGTTCGTGTATGTTTGCTTATTTCTTTCTTTCTGTATTTATTATTATTATTATTATTGTTATTGTTATTATCACTATTATGATTATTATTGTTGTTGTTATTATTATTGTTGTTCCTCTGCTAGAGTTCCGAGGTTCACCAATGGTGAGATTTTGTATAGGCAACTGCTTTTACCCACTATGAAGGTAGCCGCTTTCTGATTTGGGGGATGTAGGTTTGCTTAATTTGAGTTTGAAAATGTTTGTGAATTGCCAGTGTTTCCATGTCAATGAAAACGTGTTGCATTTGCTGTCCTAAAGAACAGTCAACTCTTCTTTTATAAGCTACAAAGCTTTAAAACAGTAACATTCCTTAACAAGTCGAAAGTTTGAAGTTCCTTTTCTTTTGCCATGTACACATGCAAGCACACGCGCTGCGTGTGTGTGTGTGTGTGTGTGTGTGTGAATTAAAAAAAAATTAATTGCTGTTTTGCTTTCTAACAGGTCTGTTTATGTAAACAAAGTTAGGAATAAACTATGGCACCTACCAAAGACTGAGTATGAGTAACTTTAATATTGGCTTTCACCTCTCTCTCTCTCTCTCTCTCTCTCTCTCTCTCTCTCTCTCTCTCTCTCTCTCTCTCTCTCTCTCTCTCCACACACACACACACACACACACACACACACACACACACACACCACTATTGTTTTCTCTTGCTTGATTTGTATGGTTTATCACTGATTAGGTTTTTATTCTATAATAATATTATTATTATTATATTATTATTATTATCTTCTTTTTTGTGTAGATAGATGGCTTGATGAAAAAAAAGCAAATGCACTGTTTATTCAATGCACCATCTGAAAAGAAAAGTTTCACTTTGACTTGACTTGACTTACACTCACACACACACACACACACACTGGGAGGACCGGATAGTCTGGTGGTTAGAGTGATGTATTCGTGATCTGCTGACCCGGCCTCGATTCTCGTTCAAGAGGATTTTTTCCTCTGGAGTTAACTAACATCTGTGCCGACTCCACTCTCCCCAAAAGTCCTTCGGATGAGACTATAAACCGAGGCCCCGTGTGCGAACGCACGCAGAATATCTTGCGCACACGTTAAAAACCGTTCCGCTTTTCGGAAGAGTAGGCCATTATGTGCCGGTGGGAACGGATGACAAAATTGACAAAACTGCATACACACGGGGACTGGATGTAAAAAAGCACATGAGTGCTTATTCCATTATCCTCGAAATAAAAAAACTAAAATAAAAAAAATAATTAAAAAATAAAAAACAATGTGCTAGACTAGTTTGGAAACCTGGCCAGGTCAAAGGTAAACTGAGGACAGCCTATGAGTAGATCAGCGCGTGGGAGATGCGTGACAGTAAAAAACCAAACCAATTAGCCTTATACTTGACATGCGCATACCGGACAGAGGCGCTTGAACTGGAAGCAAAGAAACGAAAACTAGAAATGAGAAACAGTCCCTGACACTGAGATATCATAAACTGAAAGCAATAAGCTGACCAAAAACTGCATTCTCAAAGAAGAGGTCAGCAGTACACATTATGCTCCCCCCCCCCCCCTTTCCTTCTCAGCTGTTTTCCTCCCTGAGAATGGGGGAGGGGGGGGGGGGGGGGAGGTCTGTCAGTATAAATAGCACACCCCACCTGGAAATTCTGTGCTTGGAATTCCCTCTTTTCTATCACCCTCTTTCTTTCTGCCTTGTTTCTCTTCTTCCTGTCACCTCCTTATTGTCTATTGTCTGCTTTTTCCTGGTCCATTCTCTTGCCCCCCCCCCCCCCCCCAGAAAGACTTAAAATATAACAATTCTCTCCCACGTCTGGGCCTGATTAATTTGTCAGGCGCTTAACGGCAGTGCAACGCATTTTCGCTCATATGAAAGACAACAACAGTTGATGAGCGTTCGACGAAGAAAATCTATTTTGTCAATATCTTCTGTAGCATCAAAAACCGAATTAGATACAAACTAACCCGTACAAGTGGGCAGTAGACAAGGTTCCAGAACTGTACAACTGGGACAGTCAGGGCAGAATAGATCCCAAACGGACTGTCTGTCACCATGAATGTATGCAACAGGTGGCTTGAGGCGTCAGGTTCGTATATATTTCAGTAAAATCAACACAACACAGAAGGGGGTAACAGTCATTGACACAGTTTGCCTGAATGAAGTCCTTAGTCCACTGGCATCATTGTCAAGTTTACCAGTTCTGTAACGTGGTGGTGGTTTAGAGCTCAGGAAGACTAGAATCTGGCCCAAGTTTGTAGGGTTGCTGATGCATGGACACTAAAGCTAGTGACACATTAATCTTTTCGACCTTTTCAGACAGACTACTTGAACCTGTGTGCGGGCCTGTCCGGGTGAAAAGGGTGCACTGTTAATCAGAATGTCTGAAAGGTAAAGGTACCGCAAGTACTGGCGATTCTCACATGCCCGAGACACACACGCTTCTGCACACAACATGACCCGTAAGGTGAAGAAGAAGTACTTTTCTGTGAATCTCACGTGGCCATTGAACATGAGCTAACATGCAGTTAACATCAGTACCGACTCCACTCCCCCTTAAAGGCCTTTGGATGAATAATAATAATAATAATAATATAACAATGTATGGAATTTATATAGGCTGAATCTTGTAAAGCAACAAATCAAAGCGCTCACAGAACGTTTTTTCCCTCGAGGATAGTGGAATAAGCACTCATGTGCTTTTTTGGGTTGGGTTTTTTTTGGACACAGACACAGATGACATTATAAACCGAGGTCCTGTGTCGGAAGCATACAGAATATCTTGCGCACATATCAAAACATGTTCCGCTTTTCGGAAGAGTAGGCCATAGAGTGCCAATGGGAACAGGTGACAACATTTATAAAAACAGCATGCACAAAGGGACTCCATGTAAAAAAGCACACGAGTGCCTATTCCATTTTTCTCAAAATAAAAAGAGGGAGAAAAGAAAAAGGAGCAGACACAGACACACAGACATAGACACAGACAGACAGACAGACAGACACACACACACACACACACACACACACACACGTTGCGTGTGCGTGCGTGTGCATGCGTGTATATGTGTACGAGTTATGCAGTGTATTTTTCTTGGTGGGGGTGGGGGGTCCATTTTCGTTATTGATGAGTTTTTTTGTTTGTTTTTTATTTTTGGTCGCGTGTGAGTGTGTGTGTGTGTGCGCGCGCGCGATGGTAATAATGTAGTTAGATAATATTGATCAAGTTGTTTTTGTTCCTAGATAGATGGCTTGATAAAAAAAATTTAAAAAGCAAATGCATTGCTTATTCAATGTACCATCTTGAGACACACAACACACACACACACACACACACACACACACACACACACACACACACACACACACACACACACACACACAACTGATTAATATATATCAAGCGCCTATGTTGGAGAAACCCCCTAACCCGAATGACGCATGCGTACTAAGGCCACGTTTATATGAAGGGCTTCCGCGATCACGTCAGAATGAAAGAACACGCAGATCGCAGACGATTGCTGTAAACAACAGACACGAAACATGTCTTTTAGACAGGTAACCAAATATGCTACACAGCAACAGCCCGATCAACCTCTTTCGGCAATGTTTTATCGTCAAAATCATCGAAACACCTGTCTGCCCTCCAACCGTCTGCAGTTTTTCCTGTGAATGTACATCGGCAAGGGACCCGCCCAATGCATATGTCGTCTGCTTCTAACCAGAGTTGGGGTCTTCGCATTGAAGGAATTCAGGGCCCGATTTCAACCACACCGACATTGAAAGAGAGCCGAAAAATTCTGGAGTCTGCTGCTAAAGATGTCAACGCTGGATTCAGTCAGCAAGGGGTTCAAGGTAAGGTTAGGAATTCTGAGAGCACATGTGTTCTCACTTCATGTAGTTTGTTTTTGCTCACGGTTGTTGCACGTGGTCAGCGGGTGTTGCGTAAGTGGGGTCAAAGTGCCCCAGGCTATTTAGTACATTGACACTGGTACTGATAAAATATTAATTTTAGTCTACAACCCACCGCTTTGGCGCTCCCGTAGACAACTCTGCAGAGTGAGGTCTGTCTGTTGTCTTTCTTTTACTGATAAAATGATCTAGGCTCACTGTCCACAGTTTGGGACCGACAGAAAGAATTAGGTCAACTACTGAGAGCTTTACTTATATGATTATTGTATTGGTTTCGTAATGGATGGGAAGCAATAATGCCAATATGGAACTGTGTGTGTGTGTGTGTGTGTGTGTGTGTGTGTGTGTGTGTTCCAGATTATGGATATGATGTAGTTGAGGCATATTAAAAAATGTCCATACTAAATCAAAACAAACAAAACCAGCCAATAAACCAACCAATTAACACATACCAGTTTGCATGCACATACTTATTGGGACCTCAGTTTATAGTCTCATCTGAAGGACTTTTAGAGGAGTGGAGTCAAGTCAAGGCAAGTCAAAGTCAAAAACACTTTAATCATCCCATGAAGGGCAATTACAATACTGGTAGGCAGATTAAATTAATAGGCATCATAATCTCGAAAGACACAAAAAAGCTACATTTCATATTGGTTAAAACATTCCAAAATAACTTCAAATAAAAATGTCACAAACACACAGCACACACACACACACACGAAACACACACACAACACTACCACACACACACACACACACACAACCCCACGCATGACACACACACACACACACACACCACATGGGAACACAATGTTATAAAAACCATTGACTAGAAAGACATATAAACTTATTATTTATGCACACGCATACACAACACGTGCACGTGTGTGTGTGCATGAACACACCCTAACTACAGAGGAAAAAATCCTGAACAAGATTCAAACCCGGGTCAGCAGATCACAAGCACATCACTTTTAATCACCAGGGTATCCCGTCTCTCTCTCTCTCACTCTCTCTCTCTCTCTCTCTCTCTCTCTCTCTCTCTCTCTCTCTCTCTCTCTCCACACACACAAAAACACACACACACATGATTTTCACCAACAACAGCAACGACAACAAAACACACAACAGAGAGAACACTAAAACTGAAAATAGAACAGATTGGTGAACCCTTCTGAGGAGAGACAGAGATAGATCATACACACAGCGAAAGACAGAGTCAGTAAGAGAGAAGATGCAAACACACACACACACACACACACACACACACACACACACACACACACACACACACACACACACACACACACACACACACACAGTCACACACACACACAGTGACACACACAGTCACACACACACACAGTGACACACACACACACACACACACACAGTGACAGACACACACACACACACACACACACACACACACACACACACACACACACACACACACAGATTGTGTGGCAAATCCATGTTGATACTCTGTGCTAGTGGTTGGGTGAAAGATTCAGAGCAGAAAGGTCAGGGAAAGGTGATAGGGGGACGAGGGTGCTTAAGTTTTTCCCAGCAGAAGTTGACTACATTTTGGTGGACAAAGACCAGTTTGTGTTGTACATGCTGTTGGACTCATTTTTTAAAGTGATTCTTCTTGAGATATACCTGTCTCATTTTTTATCAGGTTTGACCTTTTTAGCAGAAATGTTGAACATATTAATTTGTGAACAAAGATCAGGTTGTATGCATTCATGCTGTTGCATTGATTTGAGTGATTGTTCTTGAATCATGACTGTGTCTAGCTCTTTTTTTGGGTGCGACCTTTCGAAACTTCTTTCAAGGTTATGTAGTGACCCCAGTGACTTGCATTTTTTAATCATATCATTCTCTTTGTTTTGTAATGAGCACTCTTGGTAAAAAGTCATGATTGTTACTGATAGTGAGTGGTATTAGTTGATGGTGAATTGAATTTTTATGAAAAATTACGGGAATCATTTTTGATTCACAGGGATTGATGAAAAATGAATACAGGCATATTTCTTCAGAGAACTTTACTTTGTAATAAGTTTTTGAAAAGAAAATCAAACGGAAAGAGAAATGATGGATAATTCCGATAAGTTGCAGCTAGTTACCTTCACTTGTTTGCCTACACTTATTTTCCTCCACTTCTGTTTTCTGAAGGCAACAAAAAGTGATAAACTATCAAGAAAAACAAATGAGAGAGAGAAAGAGAGAGGAGATCCCCTGAAATATTAAACTTGTTTTTAAAAAAACAAAAGAGAGAGGAGATCCCCTGAGATATTAAACTTGTTTTTAAAAAAACAAAAGAGAGGGGAGATCCCCTGAGATATTAAACTTGTTTTTAAAAAAACAAACAAGAAACCAGTGTGCAAAAGTTTTCCTGTCAGTTTTATTAACAAAAACAGAAAAGTTGAGGTGCAGAATATTTTAGAAAAGCAACATCACCCAGCCAGCACTATCTTCAAAGTTTCATAAACACGCAAATCACCAGAGTTCAACTGCTCCAACCAGTTTGCCGCCATTAGATCAGCCGTTTAAATTGGGTTTATTACCTTGTGCAAATGTGACCAGTGACCCCTTCAACTATAGCTTTTGACCTTTGACCTGTAAGGGGTGGGCACACAAGAGAGATAAAAAATGACTTGCAGATTTCTGGGGTCAGAATCAGTAGGCAGTGCTTTGGTCCAATGCTTTTGAATAGTATCAGATGACTTGCAGATTTTCTTTTTAAAAATAAGAATACATGAAACGCTGGTGGTAGGTTTTTGTAAACCTTGCTGGTGTTTGTGTGTGGTGGGGGAGATGTCATCTAAAATTACAGTTGTGAAAATAATGAGATAAACATGATAGGCTTAGCCCTAGCTTTTTAAAGCTGGTATTCTAATGAGAGTAAAGGCACAAGAAATAAAGATGTGTAATGACAAGGAAGGAAAATAGAAGTGCAGTATACATGCTTAATAATATTAAATAAAAGTTCATTATGAAAACTGAAAAATAAATAAATAAAAAGAGTATATGCTTACATGCGTGCCTATGTTTGTTTAGAAATGTATGCATACACAAATATGTATCTATACTTATATTTACACACACACACACACACACACACACACACACACACACACACACACACACACACACCACACGCCCACATCACACCACACATTCTCTCTCTCTCTGTCTCGTCTTCTTTTCTCTCTCTCACACACACACACACACATTCTCTCTCTTCTCTGTGTCACACACACACACACACACACACACATGCACGCACACACACACATCTACAGATGCATGCACACACATACACATGATGCATGTATGTACATACACACACAATGTGACACATGCACACCAACATGCACACCCACACCCACATGCACACTCACACACACGCACACATTATTCTCAAAATTTACACATTTATTTCAATTCTAAGATTTTCCCCTCTTGTTCCATTTCATTTTTGTCCCTGCCTTCAACAGTCCAAACCCCATCACCCTGCTGGAGTGTACATCCTTTATGTGTGTGTGTGCGTGCCTGCGTGCGTGTGTGTATACATTTGAATTTGTAAAAAAACCCAGCCAACCTATTAATTATAACTGGCTGCATGTGAATGAGTAGGATGAATGAAAGTGCTTTGATTTGTTTTCTGCAAGATACAGCGCAATATAAATTCCATGTATTATTATTACTATTATTAAAATAAGAGAGTACATTTAATAATACATCAATCAATAAATCACACCACACACACACACACACTACACACTACCACACACACACTACACACACACACACTACACACACACACACACACACACACACACACACCACACACACACACACAACACCACACACACATTTTTCATGACACATGCATAAAAGTGAATTGGCACATATTCTTTGAAGTTTTCAGCTGTTGACTATCTTTTTACATGTCTGAAAAATCATTTTGAAAAGAAATCACCTGTTCCCTGTGATTAAAAGAACCCTCCGACCTTGAATCGGTTTTTTTAAAATCTATCTACGGAGATTTAATCATCCAGGCATACAAAGGCAACCAGTTCTTGTGATTAAAAAAAACAACCTCCACCGTAAAGCATTATAATCAAATGCTATGTGAAGAAATTTAATTTTCCAAAAATACAAAGGTGCAGATGTTTCTTCCTGATGCTTTTATGGCCTGTACGTACTTCAAGATCAGTATGAAGTAATGAACACTGCAGAACCGGTATTGCCTGTTGGTGTATAGAAGGAACTTCAAATGCTAAAAAAACAACAACAGCAAAACCCCAACCCCCCAGAAACAATAATAACAACAACAAACCAAACAAAAAAAAGGAACTTCAAATACTTGGTTTGGTTTGTTTGTTTGTTTGTTTTGGGCTGCTTCAAGTTGTATGAGGTCCTTGTCCTACTACTGCCATGTCATTCATTCCGGCTCAACCACACAACCACATTCAGCCATCCTCACAATTATAGGTTTGTTCTGTAAGACACCCACAGCCAATACCTTACAGAGAGCTGTTATTTATTAATTTTAAATGTTTATTTATTTATTCTTCTATTTTGAGGATAATGGAATAAGCACGTGTGCTTTTTTACATCCAGTGTGTATGCAGTTTTGTGAATTTTGTCATCCGTTCCTACTGGCACACAATGACCTACTCTTTTGTTGAAAAGCAGAACAGGTTTTAACATGTGCGAGATGTTCTGCGTGTGTTTGCACACAGGACCTGAGTTTATAGTCTCATGCAAAGGACTTTTAGGGGGAGTGGAGTCAGCACTGGTGTTAACTCCAGAGGAAAAATCCTCTTGAATGAGATTTGAACCAGGGTCAGTGCAATGCACATCACTCTACCCACCAGGCTATCCTGTTCTTGACATGAAGTTACCTAATTTTGGTATTGACTCTCTTCTGCTGGGTGCAATATTTCTGTTATTTGTCTGTGATATTTCCTGATGGGTGTGATATGGTATAAGATATAATTGATCAATGATTGCCAATATACCTTTTACTGACTGAATGGCTATGTCTGTATTGAGATAGTTTTTTCCCCCAGCCTCATGCAAGCAAAACTCTGTGTGTTTTATTTATTTATTTTATTTTTATTTCATTCTTTTATATCAAGGATAATGGAAGAAGCACTGAAGTGCTTTTTTTACATCCAGTCCCCATGTGTATGCAGTTTTGTAAATTCTGTCATTGATTTCACAGGTGTGTGTGTGTTTGTGTTTATTGTCAAGGTGTAAGTCTTAAGAACTACACAGATACCATCAGCTTTGACAAAGCGCAAACCAGTATGGAAAGATAGAAACATCAGTCTGAGGGCAAAACTGCAACTCTTGCATGTATTGGTTCTTAAATGCTTGCAAGTCCAGGACTTCAACAGCAGATCTGAAGAAAAGGTGTCAGACAGTAAAATGTGATCATCATCATCATTAACCATTACACCCAGTGGTGTGTAGGGCAGCAACAAAGCGCTTCCACTCCTGCCTATCCTGGGCCAACCTAGTCACTGATCCCCAAGAGTGCTGCATGGCCTTCATCTCACTTTCTACAGTTCTCCATGTTGCTTTTGGTCTTAATGCTGTTCTTGTGATTGACTGTGGGTCTCTTCGGAGGATGTGCCCAATCCACTTCCACCGTCGTCTGGTGATGATGGTTCCCATGTCTTCTTGCCTGAATCTCTGTAGTAGGTCTTCATTGGAGATCTTCTCTGGCCAAAAGATCCAGAGAATTCTTTGGAGGCATATGGTGTGAAAGGATCGAAGTTTGAAATGTGATGCTTCAGAGGAATTTGGGGCTCCTCCTTCAAAGACCGAGTTACGAATGAGGAAATGCATGTACAACGTTATCAGGCAAGACTATTAATTCAACTCAGTTTGATTCAATTCAAATACTTTATATCCCATAAACAGAGAAATTATTGTGGCTTACAAGCTGTACATAATAAAAAAAAAAGTAAATAGGAAAAACATTATCACAGAAAAATGCCACAGCACACTATAGGAATATCAGTATACACATATTACAAGATAATACCTCTACCAATATCAATCATCTCATCTCATGTCATCTGTTCCCACAACCCCCTCCAGGGTTGTAGGGGCTCTGCAGTGACAAATGTTGCACCAGTTGCACCAATATCAATACCACCAGTTAATTATGAAGATATCTGTACAATGGTCAAGAAAAGAAAAATGACATGGTATGGTCATGTCAACAGATCTGACAGTGTTTCAAAGGTCACCTAGAAAGGCACAGTCCCTAGAAGTAGAAAGCAAGCAGATAGAGAAAGAGTAATGGGTGCATAGCATCACTGAATGGTCCCAGATAAGCTTGACCAAGTCCCAGGTGTTGGCACATGACCACCACAAAAATAGAGCTGATATGTTTGTCAGTACAGTGCCCATAAAGAACACATACGCATGTATGCTCTCCCTCATGCGCACACACATGCACTTGCACACACACACACCTACACACTATTGCAATTTTATTTCATAGATTTGGTCTGCAGCGTACCATGTTTGTAATATCTGTTTGAACTATTGATTATTTGTCATTGGTTGTATGACTGTGTAAGATTAGGTTGAATGCATGCGCTTTGATTTGTCTTTGCAAGATATAGCACTATATAAGTTCCATTTATTATTATTATTATAAACAACACTGTACGTTATTTCCAGGTAACCTGCACACACAGCAGTCACAGAACAGCAGGTCAAAGATGTCGAGGAAAACACCTGCGGACTGGGAGATGGAGGACACAGCGTGTCCACAGGGAGTCCAGGGGTGCACAGGGGCAGAGGACCAGGAGTACTGCGGCTACTTTGCCACCTGGCTGGACAACTGCCGCCGATATGGCCTGTCTGACTGTGACCAGCAATTACAGGTGGTCTCTCTCTCTCTCTCTCTCTCTCTCTCTCTCTCTCTCTCTCTCTCTCTCTTATTATTATATATATATATATATATATATATATATATATATATATTATATTGTGTGTGTATGTGTGTGTGGATTGTTGGGGGGGGGGGGGGGGGGTGTATGTTTGTGGTTTATATAGTTTCTTTCTATTAATTGGTTGTAATGATCAGGTCTTAACCATCATGGTCATTACAGTCGCATCTTATTCTTTTATTTGTTATGGTCAGGTTTTTAACTTTTAACAGCATGGTACTGACATCAAGGGTAAGATAACCCAATAGATAGAATGCTGAAAGATGAAACAACAGAAATGTTAGGCATGGGTTCAAATTTTCCTCTGATGTTTCTATTAGAAAGGATTATCCCCCTGAAATACTAACCCCATGCCCTGGAAAGTCCTTCAGATGAGGCATTAAAACCAAAGTCCTGATTGTGAATGTACACAGAACATCTTGCATGTGCGTTATCCAGGGGGAAAAAACTGGCAGGGTCACTGCGACAAACTGCAGACTTTGCCATTGATTCAGAGCAGACTTAACTTAAGCATGGCCAGGGAATGTGGAAGCGCAAGCATTTTTTTTTTTTTTAAAAGCCAACAATTATCTTCAGTAGAAGAGTAGGCCAGATCTGGCCAAAGGGATGGATGACGTGAACATACCCAGCATGCACCATGCTTCCAGGAGAAGGATGACTCTGTAAGTTCAACTTGCCCATGATATTCTTTCTAAAATTTCAAAGCAGTATGTAACAACTCCACAAGGAATTAAGGGAGAAGTCTGGTTTTTTTCTTCATAGAATGCTCAGACAGCAACCAGTTGTCTGTTATGGGAGAAAAAAAATGGTGTGCTGCTGTTAAGCACCTGGCAAGTCAGGTTCAGCAGCATTTGACTTCAGCATGGGAGAGAATTGTTATCTGTTAAGTCTATCTGGAAAAAAGGCAGGAGAATGGACCAAGAAGGCAGAAAATAGACAAGAAGGAGATGACAGGAAGAAAGGGAACAAGGTAGAAACAAATAGAGGGATAGAAAAGAGGGAATTCCTGGCACAGAATATCCTGAAGGTGGGGATGCCATTTATACTGAGAGGCTCCCGGCATCCCCACTGGGAAGGAAAAGTCAGTCAAGTAATCAGTTTGGATAGTCGTCTCTTTTGATCTGATTTTGTTGGTGGTTGGTGGTGGTGATGCAGGGAATACAGTCAGGACAGCTGAGTGTGGCTGAAGTACTGGCAGAACAGGACGCCCGCATTGCTGAAATCACCGACAGCTATCGCAGACGGGCACAGGATCATCCCCATTTTGAGGACGAAAGCTTGCAGGTAATGAATGCTCTGACTGTATGAATAAACAGACCAAGGGAGAATAGAGGAAGGGAAAGGAAGAAAGAAAAAAACGAAACGAAAGAATGAAGAGAAGGAAATAAGAAAGATAACAGTTTTTCTAAACAGTTTCAAGAGCAATGGAAATAGCCAGACACATGTACTGAAGACAGATCAAAGTATTTGATTATTTTCCCTTTGCCCATCACCCATGGTGCCAATGACAAGCTCACTGTACTGCTAGAAGTGCGATTTGATTGAGACTTCACCAAAGAGAGATCAGTTAGATAAGGGAAGCTTCCCTCTTGTTGCAGTGTATATGGATGGATCGGTGGTCTAGAGGTAATGCGCCTATCTCGAAAGCGAAAAGTCCGGGTTGGAAGTGTGCGGTGGTTCGAATCCCGTTTGGGCCTGAAAATTTTCCTCCATCTATAAGACCATGAGTGGTGGTCTGGGCGCTAGTCTTTCGGATGAGACGATAAACTGAGGTCCCGTGTGTTACACAAAATTATTTAGCGCATGTAAAAGAACCCACGGCAACAAGAGAGTTGTCCCTGGCAAAATTCTTAGAAAAAGCCATTTGATAGGGAAACAAATACAGTTGCACACACACACACACAAAAAGGGTGGCGCTGCTCTTGTGGCAACGCACTCTCCCCGGGGAGAGCAGCACAAATTTCACGCAGAGAAATCTCATAACTTAAAGAGGTATAAATAAAATAAATAAATAAAAATAACACTGAAGTGTATAACACTATCACACTGTGGCATTGATAATGAAAATGCTGATAACAATGATGATCATCGTCATCATCACCGTCATAGAAAAGATATTTACTCTAGGATTGGATTTTTGTTTGTCATTTTTTATTTGAATAAAGAAATCCATTCACTTTTGTACATGAAAAATGATGTAACTGTGTGTAAATAGGAAAAAATATGTGTGTGTTGTGTGTGTGCATGCGTGCACACACACATGTGTGTTTATTTTTTGTTTTTTATCTTATTCTTTTTTATCGAGGATAATGGAATAAGCACTTATGTGCTTGTTTTCATCCAGTCCCTGTGTGTATGCGGTTTGTAAATTCTGTCATCTGTTCCCACCGGCACACAATGGCCTACTCTTACGAAAAGCGGAACAGGATTAAATATATGCGCAAGATGTTTTGCGTGCATTCGCTCACAGGACCTCGGTTTATAGTCTCAACCGAAGGACTTTTGGGGAGAGCGGAGTCGGCACTGATGTTAACTCCAGAGGAAAATATCCCCTTTAACAGGAATCGAACCCGGGTCGTCAGATTGCGAGTGCAATGTTATAACCACTAAGCTATCCCGTCCCCTTGTGTGTACATGTGTGCGTGTCTTTGTGTGTGTGTGTGTGTATGCGGGTGTGTGTGTGTGTGTGTGTGTGTAGGCTTAGATAGGTAACAGAGTGTTTGTTTCTAGTCATGAAATCTCGCAAGTACTCGCTCATAAGCCAGCCTCAAATGTTTTTCAAGGGAGCCCAAGGAGATCTGACCCTACCAGACCTAGACAGCCCCTGTCCACAGGGAGTGCAGGGAGACGACTGTGTGCAGTTCAAGCTGTGGCTGGAGAACTGCCATCGCTTCGGCCTGCACGAGTGTCTGCAGCAACTGCAGGGCTTTCAGTCAGGCCGGGTCACCCTGGCCGAGATTTTCGCTGAGCAAGATGCCATCATCAGACAGGTCAGCTTGATTTGTACTTTTTTTCATTGTGGGGGGGTGCTTGCTTGCAAATCATTGTGTACCAAACACACACACACACATGACTTAATGCTCTTAAAACAGAGTTTTTGTAAAAAATGTTAGGTGCATTTGTGGTGAACAATTTTCTCTGGAGCTCTGCTTACTTCATTGTCAGAAACTTTGTGGGGGGGTTTCCCAAACGCCTTTTTAGACAAAAATGTTTCTGAAGAAAATTTAGATGTAATTCTGTCGGATTAAAATATTCTTGTTGCTATTTGTAACTCTCTTGCACATAGCCCAGTTTTTGCGTCTCTTTAACGTTCCTTTAAATCGTTTTCTCTAGTTACATGTTTATGCCTTATTTTTGTGGTTTAGCATCTGTTTCATGACTCTTTCACCATATCAGTTTCTATTACTTATTACTTCTGCTATTAGTCCTTAGTCCTTTTTTTTCCTGGATAATATCACTTATAGAGACAGACATTAAATACAAGAATGAACAAACACACACACACACACACATAGTCCTTTGGATGAGACTATAAACCGAGGTCCCGTGTGCGAACGCACACAGAACATCTTGTGCACACGTTAAATCCTGTTCTGCTTTTCATAAGAGTAGGCCATTGTGTGCCGGTGGGAACAGTTGACAGAATTTACAAAACCGCATACACATGGATGATGTAAAAAGCACATAAGTGCTTATTCCATTATCCTCATATAAAGAATAAAGAACACACACACACACACACACACACACACACACACACACATAGCACACACTTACAAAGCACACGCGCAAGGTGTGCCTGGTTTTGAACAAATGCTTGTACAAACAAAAAGTAACATTGCAAAACTGCTGTGTTCATCCAGGTTGTGCAGCAGTATCAACAAAAATAAAAGAACAAACAAACAAACAAGCAAACACACACACAGTGTGCTTGGTTTTATTACATGTACTTGTACAAACAAAGAGTAACATAACAAAACTGCTGTGTGTTCATCCAGGTTGTGCAGCAGTATCAACAAAAACGAAACTGAGGTATGGGAGCAACAACACAAAGATCGTGGGATGGTGTGTATTTTTTCTGTTGTTTTTCTGAACTGTATCAGATTTTTATTAATAGAGCAGAAAATGTTGACAAAGAAAATAAGGAAGACAGCAAACGTTTAGATTTCAAAAACTAATATTTGAATATACTAGAAATGTCAATATTTTTGTCCCGTGTCGTTTAATTCATTACAGTTTGCTGGTGAATGGTAGATATTTTAAGGAAATGTTTTTCCAAATTCTTTTATTTTTTAAAAGAGAGAGAGAGAACTAAACAGATTTATTTTTCAGCAGCTGATATATTATACATGAACTTTGGTATGTCATTGTACATTTTATGTATTTTCAGATTCAGTGGCACAAGGAAGAAAAAGACCACTGAAATGTTCATAAAAGAGGGCAATAGATAGAAAGATGAAAAAGCGTTTACATGCATTGTATCTTCTTTATAGATCCATTTAGCTTACTTAAAATTTTTTGAGAGGATTTGGATTTATTTGGGTGCTGAAGAATAATGAGAATATGTCATTTAACTCTGTGTATTGCCCTGTAGTACTACAGTTTGAACAGTTATCATGTATAGCGTATGTATGTGCAGTTTCTACAGTGCATATATTATTTTGTCAACAGATATTGTGCAGAAGTGTTAGGAGAACTGTTGAAAACAAAGGAAACATCAGGGGGAAGCCATGTAGTGTTCCTTTAGTGGACCTGTGGATGCTTGCTCTCACGAACAGGAGTGTTGGATCATCACAGCATCCAAAGAGGAATTGAACATTTAAAAAAACAGCAAAAACAACCTATGTTTAGATTGATTGTTATTGACGCATTGGTTTTTATTATCAGTGTTAAACATTGCAGGTGCTATAGAAATAACCACAAAAAAGCTAATCCAAATCAAAAGTTTGAATTACATTTCAATTCACTTGAATTGTGTAGAATTTAACACAGTATGACATGTGGTCTACATATCTTTTATGACAATGCAACAGATTGGGATTTGAGAGTTCAGGTTGTACTTGGGATGTGGCAGAGTAAGGAAGAAGGCCATGGCAAGGAGGGCATGGAGCTGTCATGATCAGGGAACATCTCTGCTCCCCTTCAGCGTGAATGAAATGTGCACCATAGAGAGGCTTCTTTCTTTCCTGCAGATCTGATGTTCAGCTCTCTCTAGATTTTCCTGCTGTTGTCTGATTTTCATCTTTTGTGATAACTGATGTTTAAAATCAGGAATCCTGACAATGAACTGTTCATGTTAGAAATCTCTGCTGGAGCTGATTCTGTTTTTTTATATTGCTCAGTTTAGTGTTTGGAATTTTTTCCTCCTTGTTTTGATGTCTTGAAAAATCATGGATGCAGATTATGAAGTGGAGTCTTTTTTTTTTATGAAGTGGAGTCACTTTTGTCTGGAAAAGAATACTAAAAGCAGGCAAACAAATAGAAACAGTTTCTTTATTTCCTGATTCTTGCAAAAATCAATGTTTATGTGATAAAAGAACATTGTGATGTATTCTTAAACTTGGATCGTGAACTCTGACTTTTTATCATCTTTAAATATACAAAATCAGTGACATTCATTTACAATCATTGGTGAAGCACCTTATGTCATGTGACAGTTTGTCAAGCATCAGAGTTGTAGGATCCGATTAGTCTTCAAGTCAGTGAAGACGTAATCACTGCAACCTTTATTTGTAAGACATTGGAAACTTTTCTTACGCACGATTCTCTCAGTCTTTGAAAATGACATGATTTCAAAACCTTGACAATATTGATAGCCCCACCAAACAAGAGTGCCTGTTAGATGTTGTATATGTACTGTACAAAACATTTCAGCTTTTGGGTAATTTGTGTACATAATGCCATATATTTACTTGGGAAAAAAACAAATTTTATTGCTTTACATCAATGAGCATCAACAGTTAACTGAAAGTGATATACATTGCAGTTTATACCAGTACTTATATATTCTAGCCTTTCTTAGCTGCAAACAGTTGCTGTCTTCTTTTCCTCTCTCATCTATCAGTTCCTTGAGGAGTTGTTGTCAGGGCACTGTACTGACTTGTTCCGGCTGTGTCTTTTGGGCAAGTCGAATGTGGCAGAGCCATCCCTCTCCAGGCACAGCATGCATGGTGGGTATGTTTGTGTTTTAGACACCCTCTGAATGCTGATGTGAATGACAAGATCTTTTATAGGCATTTTCAATCTTCAGATGATTGCTTTGTGAGCAGTTTTTCTCTGAACTAAGTGGAAATTTATGTTTTATTGGTACAAGGAGTTTTTGTCGTAAGTGATGAAAATTTGTTTATACTTTGTCTTTTGTGGTGGTAGTTTAGAAAATGGAATGGCTTTAAAAAAAAAAAAAGTGTAGGTTTTCTGTGAAAAGGTAGAGACAGATTCACAAAGTAGCGGGTATGGTTACACATACCTCCTACCATATGGTGCATAAAAGTTGGTGCATAATTTTTATCTATCTATTTTATTTATTCTTTTATTTTTAAGATAAGAACAAGCACTCATGTGCTTTTTTTTTTTTAACATCCAATTCCCGACTGTATGCAGTTTTGTAAATTGTCATCCTCTCCCATTGGCACACTCTTCCAGAAAGTGGAACAGGTTTTAACTTGTGCGCAAGATGTTCTGCATGCATTCACAAATGGGACTTTGGTTTATGGTCTCATCTGTAGGACTTTTAGGGGGAATGGAGTCGACACTGATGTTAACTAAGGTGAAAGTATCCATGTGAACGGCATAAGTAACTCATAAGTAGTTTTTGTGATGTTGGTTTTTGAATAGACTTCCCTCCCAGGGTTTGATGGTGGTTTTTTTTTGTTTTTTGGTGGGTTTTTAAACTGGAGATCAGATTTCAGTTGTTCCTGTTAGCAACTACGAAGTGATATAATCACATGCATAATCTCGGGGATACTGAATAGGGAATTTTTGTTTTCCTACTGCTATTGTGATGGACATGAATAATTGAGCATGCATTATTCCCTCTCTCTCTCTCTCTTTCTTTCTTTCTTTCTTTCTCCGTTGCTTGTAGTTTCCTTTCCTTGCCTCATTCTTCCTTTTTCCTCTGTTCTGCTTTTCTGTTCCTGGGGTGCCTTCATACTTCAGCATCACGGCTCTTCTTCAGTCATCTGCTGCGACCCAGTGGGGGTCATCTGTTCGACTGCTTCGCTCAGGGATGTCTATGTTTGGTCTTTTCTGTAACATTGTTCTGCGGCAGGATGGGCTGGCATAGGGTTGTTGTGCCTGGCAGTTTGGTTGGCATGGGTCTTTGTTTGGTCGTTGCACTGTTCCTTCTTTTCAAGTTGATCATGCCCTTGGCGGTCGTCTAGTCTCCTCTCTTCAGCGTCCTGTTTCTGGGCCACATGTCTGTTGGTCTATAAACATTCTCACATTCTTTCATACCTCAATATTTGTTAATATGTTTAATTCATTTACAAAAATTCACTTTCGCATCATTTCTCCTTTTTCTTCTTCTTTTTTTCCCCCCAGGGTTTGATGTTGTTGTTGAGTGTTCATCAGTTTTAAAACCCTTGGGATCGTCCAAAATGTGCACACTATCTCACCCATCCCACCTGGGAATCACTGTGAGGTCATAAGTACACACTAGATGAGAAGTTTTCATGTATAACTGTTTTCCAATACCTTGCTGTATAGGCAACCATACAATGACTTAACAGGATTCTCACAGGGTTTATATGAGAATTATTCAGATAGCCACCCACAACAAAGATACCTTTATTATTCTCCTGAAGGGGATTCCTTGCCAGTTTCATGTGTAAGAAAGTTATATTTTGTCTTTTATGATGACTGGTGAGAAAGGTTTTTGACTTTTCTTTTTAAAAAAAAAGGTTAAAAAGGTAAAGATGAATTTGCAATATTTTATATTTACGTGTGTTGATGAAAAAGGTGTGCAATAGTTGATGTCTAAGGTCACAGTAGTTTTTCCACACAGGTTTTATATGGAGGCTATTCAAAAGAAACGAACCCACAGAAACAATACTGATATTATTCTCCCATGTTCAGTTCTTTTTTGACAGTTTTATTATTATTATTTTTTAGGTTGTAGAACAATCAAATATCAAATGCAGAAAATTGCAGTGTGTGTGTTGTCATTGTAACTGTGGTTTTAAGCACTGGGGCATCATGATGACTTTTCAGTTTGTAACATAGTAGACAAGGGTCACAACTAAGGTAACGCTATAGTTACTTCCCATAACTTACATGTAGCGCTGCAGTATGAGAGTCCCTTGTGTGTAGCAGACGTGTTCATGATAATTATCTGTAACTGAAGTAAAGTTTGACTTGTTTGTGAAGCTATAGCATGTTATTGTGGACGGTGTCCATGATCTCTGGATTGTTTATTATGACCAGTAACTGCAATTGGATCTAGCGTGTAAGACTCCACAATTGTCGTTTTTGAAAACAATTCACTATTGGGGGGGTAGGGGGGGGTGGAGAGGAATAGACCCATTACTCATTGTACCTTCCCCTTGTAACTTCAGACTGGCTTTGTTTGACCAATATAAAATACATTGTCAGATGAAAAAGTAAACGGGGAATAAATATCTAACTTAAGGGGGAAAATCCACTCTAAGAAAACTTATTGCACTGATGACGTTAAGCTTACTGCTCTGTCATATTCTTGTTAGCAACAGGCCTCATCCGAACAATTGTGGAATCTACTTACTGTAAAGGTTACTGGTATTTGAAACAGTATTACTGTCAGTTTAATAAGAAAGAAAGAAAAAAATGTTGAAGCACTTGCCAAACTCTGATTTTCGGTTTGTTGCCAAAAAACACTTTGTTCTTTTATAGTCTATATGAGTTTATGATCAGTGGGAAACAATTGTGGATAGGAAAATGAATGATCTAAATGTCTTCACAGCTTCCTTCGGGTTGAACCTCACATAGTGTCTGTACAAAACATTTTGAATTTCTGCTTGTGCTCCAGTTTAGGCACATCATGTGCTGACCGTGAGGTTTTTTTTATATCCAATTTTTTTTTTTTTTTTATCCTTTTTTTTTTTTTTTGGGGGGGTTTACTGACCATGAGTTAACGCTTCTTTGGTATGGTTTGATATCGTGTATAGTTTGTAAATGGCTGAGACAGACAGAGTCCTTTTATGGAAATTTTTTTCACCACAAAAAAAAAGAAAAGAGTAGCTGGTATGAATATTGGGTTTGCTGTGTTGTGTGGGGGGATTTGTTTTGGGTTGTTTTTATTTGTTTGTTTGTTGTTGTTTTTTTGCATACATTGAAGACAGTTCTCATATGCAATTATGTGCTTATTTATGCAAGAGTGCCAAATAAGAAAGTATTTTTGTTTTTGTTAAAACCAAAATCATGATTAATAATGCTATGGATAAGCAAATTATTTCTGTCATATAAATTTGGTCATAATGATATGAAGTCGATTATTGATATCAATATTTAGCCATTCACTCTTGTAATCTTTTATTGGGAATTACTTGATATTGATTAAAAATCAAAACATGAAACAAAAAGCAAATTATTTTTGTCATATAAATTCAGTCATAATGATATGCAAGTCGATTATTGATACAATATTCAGCCAATCACTCTAGTAATCTTTTATTGGAAATTACTGGTTATTGATTAAAATCAAAACATACAACAAATAATCATTGTAAGTGGGAAAGAACATACCCACCAACCTACCTACACACACACACACACACACACACACACACACACACACACACACCTACACACACTATATTTCAGGCCTTTTTATTACCTTTTGATGGCAGCCATGATAGGCCACAGGAATATCAATTTATTTTTGTGAATGCGATATTTATTTGATTCTTTTTTATTTGTTCTTTTATTTCGAGGATAATGGAATAAGCACTCATGTGCTTTTTTTCATGCAGTCCCTGTGTGTATGCAATTTTGTCATACGTTCCCTGGCCTACTCTTCCAAAAAGTGGAACGGGTTTTAACGTGTGCGCAAGATGTTCTGCATGCATTCGCACACAGGCACTGATGTTAACTCCAGAAGAAAAATCCTCTTGCACGAGATTCGAACCAGGGTCAGCAGATCATGAATGCATCACTCTAACCACTAGGCTATCCCATCCCCCATAGACCCTGAAGTCATGACTAGTGTCTGGCTGGAAGGTACCACAGAGGGTAAAGCTTCTATCCCCGCCGGGGCCTCTAAAGAGTGCTCATCTAGCAGTTGGCCTAGGCAAAAGCCATGGTTCTTTCTCAGAAATGCCTCCAATGCTGATATTTCATGATTTCATCTTCTGGAGGTCTTGAAAATGGTTTGTTATTTTTTGGTTTAGCTTTGTTAAGTCCATTTTTACTGATGAAGAAGTTGTAGCTGGTTACTTGCCTTGTTTTCCTTCACTTTCATTTGCTCTGTGTGTGTGTGTGTGTGTGTGTGTGCATACACAAAAGAGAGAGGTGATCAATGATAGATAGATAGATTCACACACATACATACAGAGAACAAAATCTGCTACAGTGATATAACTTCTGAGCTATTCCCCTCATCCCCTGCCCCAGTCCTCAGTTAGAGCTCTGAGGGTCCCCAGTGAAGATATGTTTGCATATGGGATCGTTTTTTCCCCCCACCATTAAGGTAGCTGCATTCTGACTGCAGGGATCTATGCTGTTCAAGTGCCTTATAAAAAGAGCTGTATGCTGCAGCGTATAAAATGGACAGAGGGAGAGAGTGTGTGTTAGTAGTATGTGTGTGTGCGTGCTGCTTCATAGAAGTGTATTATTTATTCTGTTCATATTTATATTGAGTATTTGGTTGTATATTTCTTGTTTTCTTTATGTGGTGCATTGTATGTGTTTATGGGTTTTTCCTTCTCTTCATTTTTTTTTTAAAAGGATAACAATTGTAAAGATCTGCCATATTTCTTGCTGTAGGTAAGGAAAAAAATAAACTTGTTGAACTAAATGTGTTTGGTCTGATTTTTATTGTATCGCCTTTTTTCAACAATGGATACAGACCGCATGATACTCGGAGCTCAGTTTTTGTTGTTGTTTTTCTGTAAAGATGTTTACAATTCATGACATGTTCCCCTTACACACACACACACACACACACACACACACACACACACACTGAGTTCTACACATTTGATATCTGTCCCACATTAGTCCTACTTTCCACAGAAAAAAGAAAAAAAAGATTTATAAACTGTTACTTAAGATGGAGGGTTAAGATATTCATCTGCCAACAAGTAAACCGTGAGGTTCTGGTTTTGATTCTGAGCCTTGCTCTTTCTTCCCAATAAGAACTGAATGTCAAGATCCTTTGGATGAGACTATAAACTGAGGCCCCATGTGTGAATGCATACAGAATACCTGACGCATGCATTAAAACCCTGTTCTGCCCTTTGGAAGAGTAGGCCATTGTGTACTGGTAGGAATGGATGACAGAAAAAAACCCAGCTTTCACACAGGTGTCATGTTCAGATACCATCCCAGGGGTTGCAACTTTCCAGGGATGTTTGTAGAGGATGCTGGAAGGTGCACCTCAAGGAATGGCAAGGCAACTCAGATTCAGACTCGGCAGAGACAAAAGATGCATCCCCATCTAAATTTTACAGACCTACACAATTGAATCCACCCATTGGTAAAAAACAACAATGACAAGAACAAAGCCCTGGACACTTACTGAGTATGCTATAGATGTGCTCTGAAACTCATTCTGGAACCATGTCCTGACGAGATGATCTCTCTGATGATTACAGACACACCATCAATGAGTTGCGACAAATGGTGGGCAATCAGTGTTTACTGCAAACAAAGGAGGTGCTGGGGTAGTTCTCAACACATCAGCCAACAAAACAGAAGCAAAGAGACAACACCAATGACCACTAACTGATTAGTCGCCCTAACTTCTCAGATAGCTGAACATCCTGATCAACTGACCAATACCTTCTATCAACAGAGCCACGTTGATAACATGACCATCAAGTGGGCGTGAAAGAACCAAATCTCTCATCGTTTCTGCTTACTACCTAGGGTTTATAAAACACCAACCCACTAGGATGACATATTGTGTCTGACAGCAATGGCCCGACGCAAAATCTGTCTGAGCTGGTTGATCACTGGCAATAGAAAATTCTTAGAAAAAAGCCACTCTGATAGGGAAACAAATACAGCTGCAGGAAAAAAAAAAAAAGGGTGAAAGGGTGGCGCAGCGCTAAGTGGCGACGCGTTCTCCCGCTCTCCCCGGGGAGAGCAGCCCGAATTTCACGGAGAGAAATCTGCCGTGACTTAAAGTGGTATGAAATAAAATCTGAGCGCTTTGATTTGTTGCTTTACAAGATTCAGCGCTATATAAATTCCATACATTATTATTATTATTAATAGCCAATGATAAATGACCTCCCCAGCCATATCCAAGTCACCACACCTGTGTTCTGCATACCATAATTATATGATGATGCTTGAATAGCATACATATGCTTGCATGGTACCGTTGCTTTTACTATTTTTAGGCTGGCCCGTGGCGCCAAAGTGGGATGATTTGCAATTACCACAGTCCCTAAATTGGATATATCCACTGGGACTATAATATAATCTCAACAGTGCTCTGCATTGTTGACCAATGGGATTATGAGGATGGCTCTTTCACAGATGACTGTGTGGCAGGTCACCATTGAGGAGATGGGACTGTACAGTAACATCCCCCATGATGATCTTCACCAGGCTTTAAAGTACCTTTTAGGGAGCAGACCTCTGTCTGATGCTCCACTAACAAAGATTCGGGACAGCAATAGGAACTCATAATTTTTTATGGTCCCATCTGAGGCCCATCACTTCATGGCGTGGGCAGAAAAGCAGATCTTAACAACAAGCTCCATACCACCTTCTCTCTGACAACACTTCATATTTATTTATACCACTTTAAGTCATGGCAGATTTCTCTTCGTGAAATTCGGGCTGCTTTCCCTGGGGAGAGCGCGTCGCCACAAGAGCAGCGCCACCCATTTTTTTTCTTCCTGTCTGCAACTGTATTTGTTTCCCTATAAGAGTGGCTTTTTTCTACAGAATTTTGCCAGGGACAACTCTCTTGTTGCGGTGGGTTCTTTTATGTGCGCTAAATAATTATGTGTAACACACGAGACCTTGGTTTATCGTCTCATCCGAAAGACTAGCGCCCAGACCACCACTCATGGTCTAATGGATGGGGGAAAAGTTTCGGGTCTAAACGGGATTCGAACAACCGCACACTTCCGACCCAGACGTTTCGCTTTCTAGACAGGCGCGTTACCTCTAGACCACGGACAATCTCTTGATGGTATAGACTAGAACCCTGAAAGAACTGAAGCTTTTGTCACCTCCCTCAATTCTTTTCGCCCAACTGTCAAGTTCACCCCCCAAAACTCAAAATCCAGCAGCCCCTTTTTGATATAACCATCAATCTCAAGGTTGGCTATCTCTGGACAGATGTAGCCTATAAAGTATGTATACAAAACCCGCTGATGCCCAGGGTATCTCTTTTTATCAGCTATTGCATGTGATCAAGAACACTTCCTACAGCTAAGCCTATTTCCTCCATATAAGACTGATGACAATAGACTACCTTTGAGAATCATCGCCAGGGGATGAACCATGGCAAGGGAATACCAGACCTATTCCCAGTGTCTCACTTCAAACACAAAATCTCCTCTCACCCACCAAGTGGACTGATGGTCTTGTGGTAACGAACCTGCCTAAAAAGAAAAAGTCTGGGGTTCGAAGAGTGTGGTGGTTTGATCCCCGTTTGTGCACGAAACTCATCACCTAGCCACTAAATCGTGAGTGGTGGTCTGAGTGTTAGTCTTTTAGATGAGATGATAAATCGAGGTCCCATGTGGAACGCAAGCTTAGAGCACGTAAAAGAACCCATGGCAAGAAGAATGTTGTCCCTTGGAAAATTTTGTAGAAAAAATCCGCTCTGATAGGGAAACAAATAGCCTATGCATGCAGATAGGAACAGAAAAATAAGGGATGGCCTGCTCGTGTGGCGATGTGCTCTCCTCTGGGAGAGTGGCCTGGAATTCATGTAGAGAAATCTGCCCTAACTTTAAAGGTGTATACACTACACCACACTACACAGCACGGGATTCTGCTCCACTCCACACCACTCCTGTAAAATGCAATACCAACGATAATTGCTCACAATCCTGCTAATCCTTCTCTCCCTGAATAGCTCAGTGAGCTTCAGGAAGACATAATGAATATGAATGTTGCATGAAAAAAGGTATTGCCTCTTCCACCCATCATAGGCCAAAGAACCCCCATGTCTTTGAAAAACTTCCTGATGTCCACTGTGCTACCCCCATCTAAAAAAAAAAGAGAAGAACCGGGATGTTTTGATTAATCCCTTTGCAGCCACACAGTTGCACACACACCCGCACGCACGCACGCACGCTCGCACACACACACACACACACCCGCACGCACGCACACACACATGAGAGAGATAACTGAATTAAATTGAATTTATTTGACTTTGGGTTTTGGCATAAGCAAACATGCTTTTTTACAACCAGCCCTCTGAGAAAAACCCCTCCCCCCAAAAAAACCCACCACACAGACATTTTCCTGTGAAAACAAAAAATCATCCAAAAAAAAAAAACCAACCGAAAAAACCCTGATAAAGAGACAATGACATTCTTTTATTTCGAGGATAATGAATAAGCACCCATGTGCTTTTTTACATCCAGTCCCCGCCCCTAGGGATATATATGATAGTAAAATAAAATAAGAAAGAGAGAAAATTATAAAAAATAAAATAGAGAGAGAGAGAGAGACAATGACAATGACAATGATGACAATGACAGTGACAAATTCTTTTATTTCGAGGATAATGAATAAGCACACATGTGCTTTTTTACATCCAGTCCCCGCCTGTTAGGGATACATCTTAATAATAATAACCCAAGAGAGAGAGAGAGAGTTGTATTGTATAGGCTACCACTTTAAACCATGACATTTTTTTGCATGCAATTCAGGCTGCTGTCCCCAGGGCTTTATGAATCCACACAATGGAGGTCAACCACTTGGGCAATATTGAGTGATTTCTTTTCTGGATCAACACTTTATTCTTTGTATTCTTTTATTGCCGTTATTTTGGGTTGCTTTATTTATTTATTAATTTATAATCTGTGATATAAAGCAATGTGCTAAGAAGTTTTAAAACAAGTTTCTAGTCACTTTTGGAATGCGTTCGTTCCACTTTATCATTTTGATCCAATAAGCGACAATCACATAACACCCCAAAGGCTGCACATGGTATTAATTTGGGGGTCATCTATAGAGTTCGAGAAAAAAGTTGATTATTTTCACAGATTTTTAAAGTATAAAAAATGCACTGTGCACTTGTTTTTTGGATTGAGGACATAGAGCAATACCAGGTAGTTATGAGAAAGTTGGAAATAATCATCAAATGGGGATTGCCTATACTCATACAGCATTGACCCTGCATATGCAATTTGCGTAAGGAAGCTAGCAGGCAACAAATGACTGAGGGGGTACAATGTTTGCTGAAAAAAAAAAAAAATTGAAACCTACCAAATTTGTTCAAAATCACAAGAACTTTGAGTCAGAGGCTAGTCTTTCACAAAAAGTGGATTTTATTTCTGTGGATGCCTTAGTACGTGTGGTATGACTATAAGAGTCACATAGAAAAACAGAAGGAAAAGAGTTTTTTAATACCAGTGTGCGGCCAAACACTGGTAGGTTGTTTGGACAAAAGGTTTTCAAACTGCCATATTCCTACTTAGAATGTATCCCAACTTCCGGTACGAAATAGAAGATGGCTGACGTTCGGGCAGGAGCTCCACCAAGGATTATCAGGTATTTGAAATGTTTATAGTACAGGAGAAAACGCAGATGATTTAGTTTATTAGTATAGTATTTTTTAAATGATTTAAAGTGAATCAGAGAGGTGCACGTGTATTATGCTGATTGTTGATTGTTTTTTTACCACGTGCGTTGTTTAAATAAATAGACTCACGACTCGCGTCGTGACGACGATTGTACACTGCATGCATTCAGATACCAAGATAAAAAGTTAGATCTTCTTCTTCGTCTACTTCCTCTTTTTCTTCTTTCCCCCCTTCTATATGAGGTGATTGTACTGCAGCATCTGCATGATCAGCATGTTGACAACATTAGTGACAACATTACTCCTTAGCCTATTTTAATTTGGCCTATACCAACAGATATTTATTTTTACTAACATAAATATTCTTTTATTTTGAGGATCCGATAATGGAATAAGCACTCATGTGCTTTTTTCATCTAATCCCCGTGTTCATGCAGTTTTGTAAATTTTGTCATCCATTCCTACCGGCACTCTGACAGTGACACAGTGACCGTCACCTACTCTCCAGCAGAACGGGTTTTAAAGTATGCACAAGGTATTCTTCGTGTGTTGGCACACAGGACCTCTGTTTATAGTCTCATATGAAGGATAGAAAGATTGAAAGACCAAGCTATCTTTATACAGAAAAATCCAGAACTAAATAGAGACTGCTGATCATGCAGATGCTGCAGTACAATCACCTCATATAGAAGGGGGGAAAGAAGAAAAAGAGGAAGTAGAATAAGAAGAAGAAGATCTTCTAACTTTTTATCTTGGTATCTGAATGCATGCAGTGTACAATCGTCGTCACGACGTGAGTCGTGAGTCTATGAAATGAAAATGAAATGAATGGAAAAAGGCCCATTATTGGCTATGTTTAATAAGATATGCCATCATAATTTTAATAAATATTCTTTTATTTTGAGGATCCGATAATGGAATAAGCACTCATGTGCTTTTTTCATCTAGTCCCTATGTGCATGCAGTTTTGTAAATTTTGTCATCCATTCCTACCGGCACACTGACACAGTAACCGTCACCTACTCTTCGAAAAGCGGAACGGGTTTTAACGTGTGCACAAGGTATTTTGCGGGTGTTCGCACACAGGACCTCTGTTTATAGTCTCATCCGAAGGATAGAAAGACCAAGCTATCTGTATACAGAAAAATCCAGAACTAAATCAAGACGTGAAAATGAAATGGATGGAAAAAGGCCCATAAGTGGCTATGTTTAATAAGGTATGCCATCATGCCAAACCTGTTCCGCCTTTTGGAAGAGTAGGCCATTGTGTGCTGGTAGGAGTGGATGACAAAGTAAAGAGCCACAGCATGCACACTGTGACACAGGTGCCATGTTTACTAGACACCGGCATAAATGGCATAATGACCATTCCGGAAATCGGAACTCAGTCATCTATATGGTGGGGGAAAAAACCCTATCATGTATGTATACCAATAAATCTGGGAACAGATGACAAAATTTACAAAACCGCACACACATGGGGACTGCATCAGTGGATGTAAAAAAGCACATGAATGCTTATTCCATTATCTTCATTATTGTAAAAGAATAAATGAATGAATAAATAAACAGCATGTCCAAGTTTATACAAGTATAAGTACTAATACACACACACACAGAGGATGGGTAGCCTAGTGGTTAGAACAATGTGCTCACAATCGGATAGTCCTTCGTATGAGTCTAAAAACCGAGGTCCCGTGTGCAAACGCACACAGAACATCTTGCACAAGATGTTCTGTGTGCACAATATATATATATATATATATATATATATATATATATATATATATATATATATATATATACACACACACACACACACACACACAAAAGAAATAAAGAAATATATATATATATATATATTATATTATAACACACACACGCACGCACGCACGCACGCTGATTTTCTTGCATTGGTGGTGATACTAGTAGCTTTCTTCCTAGATCTATACTTTGTTATAAAGTATTTGTCATTTGAAATGAAAATACCTGACTAAGTGAATTCTTGCTTCATAATTCATCTTTTTGTCTGTTTCTGAGGGTCTGACTCAGTGACCGTGTCTGTCTTGCTGTTTCTGTATTGATCACTCTTTCAAATGAAGATCAGTATATGATATGAATTGGACACTCACTCATTTTGATTGTTCAATGTTGCCTAAAAATATCGACACTAATTTTTCATGCTAAATCACTAAATAATTTGTTTCTGCATTGAGATTGATTGTTCAATGTTGCATACAAAAATCCGTACTAATTTTTCATGCTAAATCACTAAATGATTTGTTTCAGCATTGAGTCTGATGAGAGTGAGTCAGGCTCATCCAAGAAAGAGAAGAAGAAACACAAACATGGACACAAGCACAAACATAAACGCAGCGGCAGTGCCGGCAAAACTGGCAAGGTGCACAAACACAAGAAAAAGAAGCACCACAAGCGGGAACTGTCGGATGCAGAAGACAGCAAGGTACCAGTCAAACGACAGAAGACCAAGGAGGAAGAAGAGCTGGACAAGCTGGAGGCGACAAGAGCGCGGCTGAAGGCAGAGTTGAATGGTAGCGGCATCGAAGGATCGGCACTGAATGCTATCAGTCTGATTGCTGAAGACTACGGCTCAGAGTCTGAAGAGGAAGGAGAAATTGAGCATGATGTGCGCCAGGAACATCTACGTCGTGCTAGAGAAATCCTTGATGGCTCTCAGAAAACAGTGCCTTCACATGTCACTCGTCCTAAAGCTGCCGGTAAATCTCGTCGGAGTAGAAGTCATGAGGGACAGCCAGGTTTCCACAGCGATCACTCTGACGATGTCATAGACGTTGATGATGAGTTTGATGCCAGGAATTACAGGACAGTTGTGTTGACAGAAAGAGTGAATGAACAGGTGGAAGAAGCAGAGGAAGATGTTCAGCCCAGACCAAAAGATAACGGTTCTGATGTTGAAATCATTGAGGAGCTGACTGAGGGGCCCATTCCAGGTTTGGATGTTGCAGTGGTGCATGCAAAGAAGGGACAGAAGAGCCTGGCAGGGCGAGATGGTGAGCGGAAGAAGCAGAAAAAGGCGGAGAAAAGTGCTAAAAAGAGTCCCCACAGGTTAGTGTTCTGGATTCACTGTGATGTGGAGGTGTTCTTTTGTGTGTGGCTATTTTTGTGGATACAGATACCTGCATACTTGAGAATTTTTTGTGTGTGATCTGTGTTGTGATTTTTCTTTATTTGTGTGTGTGTGTGTGTGTGTGTGTGTGTGTGTGTGTGTGTGTGTGTGTGTCTTAGTTCCTCAGTTCTGAGGTTCACCATTGGTGAGATTTTGTGTATGTGACCATTTTTTGCCCACTATTACGGTAGCCACATAAAATTTCTAGTTTAGAACTGATATCTAAGAATGACACTGGCATGCATGCGTTTTTAAAGTGTTCTCAACCAGAACCAGTCCTACCGGTATGCAATGGCCTGCTCTTCAAAAAGTGGTATGGGTTTTATTTTTAACTTGTGCAGTTTATAATCTCCTCTAAGGGACTTTTAGGGGAGCGAGTGGAGTCAGCACTAATGTGAACTCCAAGGAAAAAAATCACTTCAAACAGGCATCTTGGTGGATCTGGATTTTGACTTTGACTTCTCCCTTAAGTTAAATCTCTTTGATGAATTGTTGCCAGGACATTGTACTGGCAGTGTGTCTATGGTATAAGCTGGTAAGGCCAACCCCTTTCCAGGTAGCAAAGGTGATGCTGGATATGTTGGTGTTGTCTGTGCCACCAGCCATATCTGGCCTGCTCTTTTATGAAAGGATGGGTTTTAACTGGTGTGCAAGATGTTCTTTCTGTTCTGTGCATGTGACCCCAATTTATAGAATCACATCTGAAAGATGTTTCGGGGGTATACTGGTAAGAGTCAGTACTGTTCTATCAATGTTAAGTCCAGGGGTAAAGACCTGTAATGGAAACCTGCGCGCGCGCACATGTGTGTGTGTGTGTGTGGTGAATGTGTGTGTGTCACTCTGTGTGTGTGTGTGTGTGTGTGTGTGGTGTGTGTGTGTGTGTGTGTGAAAGAGAGAGAGAGAGAGAGAGACTGAGACTGAGAGACAGTTAGAGAGAGAGACTGTGAGACTGTGTGTGTGTGTTGTTTGTTTGTTTGTTTGTTCGTGTGTTGTTTTGATTATTTTCATAGTACTTCTTGTAATCTTATTTGTTCAAATAAGGACATTTTGATATTGTTTACTTTCGAAGAAGTAGTAATATTACTATTCATGAGTAAATTGTATATTTACAGAGTAGTTCAAAATGGTTAGCTGTGTTGTCTCATTTTGACTTTGAGCTTTTTAATGATGATTTCTTGTCATTCATATCATGAATCTCTGTGTGTGTGGGCGTGCATGCATACACGTGTGCATATCTCATTGTCTCGTCTGTGTGTGGATGAGTGCTATATGTGTATTTCATGCTTCACTAATATTTTAGTGTTTACCAGAATAAAAAACAACAAATGAAAAACATGGATTTATACTAATTACCAACACTACAGAACTGATGAAAAATTGATAAGGATTTGTCCATGGATGCAGGTTTTATGTTCTACCGCTTAGCTTCAAGAGTTCTGGGGAGGGTCTTTTGAAACTGAACACTTGTAACCCTTGTTAAATGTAGCAAGTACTTTTCTTAGGAATTAGCATAGAGGTCGTTTGTTTAGCTGCATAGAGAAATGGGTATGTTAAAATCAAATCATTCAGCCACTCATCTTTTGATGAATTGTAAGATTGAAACTTGTTTTTTTATTTTGTATTATTGTACTTATTTTATATATTTCCTGTTTGAAATATACAAAAAAGTGCTACTACTAGTACTTCTGTATTAGCATAATGCTATGTGTTAATGAACTTAATCTCATAATGATAATACTCTTAAAATGTTAAAATTCATTGTTGGAAATATCTCCTTGCCATAGGTCAGTAGTATTTGAACTGTTGCAGATTTTTATAAGCAAGAGATCCAGAGTTCTGTCAAATTTAAACCTGACCTGTTTTTGATGTCAAGTTTGTGACTCATGTTAATTTTAATTTAAACCTGACCTGTTTTTGATGTCAAGTTTGTGACTCATGTTAATTTTCTTATAAACAGTGTTATTGTGTGGTATGTTTGCAGAAAAGAAAAATCCTTGCGGAAATTAAAGGGTGACAAGGGGACCTCTAAACCAGATCGGCCACCTCCATCTCGCTCTTTCAAGGAAGACCCTCCCATTCACAAAGACAGAGCGCACAGTCTGCGTGACCCTTCAGGCGATTATAGACGCACTACCTCATCAAACCGAAACCGAGACCAAACCCCACCTCAAGAACAGCGAGAGAGGGATCCAAGGGAGAGAGATCCAAGGGAGAGAGAGAGGGAGCAACGAGAAAGATATCCAGCGGATTACGGCAACGAGCGAGGCAATCGAAACAATGAGATGTACAGAGACTCTAACTATGGCAGGGGCCGTGGGGGTGATTATGGCCGGGACAGGAGGGATCGGGATCGGGGTGGTCAGTTGTCTCCCCCCAGGGGCCGTCCTGGTATGGACATGGACAGACAACGAAGACGATCTCCCATGTCACCTCGAAGGTAGGTTCTTGGTCAGGGGATAGAGGATCTAATGGAATTCACTGCATAGCTTAGTTGACTCGCTGTTCCCTTGTGTTGGTTAGGTTCTGAGTTGACTGGCTGCTTAAGTTTGTCTTCGTGTGTGGGTTTAGATGTACATACATGTGTGTGTGTGTGACAGTGTCACTTCTTTTTCCCTTGTATTCTTTTATTTTGAGGATAATGGAATAAGCACACAATTGGCTTTTTACATCCAGTCCTCATGTGCATGCGGTTTTGTAAATTCCTGTCATCCATTCCCACTGGCACAGAATGCCCTACTCTTCCAGGTTTTTAACATGTGTGCGAGATGTCCTGCATGCATTCGCACACAGGGCCTCTGTTCATAGTCTCATCTGAAAGACTTTGGGGGAAGTGGAGTAGGTACTGATATTAACTCCAGGGGAAATTTCCCCAAGAATGAAGTTTGGACCTGGGTTGGCAGATCGTGAGCACAAGGGCAACGCTGTAACCACCAGGCTGTCCTGTATGTGTGTGTGTGTGCACGTGTGGGTGTCACTTTGTATGTGAGTATGGGAGGATGTGTTTGTGTGTGTGTGTGTGTGTGTGTGTGTGCGCGTGCGCAGGGGGGCTAGTTGTATGTGTGTTTTCCACTTGCTACTGGAAGATTTTATGTGCTGGAGTAAAATATGGGAACACAGTGCATTCACTGTGATTTAGTTTGTAATGCAATATTTTTGTGGTTTATAAAGACTTGATTCATTATGATTTATTTTTCATAAAGACAATACTTCAGGTAGTTCTTTATGTGATGTGTGATGGCAGGTTTGGGGGAAGACAACGGTATGACAGTCGAGAGAGAGATCGCCGAAGGGACTGGCAGTCAGACAGAAATCGAGACCGATCGAGGGAGAGAGACCGGAGACGTCACTCATCCAGAGATCGGCCAGAGGACAAGTTCAAGGACAGTCTGTCAGAGGGCATGATGGTTCCGCAGCATGAATCGTCAGAAGAAGAGTATGTTTTGGTTTATTTATCTATTTGTTTGTTTAGGTATTCATCTGTGCATCTCTCTTTTTTTTTTTTTTTTTTCAAGAGTCCTTGTAAATAGGAATGAATGATGTGTTTTATAGTTATTTGCATATATATCCATTATTGGTTCACATTGTGTGTATGTATGTATGTATGTGTGTGTGCATATATATATATATATATATATATATATATATATATATATATGTGTATGTATGTATGTATGTATGTGTGTGAGAGTGTGTGTGTGTGTAGGGAGAGAGAGAAAAAGACAGTGTGTGTGAGTGAGTAAGTGAAAGGAGGAGTGTGAATGAGTGAGACAGAGAGAAAGACTCACTATACTTTGAGTCCAAGGTATATCGGTGCCAAAGTACAACAGCCATGCACATCTCATGTTTCAGACTGGACATAGAAGTTCCTGATGATGAAGAGGATGAAGACGCCATCATTGAAAAACGCAGGAAGCAACGACAGGCTCTTGTGCAGGTAACCTATAATTATTACTTCATTCATCATATTGTCCTGGATTTCTCTGTGGGTAAAGTCGGCAAAGAAGGAAGGTGGCAGGACGGTTAAGATGTTCGCCTGCCTAACAAGTAAACCGTGAGGTTTTCTGGTTTCAATTCCCAGCCTCACCCTTTGTTCCCAGTTTTGATGAGAAAATCAAAGTGAATGTCGATGTCCTTCAGATGAGATATCTTGTGCACATGTTCAAAAACTGCTTGGCCTTTTGGAAGAGTAGGCCATTTTTGTACTGGTAGGAACAGATGACAAAATTAAATAATAAATCCCGCATGCACACATATATTGTGTATAGACATCATCCCTGTAGTCTGAATATGAGTACATAAATGGTGGGGGAGAAAAATGGTCCCAGAGCTCTATCCAAGGAGCAGGAGAAAAAATCAGATAGCAGATTTGAGTATGGATAGCACAGTGCTTAGTGTTCATGACAGTGAAGAAACTGGATTAAGGTGTGTACATAAATAGCATTCCAATCGCCTGGAAATTCTGTGGTAGGCATTCCTCTGTTCTATCACTCTGATTTTTTTGTTGTCTTTATCCTTACGTTTTTATCATCTCTCTTGCTTTTTTTTTTGGGGGGGGGGAGCGCTCGAGTCATTTTGCCTGCCTTTTTTTGTTGTTGAGCAAATCTTTCAAAGATTTCTCTTTTTTGCATTAAATGACATTTTGCCTGAAATGTTTTATTCTGGCAACCAGGTAGTGATATTGTAAACACTGGGATGGGCACAGGATGTCAGTTCTGCAGTGTTTTACCCATATGGCATTTTTGTTATATATATTTTTTTGTACTTTGAAGTGTTTATTATGCTTTTTTTACACTTAAAAAAAAATGTAATGTGGGTATGATAAATTAACCTCTTAACTGCCCAGTGCAAGTGCACCCTATATGCCGGGGAATAAAATTCTTATGTACCACTGCTATGTTCATATCCCTCTTACTCAGAAACTACTACATTAATATTCCTGATAGTCTACCCAATGACAGTATATATATCGTAGATTACTTTGAGGCAAGCTCAAATTAGTTAGCATGATATTTCACTGCGAAAATATATTTAAAATGTAAAAAATTGAACATAAATACGATTTCTTCATCACCACTGCCATTCTGAGTACCCCAAATCTAAAAAATGTAAACATAGTCAGGGGCCAAATCTGATCAATTGTTTTTAAATACTTACGATCCTCGAATCATACGACGTGTTTCATCACGTTAGTAAATGTAGAGTTTTTTTGCCACTTATACAGCTGTGTAAAGTTATTGATGCCTTCAACAAGAAGTTCAGCAATTTTGAACAACTTCCCAAGCAGTCATGCATAAAATCACAATACGAGCATAAAAGCGATCGTTTTTTTGCCACGGTTTTTGCAGCTCAATGTTGCCAAGCAACAGGAGAGTGATCTCCATTAATTTTGGAGTTCTTTCCCTTTAACTGTAGTCAAGGAAGCAGGCTTGTTTACTTCAGTTCGACACCCCAGAAATTTTCCGGGTTGTTGGCGTATAGGGTGCACGTTTAGCCCCGGAAAATTTCCGGGGTAAGGCAGTCTAGTGGTTAAGTGGAATGGCTGGCGTCCTCTGCACAGCCTGGTATTATTGACCGTAAGGATAGATTGGATAAGGTATTTTGTCAGTTGATGCTTTAAAATTTTTTTTCCAGATTGATGTAGTCGGATTTTGAAGGGATTGGATTGTGTTGATGTTGATCTTGATTGAGGTGGATGTTATTGGAATTGCTGAAATTGAATAAGGTGACAGCCTTCATGCTTGAAAGGTCTTATAAACAGTATAAAATACAATGAAATGTTGTGTGCATGTTTATTTGCTAAGTTTGTGATTTTGTTAGAAACATTCTCTGGTTCAGACACGCAGACAATCCAAACTGAAGAATTTTGATGAAGAAATTTGGAATACTGTTATCAGAGCTGATGTTTCTCATTACAATGCCTCATCAACCTCTCTCTCAGTTAAGGACCTAGAATGGAGTGTAGTGTGAAATGAATTTTGTAGCTTGGCGTTTGTTTTTACCAAAGGTGCTAATTTGACCACATCTCTTAATGCGACTTCTCGCTTTTTTCCCTCCCCCAGAGTTTGGAGAGCAAAGCTTCAGTTAGCAGCAACCAGCCCTCACCAGCCGCGTTTTCAGCAGAAGATGAACAGTTGTACGCGGTGTCACCAGAACCTGGGCTAACAGAGGACCAGAACGGTGATCAAACCTCCAGCGCCGACAACTCGGCAGAACAGTCGGACAGAGTGAATGCACCTGAGGTAGACCAGTATGCCTCACTCAAAGAGGATGTGGAAAAAACAGACTTTGAACAGTACAGCAGAGAGAAGAGGAGGCGAAGTCGCTCAAGGACTTATGACAGTGACAGTGATAGTGACAGTAGCAGTTCTTCTAACGACAGTGATGCCATTGCCGACAGAGCCGCTGTTGGACAGTCGGAGGAGAATTCGGTGGACTTTGAAAGTTCGGTGAATGAGAAGTGGTTGCAGGCTATGAAGCAGGAAAAGAATGCAGGTATGTCTCTTTATGTTTCATATTTTCTGAATTCAAGTGTGTCATTATTGATACCAGCTAATATAACTTTTTAATCTGTTCCGTTGCTAAGGGTTCTTTGTGATAGAGATACTAGAGTCTGTTAAAATGGATTTACACAACCCTGCCCGTATTTTTCCTGCTCCAATCCTCTCCTACCCAATTGTCTAATATCACTACTTGTGAAAAACTCTGAACAGAACCAACCAAAAAAATGTGATTTTTCCTGCCTCTTTGAATTGATCATGTTCTATATATCACTTAAAGTCACAGCAGATTTATCTGTATGAAATTCAGGCTGCTTTTCCCGGGAAAAGCGTGTTGCCACAAGAACAGTCCCACCCACAATTTTTTTTTCTTTTCCTGTTTGCAACTGTATTTTGTTTCCCTACCAGAGTGGCTTTTTTCTACAGAATTTTGCGAGGGACAACTCTTTTATTGCTGTGGGTTCTTTTACATGTGCTAGATATGTGTTACACACAGGACCTTGGTTTATAGTCTAATCCGAAAGACTAGCACCCAGACTACCACTCATGGACTAGTGGATGGGGGAAAAGTTTCAGGCACAAACGGGGATTGAACCTGCACACACTTCAACCTGGACTTTTCGCTTTCTAGGCAGGTGCGTTACCTCTAGACCACCGATCCACATCGTGTCATACTAACGGTGCTGTTGAGTAGAGGTCCTTTTCTACAAACTTGTTGGGTGTTTATCATCCCCATCAATGAAGTAGTTTGAGTGTTGTTGGTGTTCAACATTTAAGGAGGGAAAAGGCTCATGTAGATGTAGATTTTCAGCTGTTTGATTTAAATCATCTGAGCCATGCATCATTAGTTATGCATGCACAGTGCTACACCCCCCCCACACACACACACACACCAGTGTACACACTATACCTTGCTGTCTGAAAGTGTTTCAGTTTTTGTCTTTGAATTACCTTTGCTTTTGCTTCCTGCAGAGGAGCAGGCAGTCTCTGGAACTCTGCCTTTCAGCCTTTTGTCAACATCTCCAAATTTGCATGCAAGGACACAGTATTAGCTAACACTGCTTTAACATCCCTATGTCTGTCGACATCCTTCAGATGAGACTATAAAAGCTCCCTTGTGCAAATGCACGCAGAACATCTTGCGCACATGTTAAAACCTGTTCTGGTTTTCAGAAAAGTAGGCCATTGTGTGCCGGTGGGAACAGATGACAAAATTTACAAAACTACATATACACACAGGGACTGCATGTAAAAAAGCACACAAATGCTTATTCCATTATCCTCAAAATTAAAGAATAAAAAAAACCCCAACCAAACAAAAAAAAAAAGCCCCACTTTGCACTGTGAGCATGTTGTAGTTATGTTATACTGTTGTTTTTTGGTTGTTGTTTTTTATTTTAAAAGTGTGCACCTCTTGTTGCAGAGAAGAAAACGGAGGAGGCAGAGACTGGTGGCAAAGCGGGCTCAAAGAAGGGATTTGACATCTTTGCTGAAAATGACGACATGTTTTCCGAACACTACAGCCAAGTGAGTTTGCTTTTCTTACCAGATTTTCCATTTTCGATGATAAACTGAGATTGGTTTTGTGTGTGTGATTGTGTGTGTGTGTGTGTGTGTGTGTGTGTGTGTGTGTGTGTGTGTGTGTGTGTGTTTTGGGAATAGGGAGAGAAAGGTGGGGAACAGTGACACTAATCCATCATGTGTAGTACTAAAGAGTAAAGATTTTTTTTCCCTTTTCTGCTTCAGAAAAAAAAAGTATTTTCACCGATAAGGCTTTATGGCATTCTTTTTCTTCGTCGTATGCTCAGGCAGCATCTGTTGTTGTCTATCATTTGAGTGAAAAATGCGTTTTGCTGCCATAAAGCACCTAATAGGTCAGGCCCAGCGCGTCTGACTTTGGCATGGGAGAGAATTGTATTATGTTTTAAGTCAACAGAAAAAAGGCAGGAGAATGGACTAAGAAGGCTGAAAATAGACAAGAAGGACGTGGCAGGAAGAAAAGGAATAAAGCAGAAACAAAGAGAGGGATAGAAAAGAGGGAATTTCTAGCACAGAATTTGAATAAGGTGGGGATGCTGTTTATACTGACAGGCCACCATCAACCCCATGGGGAGCTTTATGGTATGAGTTTTCAGAGAATAGGTACCACAAGGGATGATGTCATTTGGATTTCATGGTGAATTTATGTGATAGAGAACAAGTAACATAGGGTTGAAGTTGTGATATGGGTTTTGAGGTGTTTTAAAAGTAGCATGTGACATTGTTTTGTGCTGAATTCATACACAAGAAAGCCATCCCCACTCCCACCCCCTGATAAAAAGACAAATAAAGGAGAAAAAGCAGCAAAAAACCTGAAGAAGGACATTGTAATAAATTCACCCCCCCCCCCCCCCACCATACACATGCCACACACCACACACACACACACACACACACACACACACACACACACACACACACACACACACACACACATGTACACACACACAATGATACATACACACACACACGTACACACACACACACACACACACACACACACACCACACACACCACACACACACCACACACACACACACACACACACACACACACACACACACACACACACACACACACCATACACACCATACACACACACACACCACACACACACACATACAATGATACACACACACACACACATACAATGATACACACACACACACACACACACACACACATCACACACGCACAGAACTTCTGCTAGTTTCTGTGTTTAATTAATTTGTGTGGTCAGGAACATACAAAAAGATTTCTTTGTAAATTAATTTGTACATGACATGGGACTATAGAAGATCGATATGATCATAATGAAGACTAGGTGAAATGTGATAGATTTTCGAAATACTTTAATTTCTAACAAAGTCTGTGGTTGGTATAATCGTAGAAATATGTTATCCCTTATGTACAGATTTAAACTAAATGCTTTCAGGACAAAGTACGTGAAAGATGTAAACTGTATTTGTGGGGAGAAGATTACCAATAGTCATGTTATTTTTGATTGTGGACATTTAAAAGCCTTTTTACCTGCTATACCAGGTTTATCACTGGATCAGATTTTGTCTGAACCATCGTTACTGTTGAACATTGTGTTAGGATTGATAAGAAGTCCGATAATTCAGTTTTTGTAGTATGTTAAAGTTAGTTTTTAAGTACTGTTAATTGACACTTTTTGTTATTGTTTGCATTCTCTTGTTTATATTACTTCTTCCCGTCTAAAATCACTAAATGTGAATAGACGTTAAACTGAAGAACACACACACTAGGTGAAAGGGTTGTGAGGGGAATGAAAATGACCCGTGATGTGGTGTTGTGTGTGCAGAGTCCGGGACTGAAGCGGGTGATGACAGGGGTGACAGAAAACCCCAACCTCACTGACAACTGGGATGACGCTGAGGGCTACTATCGTATGCACTCTTCTGATTTTGTTCTTTCTCTCACCACCTTTATTCTGTTAGTTTATTTCTGCTATTTGAGTTGGTCGATTGGTTGGCTAGTTGGCTGGTCGGTCAGTTGGCTGGCTGGTAGGTTGCCTGGTTGGTGGTTGATTGGTTTGCCAGTTGGTTAGTTGGTTGGCTGGTCAGTTGGTTGATTGGTTGGTTGGTAGGTCGGTGGATCAGTTAGTTTGCTCTGTGATGGCCTTCACTAGACTATTTTCTCGATTCCCCCAGCTATGAATGGGTACCATAGTTCATGGGGTAGGATCTTTGGAGGGATGTTGTGGTGGCTCCCATTCCAGGTGGATGTCTTACTCAGGCTGACTCAGTGACTAAACTGTTATTGTTGTTAGTAGGGGGCTTAGTAGTGTAAGTGGTATTCTGCATGTTGGCTCAGAGCAGGCATCACTGACCACCACCAAAGTGACCCAGCAGCACTTGCTGAGCCTTTCTGGCTGGTGGCATCATATCCAAGCAGTTTGTGATGGGCATGTTAAGTTTGGCGGAGCCCATTCTTTTCCACGTGCATGCTGGGTCTGTTTTGTGTCATCCATGTCACTAGCCACAGCTGGCCTTCTCTTCCACAAAAGATGGCATAGTTTATAACATGTCCACCTGGGGGCTGGGATAGCCAAGTGGTTGTTAGAGTGTTATGCTTGTGATTTGACAGTCTGGGATTGAGCCCAGGTTGGAGCCACCACCACCTGTGTGTGTGTGTGTGTGTGTGTGTGTGTGTGTGTGCGAGAGATGTGTGTGTGTGTGTGAGAGATGTGTGTGTGATGTGTGTGTGTGTGTGTGTGTGTGTGTGATGTGTGTGTGTGTTGTATTTGTGTATATATTAGTTTTGGCTGATGGATGACACGATTTTGTGTGTGTGTGTGTGTGTGTGTGTGTGTGTGTTGTGTGTGTGTGTGTGTGTGTGTGTGTGTGTGATGTGTGTGTGTATTTGTGTATATATTAGTTTTGGCTGATGGATGACACAATTTGATGTATGTGTGTGTGTGTGTGTGTGTGTGTGTGTGTGTGTGTGTGTGTGTGTGCAGGTGTGAGGATTGGAGAGCTGCTGGAGAAGCGGTACACGGTGTACGGCTACACGGGTCAGGGTGTGTTCAGTAACGTCGTGCGTGCCAGGGACAGCGCTCGCGGGAACCAGGATGTCGCCATCAAGATCATCCGCAACAACGAAATGATGTGAGTGGTTGGATCTAGGGTAGGGAGTTGATAGTGGGGTGGGGTGGGGTGGAGTGCAGTGGAAGGGAGGGAATAGGAGTGTGTGTGTGAGAAAGTCAAAGTTTTATTTCCAGATGGAGCATTGAATAAGCAGTGCATTTGCTTTGTGTGTGTGTGTGCGTGTGTGTGCATGCATACGTGTGTGCATGCTTTTATTTATGGGGAAGAGAGAGAGATGGGTGGTGGGGGGTGGGGGGCAGAGAGAATGAAATAGTGAAGGTGTGTGCTGTGTGTGTGTGTGTGTGCATGTGTATGTGCTAGGCATTGTAATAGTAGGCCCCTTTTGTCTTGGGAGTCAATGGCTGCACCTTCTTTGGCCACATCAGTCTTGTGTGGAGAGCTCTGCATCTGCAGTGGCTCAGCAGACCAATCCCTGCATGGCATTCACTGCTACAGTTGTTGCAGGCAGAATTGGACATCAGTTTGATGGTCCTGTGTTTTGTTCTAGTCATGTTTACTGTTATTTACAGAATATGCTGAAAGTTGCTTCATTGAGCAGTGAACAGAAGCTAACAGCAACGGGTCAAATTAAAAGAGGGTGTGTTGTATGTAAAATCATACGGAGAAGCTGAGGTCTCCGACATCTTGCTCCCCATTGACGTCATAGGTTATGGGAACACCTCTACCTTTGTATTGTATGAATTTACTATTGTCATTGACAGTGCATCTTGCAGTCAAGTTTTGTAGATCTATCCTCGGAGCTCAATATAGAAAGTGTTGGGTTTCTGTCTCTTTTTGTTGTTGAACACTGTATATATATATATATAATCCTGATACTGTCACAAGCATCATGACTGATGTGACTTGATTGATGTGAATCTCATGTCCTGATATGCCTTGCGTCATGATTGACTTGATTTGATTGATGTACATTTTCTACCAGCGTCATTGTTGATGATTTGATTGAAGTGTTGATGATGTTGCAGGCACAAGACTGGTCTGAAGGAACTGGAGTTTCTCCGGAAACTGAACGATGCCGATCCTGACGATCGTTTTCATTGTTTGCGGCTGTATCGCCACTTTTTCCACAAAAACCATCTCTGTCTGGTGTTTGAGTCTCTCAGGTATGTCGTCTGTTTGTTCATTTCCTTTTTTGTTTAAAGAATGATATCTTTGGTGGAGTTTATGATGTGTGACATGAACATAATAGAATTATGGCAGAGTTGGTAATGTATAATATTGAGAGAATGTAATTTTGGTAGAGTTCATGGACCAATGAAAAGTTTAATATAAGCCAGCCTTTTTGACTGGCTGCATGAACCAACAAGGAGTGTACATATGACTTCTTTCTCTACTGGCAATAGAAATCAACAAGAAGAGTACTATAAAGCTTTTCTTTTCTTTCTCTACTGACGGGATAGCTCGGTGGTCAGAGTACTCACTTTCCCCCAGCTAAGGTTAAGCAGCATCGAGCATGGTTAGTACTTGGTTGGGTGACTGTTTGTGCGCCTTGCTTTGGTACAGTCCCCCAGTTCACCCAGCTGTAAATGGGTCCCTGCCTCTTTAGGGTCAGGGAAGGTAGAGCAGCGAGGGAGAGGAGATGGGCGCTGCCATCAAATATGCTGGCCCCTTGTGAAGTTGAGGTTTCTGATGCCTTGCTCCCCTTCGACCACATAGGTTTTGGGACACCTTTACCTTATTACTGGCAATAGAAACCAACACCCAGGACAGACAGGAGTGGAGAACATTTGTTGCTGCCCTACGTGCCAATAAGGCACAAAGGCATTGATGATGATGATGAGAAACCAACAGGAAGAGTAGTATCAAGCATTAAAAAATATTTCTCTTGTGTCTCTCTGCTGACAGCATGAACTTGCGGGAGGTGTTGAAGAAGTACGGCAAGGACATTGGCCTGCACATCAAGGCAGTGCGCTCCTACACCCAGCAACTGCTGCTGGCCCTCAAGTTGATGAAGCGATGCAGCATCCTTCACGCCGACATCAAACCCGACAACATTCTGGTCAGTTGCCTTTCGGTGTTTGTTCGTCTTTTGGGGAGATGGAGGAGAGGGTGGTGGTGGTGATTGTTGTTGATGTTGGTGTTGGTGGTGGTGTTGGTGTTTTGTTGTTGTTGTTTGGTGGTGGTGAAGGTGGTGGTGGTGGTGGTAGTTGTTGGTGGTGGTTTTTTATGTGGGTTTTTTCCTCTTTTTTGTGTGTTTTATTTTGTGTGTGCATGTGCATGCGTGCATGCATGTGTGTACCCTTCACATTATAATAAAAACTGACAACATTCTGGTCAGTGAGGTTTTTGTTTTGTTTTTGCTTTTTGTTTTTGGAGGGGAGTTTTTGTTGATGGTGGGTGAGTGGGTGGGTAGGTGTGTGTGTGTGTGTGTGTGTGTGTGTGTGCGTGTGTGCGTGCATGCATGCACGCATGCATACTTCTGTGTGTTTGTGTGTGTGTTGGGATGGAGTTGGGCAGTTCTCTTTTGCCTACTTCATTTCAGAAAACATATAATACATGGATATTTGCAACACTGGTGGTAAGAAAATTCCACATGGTTCAGAGTACAAGGAAGAGAGATTTGAACTGACATAACCACCACCACCACCACCACCACTGTGTGTGCAGGTGAACGAGTCCAAGCTGATGCTGAAGCTGTGTGATTTTGGTTCTGCATCCCACGTGTCGGAAAACGACATCACCCCCTACCTCGTCAGTCGCTTCTACAGAGCCCCGGAAATCAGTGAGTATCCAGTCCAGTCATGTTATCTCCACCCCCACCCTCTCCCAGTGAGTTGAAGTCATGGTCTTCCTCACCTGCGAAGGACGAAGATGATCACCATGTCGTTTATAGCCCCGCTGACCTTAGAGGCCATATCAGGGTTATCACCTTGTAACATTGTTAAACCTCAGAATAAATGTGTGCAACTGTATACAGATCAACGCTCATGCCAGCTGTAAGGATCAATCCAGGATGGTCACTACGTTGTGGAAATCATTAAACAAATACAAAGGAGAAAAGCTAGAAAGAGAATATTAACCCTAGTGGCGCGGTTCCCGGAATATTCCGGTAAAGGCGGGTCTAGGCTGTGTGGCGGATCCCGGAATATTCCGGGATGACGTGGGTGATCATAGTTGAAAGCTTACTTTCGCTTTCAAAGGTCAGCCAATGAATGTTAAGGCCGTTGCAGGCCCGCAGAAAGGGGTGAAGGTCGTTTGACACACACAAGCAACGAAGAATCTGATTGGTTAAGAGTGTATTTTAAATTTTTTTCGGACCAGCCGAGATCGTCTTCAACAAAAATGGCGGCCAGCGTTTGCACTAGAATTTCTTCAAGCGTTTTTCGAGCTTTTTTACAAAATTGACAGCGAGGAGGAGTTTTAGAGGCTGGATTTGGTTGAAATAAACAATGAGAGAGACGATGAGGTAAGGATTGTGGAATATTTTTGAAAAACTTGGTAAAAATCGATCGCGATCGGACTGAATCGAGCGGTGCTAGTTTTGCTGGATGGACTTCTTCGCTACTCGGCGATTTCGACGTCACAGATTGTTTTACCTTATTTTGACGCAACGAGGCTTCGAAATAACTGTTGTTGAGTCAAATCGCTATGCTGCTGAGTACTTTGCATCACATGAAATCAAGCAATCTTTGTATTTTTGTCATAGAAAGCCACCACTTCGCACATTCCGCTATGACGGTCGCGATGGCGTCGATCCTGTCGCTGAACTTTTCCGAGTATTTGGTGACCGATAAAGCGATACAAACTCCTTATTTTTTGAAAACTAATGTCAAGAAATAGTATGTTCTTTCGAGCCAGAAGGCCCATAGAGCCGGAGCTTATCCCGGTTTCTGTAGCGTTAAGCGAACTGATGGTTTTTCACCACCCCTGTGACAGGACGCTAGTCTGTCGCCAGATACTTCCCCAGCAGAACTGGTACCCACTTGTACACCTGGGTGGAGTGAGGAAAATAGGAGTAAAGTGTCTTTCCCAAGGACACAACACCGAGCCGAGCGGGGATCGAACCCGCGACCTCTGGATCACGAGTTGACCACCTAAACCACTCGACCACGGTGCCTCCTAATGTCAAGAAATAGTGTTTACCTAATCATGACATTTATGCACCACAAGAACTTTGCTTATCGTGTTAAAATCGATCCGGGGCCCTGACAGTGGAACAGTGATCGGTAGTGCGCACACTATTATTTTTTGGGGGATTTTTTTTACATAATCATAAACACTACACACTATTATAAAATTATACTCATTTAAAAGCATATTATCTCTTCTTTCCAGTGATTTATAGCTTAACACATTTAATTCAGTTTTATATATCAATATCAAGGGTTGTTTGAACCTACCCTGCTCCAAAACAATGCTAGCCAATGTTAATTCAGCCAATAGAAGTGAGGCTTGTTGCTGTCTATTTAGTGCTACTAGGGTTAAAAAGGCAGAAGGAAGGGTGTCATGGGAATGGGCGAGGGAGAGTAAGGGAAGGGTTTTGAGGTTAGAATTGAAAAGAAGTGTTGGTTGTTTGGTGGGTTGGTGGTTTTTGGTTTTGTTTGGTTGTTGTTTTTTGCTGGTGTATTTTTTGTTGTGACCAGTGGCTGCAGTTCTGACACAACCCGTTTGATTCACATCACACTCAGGCCTAGGGTTGCCCTTCAGGACATCGAGGTTTTTTTGTTGTGGTTTTATGTGTTTTTGGTTTGTTGCCTTTTTTTTTTTTTGGGTGGGGGGGGGGGGGGGGGGGGGGGGGGGGTGGTCAAAGTCATATGACTTGTTTTTCCAATACTCTAGCAATTTGCCCATCTGTCAGTTTTTGTCTCTTCCTTTTTCAACCTTTTCTTTTTGTCATCTCTTTGTTAGTTTCTTTCTTACCTATCTGTAGAGTGTTCAGGAGTTCTTTGTTGGTAATTGTTTAATTGTTGTGTCATTTTTGTGAAAATATGAATGAACTGTTATGTAATTTAACGCACTGTAAATGGAAACTGCTATTGTGCTTTACCTTGAAGTGCTCAAGAGTTAAGATAAAATAACGTTAAGTGTTTCGCTTCACCTCTTTTGGTTTTCAAGGTAGCAGTAGTAATGGAAAAGAAATGTGAATTATATTTATTTCTGTTTTGTTTGACTTATTTTCAAAATATTAGTAGTATTTTGTTATTTGATGCATTTATTTAGTTTTGTATTTCATTTATTTTTGTGTATTAATAGTCTTTTCCAAAAAATGTATCTATTTCCTTTTATTTTCACTCTGTTATTACTGTTTTGGGGGTTAAAAAAAAAATCGTTTATCTATCTGTGTGTTGCAGTCATTGGCATGGGGTATGACCACTCGATTGACCTGTGGTCAGTGGGCTGCACCATCTACGAGCTGTACACCGGGCGCATCATGTTCCCGGGTCAGTCCAACAATGACATGCTGAAGCACATGATGGACCTCAAGGGCAAGATGCCCAACAAGGTCATCCGCAAAGGCATGTTCAAGGACCAGCACTTTGATGCCGCCTACAACTTCATGTTCCACGAAGTGGACAAGGTCACCCAGCGGGTAAGTCAGTCAGCCGATAGTCAGTGTTGGAAGAGAGAACAGGCGGCAGGTTGTTGGTTGTTGAGTTGTAGTCATGAATGTGTGGTATGTTTTGTGTTGTCCATCCCACTGCTCATACCTGGCTGCTGTTCTCTGAAAGGAAGATGTGGTTTTAACATGTGTGCAACATCTTTTGCTTGCTCTTGCGTGTGAGACTTCGACATGTGTGCAGACATCTTTTGCATGCACTTGTGTGTGAGACTTCAGAGTGTGTGCGATATTTTTGCATTCACTTGCACATACAACTTCCAGTCTCATTCACGTGACATTCAAGGAAGTGGAGTTAGTAGCAGTGTTTAGTTCAAAGGAGAGTTGCTGCCCCCCCCCCCCTCTCTCTCTCTTCATGGAGACTGGAACTCACGCCTTCCTGTCAGATGCAACACTGTAACTGCTAGGTTCTCCTATGCCCATGAAAGGATTTCTATGCGACACCATTGAGAAGTATTCATAGAAGGAATACTTTATGTGCATGAGTTGATGCGCTAAACTGAAAAAAAGAGGATTGGGGCTTTTTTGTTCATATGGGAGAGAACAGAAGTAAAGATATAAAGGAAGAGTATTCAGTGACAGGCCAAACGCATGTAAAAGAACTCATGGCAACAAGAGAGTTGTCCCTGGCAAAAGTATGTAGAAAAAAGCCACTCTGGTAGGGATACAAATACAGTTGCAGACAAAAAAAAAAAAAAAAAAAGGTGGTGCTGCTCTTGTGGTGACATGCTATCCCCGGGAGAGCAGCCCGAATTTCACACAGAGAAATCTGCCATGACTTAAAGTGGTATAAATAAATAAAGAAAAAAATAGGCAGCAATATGATTTAGGAAAAAAAGTCACAACGTAATGTCATTAATAAAAACTGGATGGTAAAATCACAGAAAAAGGTGGAAATTTTGGGTCTTAGGAAGTGATTAGAGATAACCTGTCAGTTGTTTTTACCAGTTGACACTGTTTGTCGTTTAACATGTCACCCATAAAATTTTACATTGTCTGTTAATTTCAGTAGTATTTCTTTAATAATTATTGACTGCACAAATATTCTTTCCTTTTTTGTATTGTGTTGCATGTTGTATTTTAACACACTCAGAAGTCATACATGGTAATCATACTTGTATCAGTCCCCCCCCCCATCCCCCCCCATTTTTATTATGATAGTAATAAATTTATTTGTGTGTCACCAATAAATTTATTTGTGTGTCACCAGTTGAATCTTGCTACTTGACCCAACACGTCTGTGTGTTGCAGGAGAAGGTGACGGTACTCAGCAGTCTTCATCCTACCAAAGACCTGCTGGCTGACCTCATCGGCTACCAGCGACTGCCCGAGGACCAGCTGCGTAAGGTAACACAGCTCAAGGACCTCCTGGACAAGCTGCTCATGCTGGACCCCTCCAAACGGCTGAGCATCAGCCAGGCTCTCAGCCACCCCTTCCTGCAGGAGAAGATTTAAGTGGCAGAGGATGGGTGCCTGTCGCAGGAGAACGTTTAAATCCCAACCACAGTGTGTGAAAGGGAGGGAGATAGCGCTGGTTTCAGAAGGAGAAGTGGTTCATAACAAGGTTCACACTGGAAGGAGAAATAGTTGAATGTCAGCAAATTTGAACAAAGAAGTGAGAAGTGGTTGATGTGTAGATTCCTCATAAGAGGAGGAATACGGACAGGATTCAATTGGGAAGGGGAAATAATTGTCAGCAAGGTTTGAATAGTTAGGAGAAAAGTTTTAATCTGTAGAGTCATGCTTTAGGGAGAGGCGTTTCATACCCAAGATGAGGATTCGAAACAATATTTTTCATTATTATGCAGTCACTGTCCAATGTTTTCTGGTCTGAAGTAACATGATTGTGATGATCTCCATAGCGCACAAACTCAGCATAACTCAGTCAAGGGTCCATGTCCCAGTGCTAAAATAAGCACGCCTCTTCCTTTCTCCAAGTCCAACTGTGGTCAATCCCTGCTGTAATTAGCACCAGCTGGGTTGGGAGGGGATAGAATGGATAGCTGCTGAGAGTAGCTGAAAGTGGGGGAAACTGAGCTGTCTGATGTAGAAAAAGTTAGAAAAATTCTCTCTCCTTTTCTTGATCTCTTTTTCTGCTTTTTCGTGAAAGTTTATTGCAAGGACATTTTAGAAGAAAGAAGAAGAAGTAAAAAAAAGGACCCTCCCCTCTCCAAAAAGTAATATTAGTTAAGATGGAAAAAATAGATCAACAAATAGGAGAATGCACGGTATCAACTGAAAGAAGAAAAAGTAATAGTTATTATTGTTATCATTACCAAAGTACAGTAGTGTCCTGCCGAAACAAATGCAACTATATAGTAATATTCCACTTACAACAAAAACTAAAGTTGTGGGTGCATGTAGCATGTAGATTAAATAAAAACCTCGAACAAACGTAGCTGTTCATGATTTTTTTTTTCCACATATATTTTTTAAAAAGTGATCTTGGCCTATGGAACCTTGATGGACTCTGCAGCAAGATAGTAGTAAGCATTCACGTTCATTTTAACCTTTTAAATATTGAAATATGTTAATATTTTCAGTTTTCTGGAGGAGAAAGTTCATCCCCTCATTTCCTTTTCATCCAGGAGGAGACATTCCTTCCCACCTCACTCTCTTGTCTTTCTTCAATTAAAAAAATAAAGTCTTCTTCCAATAGCAAAGGTCTGCCATACTCAGCATTGCCCATATTAGCAGTGGGTTAGGGTAGCCCTGGTGTTATAGAGGTTGGCAGACGTGTTAGAGATTGGCAAAGGCCAATGGATATTTGAATCGGAGCTCATCAGTTCAAAACATGCAGAAGATTTTTTAACTGGGATGATTATTCACACTATTGAGGAGGATGGTAGTTTTTACAGTGAAAGGTAAAGATGGTGGTTTTTACAACGAAAGGGAATGTGAGCATTCACACTGCGTTAAGGATGGTGTTTTTTACAGTGAAAGGGAATGTGCTCTTTCACACTGTATCGAGAATGGTGGTTTTTACAGTGAAAAGGAATGTAAGCATTCACACTGTGTTAAGGATGATGGGTTTTACAGTGAAAGGGAATGTTAGCATTCACACTGCGTTGGGGATGATGGTGGTTTTTACAGTGAAAGGGGATTGATTATGGTCCGTGGAACTTTTGGGGTGCAGGATTGGGGCAGGGAGCATTGTCAACTAGAGCAGCTAAGAGAAGAATGTAGCGCTACTCTTTATTTTTGTCCACAAAGTGGATGTGATTTCTGTGTTTTGTAATGAAATCTGTGAATAAGAATATGTATGTGTGTGTTTTGTGTGTGTGTGTGTGTATGTATGTGGATGCATATATTTGTGTAAGTGAGTGTGTGTGTGCGCGCTCCTGAATGTGTATGTGTGTGGTTTGCTGCATATAAAGTGTGTCTGTGTACAGAATGTGTCGGGTGTTGTTATGAAGCGTACTAAGATGTACATATCTAAACCACTACCACCCTATCCCCACCCACTCTAAAAGAATTTTTTTTTAATGACTTTGGTGATGTATTGTGTAGTTTTAATGAGTGAGAGATGATGTTTGAAAATTATCAGTTTCTTGTTGTTGACGCTGAGTTGGACTTGATAACATGTTCATATAATAATATGTATATATGATCCCCATCCTACCTAGCAATTGTCAGAATTGGTGTCGCTTTGGAATTGTTTTCCAGTTCTGAATTTTTACATGGTTTGTATGGTTGGATTTAACTGAAAAAGACTTCATGCAAAGGAAATATGGTGTAGAATTCCAACCTTCATTTTCATCATTTGAGTGAATGGGTTTTTAGAAATGAAATTCAGTCATTGATAGAAGGCAGGTCTTATCTTTTTTCGTTTTGTTTTTTGTCATAGTTTTTGTCTTGACAGCAGTGTCACTAATACGTGCTTGTACATTTATCACTTGAGGCTAGTAGGATATAAAATAATTATAACATAATAAATCCTTCCCCCCCCCCAAAAAAAAAAAAAAAAAAAGACAGCCAAAAACAAACCCAAACCCCCCAAAACAAAACATCTTTTTCCTTCTCCCCAAACTAGTATTATTGACACTCTGATGATCATTTCAGTATGCTATATTCAAGTCCGAAAATTCAGGATCAGCTGAAAAAGCGATACAAAACCCAGACATTGTTAACTTAGCAAAGTCATTTCTTGGTCTTAAGTCCGCAATTCCTTGTAGAATTTGATTGAACCAACATATTTCAAAAATAATGTTTCACGCTCATAGTCTCTACACTTTGCCCTCTTTCCCACCCCCAACAGTTTTCCCAACTTGTCTCCCTTCCCCCACCCCTCACCAAATACCACGAAGTGCGAAAAGAACATGTACAAACTCAACTGAGGTCACCATGTTGCTTGCTTTGAAACGTATGCATTCCCTCCTCCTCTTCATTGGTGATGAAGACACTGGCTCAGTTCAAACCTGTACTGGTATGCTGTGCATTTTTAACCCAGGATGTCCACGTACACTGGCTTATACTGTCAGTATCGCCTATCTGTTAATTAGATAGCAAGTTTTAAAGATGGATAGATTGTTATGCTGTGTGTGAATGTGTGTGTGTGTGGTATCTTGGAAAATAGTGTGTACCCTCTGGCTGGATTTTGGTGGGGGGGGGGGGGGGGGGGGGGCTTGGGTGTTTGTTTTTTTGTTGATTGGTTAGTTTTATTGTCTTGACATAGGTTATGATGTAAACAGAGCATAAGTGGTATATATTCTGTACAGATCTCTGTTCTCTGTGCTTTTGAATGTGAGGGGAGTTGATTTTATTGACATTGTTGTATGTTTGCCTGTTTTCCAAGACAATTGAAAGTTACGAATAAACATTCAGAAGTTTACTATGGGTGTTGGTGTGTCATTTTATTTGTATTGCTTTCTGGAATATATGTCTTATAATTTTTCAGACTATGCGTATTCTTCATGTATTTGTGCGTGCGCGTGTGTGTGGGCACACACACATGCACATACAGGTATGCCCATGCACACTCACACACACTTCCCTCGCTCCCTCCTTTCGTATGGCTAAAAGAATATGAGTAGATTGGATAGGCCTAACATTACGTTAACAATTCAAAAACGAAGGTGGCACGATGAATGCTGTTCATCTGCCTTACAAGTAAATTGTAAGGTTCTGGGTTTGATTCCCAGCCTTGCCCTTTCTTCTCTGTTTGACAAGAAAATTGAACTGAATATCAAAGACCTTTGGATGAGACTATGAACTGAGGCCATATTGTGTTGGTAGGAACATATGACAAAAACTTAAAAATGAAATGAATGCACACAGGTGTCAGCGACCTAAATGGTTGGGGGGGGGGGGGAGAACAGTTGCATATGCAAAAATCTCAACATTGGTGAACCTTAGAGCATTAGCTGAGGGGTGAGAAACTGTAACAATTCAGTGAAAAGACGTTAATAACAAAAACAAAATAAAAACCAAAAAAATCCAAACACACTCGTACATTCGATCATTTTCATTTTGTTCAACCATTGTCACCAGAAGAGTCATGTGATTCTTGTCAATGGATACACAGTATACAATCCTGCTTTCTTTGTAGTTTAAAAAAAAAGAAGTTTTTTTTTTTTGGGGGGGTTATTTATTATTTTTTTATGCTTTTTTTTGTTTTGGTAGCAATTTGTGAAAATTGTTGTCTTTCAGTGACAAAGATTCCACCGTAAAACTGCAGATTAAGTCAGCAAAACTGAACTTTTCTCCCTTTGCTCCCTAAGGAGTATCCAGTATCGGAATTCACTGATAAGAAGACAGCTGTTCGGTACAGGTAAAAAATGTAAAAAAAGAAAAGAAAAAACCCCAAACCCCTAACAAAACCCTAAACCCCGCACCTGGACAAAAGCAGAAAAAACCCAGATGAAGCTGACTTTGACCTGTGTGGCCACACCAACTGATTACTCGCAGACCCTGAGTCATGCACTAGCAGACTTTCTTTGTCTTCCCCCGTTGCTCTGTTGATTACTTGCCTTTGCTGTGGTCCCCATGATTCTAGCTTGGTTGCTTTTGTGTGGAGACGTATTTATAAACCTCTGCATATGTTTTGGTGTAGCCTTGAAAGAATGAAATATAATATATCCATAATCCAGCTATAGTGCTCTTCTGGATGTAATGAATGAATGAAAGAACCTGTAAAAACAAAAATGAACCCCCCCAAATAAGCAAAATTTCATATTTAATGCTGAAACAACAAGAAAAAAAAAGAAAGAAAAGAGATGACATCTATAAATTATCCCCCAGACACCCCCCCAAAAAACAACAACAAAAACAAAACATAAAACAACAACAACAAACAACAAACCCCCCCTCCCCCAAACAAAAAACAAACAAAACAAAACCCAACCCCCCCCCCCCCCCCCCCCCCCCCCCCCTCCTCCCAAATAAAACACACACACACACAACAACCCAAGAAACAAACCCAACCACAACACAACCCAAGAAACAAACCCAACCCACAACACAACAAACAAAAAAATATTCTGCTTCACACACACACACACACACACAGAGCGAAGTCAAAGGAAAACAAGAACGAGCATTCTTGTCTGCTACCGGAAGTGACAAAATCAAAGTGGAGACTTATTTACAATATGGCGGGCTGTCCAAATTTTGATCAAATCCCACCATATCGAATTGTTTGAGGACGGCTTTTGGTATTTTCTTTTTATATTCCTTGTGTTAATCGGGTTTGTATGCAGATTAAGTTTACATATACTACTTTCGTTTCTCTTAAACAAAGCATCTACACTTGCTCGTTCGTTGACTCAGATAGCCTCAGAGTCTGTACTTTTCGTTTATAAGTAAATTTGTATTCCGTCAGTTGGCTCAAGTTAAACAGTAGAACTTAAAATTGTGCAGGTCTAATACCGTCTTGAATTTGAGTCGGGTGCATAGTCAGCACTCTGTTGCCCTAAAAGCAGCGATCGGGCGCAGGGAACTCGAACACAGTCGCACATTAATTGATTAAATCATTATGCACTGCACAATTACTTTAGTTTACAATACGCACAACACACCCACTGCAGTGAAATGGAATCTAATGGCGTGTAATACACATACATGCATGAATTATGATGTAAAATGTTACTTCCCATTGGGATCTTATACATAGAAACTGCACAAAAATGTGTTTAAATTACACAAGCAGAATAAATTACTATTCAAAACACAAACAGTGTGTAAATTTTACACCCCATTGTGTGTGTATGTGTGTGTGTGTGTGTGTAAAACTATAAAGGCATACATGTACTGACACACAATTGTGTACACACACACACACACACACACACACACACACAGTGACACACACGTAATCGTCTGATATCACTTTTTGGTGTAAGGCGGTTAAACTGAAGAACTAACTATACATAATTGTTATATCTGCTCGAGCAGTCAAGGGCCTGGGCATGCACCTACAAAAACATACACAACACATGACTATAGACACATAATAAATTAATAACATGTATCATGTATAAGAATTAAGATGGCCTGGTCACATGCTTACACTTTTTTTTTAACAGAACGTTGCAGTCACAAGACTTGTCATTTAACTTTCAAGTTTCTTAAAGGGCAGCCTATCAAGTGCCATGTAGTTCATACTCCATATTACAGTAATTAATACTAATAATAACCAGATCATTATAAGTATCAGAGTTGACACTGAAGAAGAAAATTACCATATGACTGCTTCAATATTAAGTGATCCAACATTAATTTAAGTACATTTCATAGTATAATTTTGTAATGTTAAGTTAAATATAATGTTAAAACCTTTGCAAAATCTTTTCAGTTTTCTTCAGCAGTGAAATATGGTGTAGTCTTGATAGCAACTTATCTGAAAGACATTGTAAAAAGCATACATTGTTTTTCTTCAGTAGCATTACTTGTACTCACTATGCCATGGAGACACCAAGAACAGCCCCATCAACATCGCTGGCTTTGTCCTACACCAGCACACGGCGAACATGTCCTTATGGCCGCACGCCTCGACAGCGACGAATTGCAGGTTTGGGTCTTGTTGTCGTGTGTGTTTGTTTTTTGTTTTTTTAATGGATGAATTTATTCTCAATTTTATCTGGTAGTTTTGATTTAAGTGGGCGTATTTTCATCAGTAACAAATAATTGTGAAAAGGGAAGGAGAAATGTATAACACACACGGTACACCCAATACACACCTGCAAGGAAACATTGTAATTTGTACATGTATGCATAATGCATGCACACACACTCACACACCACATTAAATACATGTGTGTGCTCATGGATGTACATGTATACAGTGTACACATACAATTCATGTTTACACACGGACGCATGCACATACATGCACGCACACACACATGGAGGAAAAATATATACAAAACTGCATACACATGAGGACTGGATGTAAAAAAGCACATGAGTACTTATCCATTATCCTTAAAATAGAAGAATGAAACACACACACATAGTGACATACACACACATGTATACACACACAAATTAAAACATACACACACATACACACACACACCCCTACACCTACAAGCAGGTCCAAGTACAGAGGAGAGACTGAAAACTTGCATCGTAACAATGAAAATTAAAGGCATGTGCAGGTTACATTTGTAAGATTTTTATGGTCGTATATTGTACGTGTGTGCAGATCCTAAAAGTACCTCATCGGCTCCTTCAACCCCAGCTGGGAGAGTGAGGGGGAGAGGCACTCCTGCTCTTCCTAGTGTGGGAATACCAGGTGAGTGTGTGTGAGTGTGTGATGTGTGTGTGTGTGTATACATGTGTGTCCGTGTGTTGTTGTTGTTGTTGTCTTCAATTTAACGTCTGTTCACTCTTAGTGATATTAGACGAGGGATGTGGAAAATGAAGAGGAAGTTAAAACAAAGAAGGGAATGGAAAGAGAAAAGAATGATTAGGTAACATGTGTGTTGGTATTTTCATGCAACTAAAAAAAAAGGGGGGGGGGGGGGGGGGATCTTAAACATGAGTAAAAATTTAAATTCAACAAATTGTTAACATGAAATAACTATGAAGTAACTACAACAAATACTCTAATGGGCTGTGCAATAGACATTTAACAATGGCAAAGGCTAATTTTGGATTTTTAAATACTGTTTCCACAGACTGCTCACAAAACGTGGGTAAAAAGGTTTTACAATTGGACACTCAAATATGATGTGAGTGTTGGAAATATGTTCCCCACAGAGACACCTGACATTTTTACAAAATTTTGTTATAAATGCATTTAATTTTATTCTAAAATATAGTGTATTAACTCTTCTCGTAGTTGCGATACTTAAATGTGTTTGAGAAGGATAACATGAAATAAGGCCATTAGTCTGGCAACTCTTTAAAGATCGTTCCGTGTGTGTCTCACTGTCTGTGTGTGTCTGTCAGTGTGTACCAGTTTTGATTTTTGTGTGTGTGTGTGTGTGTTGTTATAACCATATTGTACTTTCTTGGTTTTAATAATTTTATGCATTATTTATTCATGAATTTTCTCAGCTGTATTCTTGTCTAAAACTTCAGAACAAAGAACTGTACAGTTGTTACTGAGAAAAAAATGCTCATACTCTCTAGTGCTTGAGTGGGAGGGCAGGGAATGAGGGAGGGTGTGATGGGTGAGGGGTGGGCAGGGAGGGTGGGGTTTGTTTGGTTTTATTTTGGTGGTGGTGGTTTGGGGGGGATACAGGTGCTTGCCTTCATCTGAGAAGCAAGAATCCTGTGTGGCAGTTGATCTAGGTAGTGATAACCTGTATGGTGTGGCAAATGCCCTTGTGTCAGTTGATTGAGTTGTGGCTCTTGAAAAGTGGTGTTTCAACTGGCTGCCAGGGGTCGGGATAGCCAAGTGGTTAGATCTCATGATTTCATGGTCTTGGAGGGAGCCTGGGTTTGAGCCACCACCAAGACATGGGATTTTTCCTCTGGAGTTAACACCAGTACTGATTCCACTCCCTGAAAATCTTTTGGATGAGACTGTATTTTATAACTGCTGTCAGCACCTGGGGTTTATCACAGTTCTTGATTAAACCATTGACGCTGGGGGCAACAGCAAAGTGAGAGGCTGTATGACCAGTGGCTTTTTTTCCCACTCATGGAATTCCACTTTACAGCTTAGTCTTTAGTGATCGACTATGACTCTCTTGACTAGGAGGCTTGACTCGCACAGTCCTTATGTGCTGCAGCCCTGGGGGCTGGTTGGCCTTTGGAGAGCATCTCCAACGCTGACTGTCCTTATGCCCACTTGGCCGAGAGAGTAGGGATGTGCTGTGGGCAAGGCATCTCCACTATAATCAAATTTATGTCCAGTTTCCAAAACAGCAGCTGCCTCCTCTGCTGTTTTGGAGGTCATTGTCGGACACAACGGACAAACATACATTACATTACATATTTTATAAACCAAAGTCCCGTGTACGAGCGCACGAGGAACATCTTGTGCACACGTTAAAATCTGTTCTGTCTTTCATAAGAGTAGGCCATTCATTCCAGGAAGAATAGATGACATAGTGGTGTCGTGTCTAGACATCCCTGAAATCAGAATGCTGCTACCTTAATGTCAAGCTAAAATGGTCGCATATGCTGATACAGAAAAATCTTGCCATTGGTGAACCTCAGAGCAGCATTTGAGTAAAAAAATAACCAAACCCCAAATTGGCTGCCAATTACCTGATGATTTAAAAGAAAAGAGTTAAATATTAGTTTGCATACATGTGGAATTATTGTGAACGTTAACAGACTGACTGACTGACTCTCTGAGGAGTCTTATTGGCACTGGGGTATTGATTCTTGGTAGTTTAAACTAGCTTCTGGTTATCTGTATGGTGATTTGTTTTTTTAGACATCGTTATTATGTGAAATTATTGTGTATACTAATTGACTGACTTGTTCCTTAAAGTTGAACTTCCAGAGGAGTCTGAGTCATGACAATGACACTTGCAGGATAAGCTGAACCTGGTGGAGCGACTTTTCTTTCCCGGTGGCAGATTGCATGCGGAGTATGTTGATGTCATCCAGGGATGATGGATTGTGTGTCTACAGCAGTAACATCTTTTGCTAGACACTGCCTGGTGTGTGCAGGGGCATTACCGGGGCTGACCAACAAGACGTGGCAGGTGTTCCACCTGTCCCCCCTGTACAAGTTCTCCACCCAGCCACAGGCCCTGAAACAGTACGGCCGCTCTCTGGCTGCCTACATTGTGCAGGTCAGTCTTGGAAACGGTGGTTTTTCAAGTGTCATATTTGTCAGTACTTTCTTTCTCAGAGGACACTGTAAAGGCAAGTGTTGGGATGAAATATTCTTGTGCCATACCTTTAGAACCATATCCCACAGAGACTTCCGAGTTAGGCTGCCATGAGGCCTCCAGCGAGAAGAGGTCCTGCAAAGGATTATTATGTCACAACAGGGGTGTTCAGTAGTACCTGTTTTGACCTTGTCTTCTATGATAAAAAATGCTTTGTTGGGTTTTTTTCTGTTCAGAGAGAAAGCTGTGATGAACAGGGTCTTTTGAGTTTTGAATTTGAAATTCTATCTTAAATAGCAACTGATGTGGTTTTGTTTTATATGGGATGATACCTTTCTGTGTTTTGAAACTGTTATTTTATTCTCTTTCATCATTTAAAATCATGAGCAATTTGACATAATAAAGTGAGTTTTGAGTTTGCATTACCTCTGCTATTCTTAGATGGGTGAACATTTATTGAAATATGACATGGAAAATTCCTTTCTGCATGACCAGGCATCTTGACAAAGAGTAGTTAGTGAAGGTGCACTGGGTTTCCGTTTGAAGGGTCATGGGTTTGAGTCCTGACAGAACAAGGATCTTCCAGGCTTTTGTTGGTTCCTCTCTGGAGTTGAATTTACATGTACACATCACACCACACCACACCACTACACCACACCACACCACACCACAACACCATACAACACCATCACGTAACAAAAAACCACACCACACGACACCCCACACCACCCACACCACACAACACCACATCACACCACACCACCTCACAACCACACAAATATATATATATAAACCTTGTTTCGGACACTTCATGACAGTGTGTCACCTTTGTGAATGACCTTTGTGACAGGAAGGAGACAAAGAAGTCACCGTGAACCACAGCAACGGCAAACAGTGTGCCTTCAGCATTTACGAAGGACTGCAAGTTGGCGAAGGTATTCTTTTCTTTCCTCTAGTTCTGTTTGTTTTTTTACATTTTTTTCTTTTCTTTTTTCTTTTCTTCTCTCTCACTCGTGTGTTCCCTTACTGAGTGGAGTGCATAGTGCCTGGTCTTCTCCTGTGCTTATCATTTTGCTGGAGGTCTGCCTGCTGGCCTCAGCCAACACTTTCCGACTTCAGAGCAGCTTGTTTCGTTGTACAGGTTGTATTCTGGGTATGTTCATGTTTCCATAAACCACAGAATGCTGACCTGAGTTATGGGATCTTAAATATGTATATATGATCTTCTGCATATGTATATAGATGGATATCGATGGAGGGAATTAAGGCACTGGCACGTCTTCACTATGTTGACCTTTTCTTCTTCTTCCTTTTTTGTCATGTTTCTCCCAGGGGAGGTTTGACATTGATGAGCCTTCTCCATCTCTCTTTGTTTTGAGCTTCCTCCTTATTTATGCCCCTTTCTCTAAGATCATCTGCAATACAGGCAGCCCAGGTCTTGCTAGGTCTTCCCTTTGGTCTCTTTCCATCCACTATGAAGTTCATTGCTCTTTTTATGATGTGGTGGTCTGCTTTCCGTTGAACGTGCCCAAACCAGCGCAGTCTATTGGTACTAGCTACAGACTTCAGATCATGAACTTTGCACATTCTCCATAGTTCTTTATTCGTGATCCTGTCTTCCCATTTGATCTTTGTCATGTAGCGTAGCATTCGGTTTTCACAGCTCTTCAACAAAGTTGACCTGGGAGATCATAAAAATCCTCACCCTTAAATCACCAGATGCCGCCAAGATTCGAACCCATGACTTCATGGACCCAAGGGATTGAAGTCAAACGGTCCAAACCATTTGGCTTTAGCATCTTTCTGTTTTTTTTTCTTTTTTTAAAAGCAAGGGAGTCTTTGTGTGTGTGTAGAGTATACCGTATGCATTTAACTGCACCCGCAGTGGCCCAGGCCAAAAGCTGTGTCAGTTATTGATGTAAGCAAAGTGCTGAGGCCTACATTACAATGTTGTTCTGCTTTGAAACGTTATGTTGAGATTGTCTTCATCCATGACAAGCTCTTAGAATCTGTACTTTCCAGAAAAAGAAACCTCTGAAGTCGGAGCATGGCTACTTACTTGGCAAGGTACTTGAAGACGGCTGTATGTGCAAACTTTTCATCCAGAGTGTACTTTAAGTCTGGCAATGATTCTCAGAGTGAGACAGTGCATGTTCTGGGTGATCCCCAGGGTGTTGACTTGGGGAGCGCTCAACAGCACCAGCAGTGTTATATGAAGTAGCTGGGAATAACCATGATTGATATTTTAAGCTGTATTTCAAAAAGGAGGGTGGCAGGGTAGTTAAGATGTTTGTCTGCTAACAAGTAAACATGAGTTTCTGGGTTTGATTCCTGGCCTTGCGGGGTCTTCCAAGTTTGAGAAGAAAAACAAACTGAACGTCGAAGTCCTTTGGATGAGACTATAAACCAAGGCCCTGTGTGCAAATGCACGCAGAACATCATGTGCACACATTAAAAACCTCTTCCACCTTTCAGAAGAGTAGGCCGTTTTGTGCTGTTAGGAATGAATGACAAACTTTCCAATAAGCGTGCACACAGCTGTCGTGTTTAGACACCATCGCTGAAGTTGGAATGTGGCTACCTAAGTGGTTTGAGGAAAGAACTAGTTGCATATGCCAAAATCTCACCATTGGTGGAGCTCTAACTGAGGAACAGAAAAAAAAGTTGAATTTTAATATTGATGTGAATACATGTTTGATTTTGATATTGACGTGAATACTTGTTTGATTTTGATATTGATATGAATAGTTGTTTGATTTTGATATTGATGTGAGTGTTTGATTTTGATATTGATGTGAGTGTTTGATTTTGGTATAGATGTGAGTGTTTGATTTTGATTGATGTGAGTGTTTGATTTTTATATTGATGTAAGTATTTGATTTTGATATTGATTTGGGTGTTTGATTTTGATATTGATGTCCATGTATGTTTGTGCAGATGACCCAGAAGCAGTGCAGATTCTGGTGTCAAGTAAGGCAAACAACGGTCAGTCTTCAGCTTTTTCCCTTTGTTTGGTGGTTTTTTGTTTTTTTTAATTTGGTTTTGCTGCTTCTCTTCTCTTTTTTGGTTTACGGTATATACTGTCAGTCTGTCTCTCAGTCTTTGGACTCCAGCCCATTTACCTCTCATGTATTATTTTTTTTGGTGTGGTCATAAATGACCTTGCCTTTTTAGGTATTTGTTTATCTTACTGTTTGTGTTTCATAATGACTTCAAATACATAATACAGCATGCAGTCTGCTGGTAATCAATTCCCCCCCCCTCCCCCCCCAACCTGATCTTCCCCCCCTCCCCTTCACCCCCAACCCAATCTTCCCTCTCTCCCGCATCCTCCTCTTTCCTTAAAAAATACAAGAATGAAACTTACCCAGTATAGTTTGAATTGTGCATAAAAAGGATAGTTCATGTCTATATCATCCAGTGTCTGGATTGGCAATGGAGAAATGCACCTTTTCTACTGACGCAAACGTAGAATTTATATCACACATAAAGAAAATATTATCACCTGTTGGCATCACAGAGTTTGAGCCGCATGAAATATTAGGAGAAAGAAATTGTGTCAACATGCAAAGGTTGTTGTGAAAATTCAGTAAAAATATAACTGGAGACAATGCTCATATATAGCAAATGCTACCAATTGTACAGAAACGGGTCCCTGAACTCTGATGTTGAGTGAAGTCATTATATTTTGTCAATACAAGAGCGTTATGACGTCACCCACATGTCACATTTCTATGACATCAGTGGTGAACTATGCACATTGCAGAAATAGGATGATAGTGGCCTAAGGTGGTTTTTTGTGTTTAAAAAAAAAGAATTACAAGCAAGGAGGAGGATATTGCGACAGGAGAAAAATATGTTATCCTAATCTTGCCATTTAGCCACACACTGTGTGAATGTGCTTTCATGTGTAGAAATGGTCTTGCTGTTGATTAATGAAGCATGTGATTGTACATCCCCAAAGTTGGAATGTGGCTACCTTCATGGTGGGCAAAAAGGTCGCATACACAAAATCTCGCCATTGGTGAACCTTGGAGCTCTAGCTGAGGAAGAAAAAAAAAAGTAATGATAAAAAGACTGTATTTTGATCAATGCAAATCACCTTTTGATTTCAACAGAGTGTGGATGTGGTATGTATGTTTGTCTGTCGTGTCCGACGATGACCTCCAAAACAGCAGAGGAGGCAGCTGCTGTTTTGGAAACTGGGCAGAAATTTGATTATAGTGGAGATGCCTTGCCCACAGTACATCCCCACTCTCTCGGCCAAGTGGGCATAAGGACAATCAGCGTTGGAGATGTTCTCCAAAGGCCAACCAGCCCCCAGGGCTGCAGCACATAAGGACTGTGCAAGTCAAGCCTCCTAGTCAGAGAGTCATAGTTGATGACTAAAGACTAAGCTGTAAAGTGGAATTCCATGAGTGGGAAAGCCACTGATCATACAGCCTCTCACTTTGCTGTTGCCCCCATCGTCAATGGTTTAATCAAGAACTGTGATAAAGCCCAGGCGCTGGGGTAGGATGTGTTATGACAGTGGGCAGATAACGCAGGGGGAGTGTATTTCAGCAGGTGCCAATGGAGGGGCTCCGGTCATGCTGACAGCAGTGCTGTGTGGGGTGGACCTGGAGTGGAACCCTTGTGTGGGGCTGAAGAAACACTTCACCTACTACCCCATCCTGCTGGTGAAGGCCACCGTCACCTACACCACCATCCTGAGGTCATGGCTGGAGGTGGGTGGGCAGCGCTGGTGTTGATAGTAATGATGATGAATAATGATATCGAGATGATGATAAATAAAGAACTGGGCTGCCCTCCACAGGGAGAGCCCGTTCTGCAATAGCAGCTTCACTCTTTTCTTTTTTGTTGAATGCTCACACAGCAACCATTGTTCTCTGTCATATGCGTGAAAATGCGTTGCACTGCTGTTAAAGCATCTGAAAGTCACGCTCAGTGTATCCAACTTTGGCGTGATCTTTTTCTTTAAAAAGAAATACCCTGTTTGCTTATGTATTTGTTTCCTTACTTTTTCTTTATGGCTTTTTTTTTTTAAACAGAATTTTATCTAGGATTACTTGTTTGTTTTTATTTTAAAATTTTTAAATATTTTATTCTTTTATAACGAGGATAATGGAATAAGCACTTATTGCTTTTTTACATCCAGTCCCCGTGTGTATGTAGTTTTGTAAATTCTGTCATCTGTTCCCACCGGCACACAATGGCCTACTCTTAAGAAAAGCGGAACAGGATTTAATGTGTGCGCAAGATGTTCTGCGTGCGTTCGCACACGGGGCCTCGGTTTATAGTCTCATCTGAAGGACTTTGGGGAGATTGGAGTCTGCACTGATGTTAACTCTAGGGGAAAATATCCCCTTGAACAGGAATTGAACCCGGGTTGTCAGATTACCAGCCCAATGTTCTAACCACTAGGCTATCCTGTCCCCCATTGTTGACTTATAAAGGACTATTCAATGTATCATTTTGAAATATCATTGTTGTGTTGGGTTGATTGATGTTTCAGACACATTTTGACTGCCGTGTGTCTCCCCTGATCCCTTCCTCTGTGGACCTGGCATGGATGGTGGCCATGTGGAGTGGATCCATAGCAGGTCTGTATGTGTGTGTGTGTGTATATTGTGTGTGTGTGAGTAAGTGTGTGTGTTTCATGTTTAACGCGTTAATGCATGTGTAATCTGTGTACGCTTTTTCTGCATGTGAATTTATATGGTTTTGGTTTCTTGCATTGTTTGGGGTTTTTTGCTCCCTTGTCTTGTGTGATGTTCCTGTCCCACTGTTCCCTTGCTGCTCATTCTGATCTCTCCACCCTAGCCATACCCAGGCTTGTCATGCTGCATCCTCAGTCAGAAGTCCACAGGGAACTTCAATGTTAGGCCACCATGGAGTCACCAACCACAAGGTCCCTGCTCTGCTGCTGAATCACTTTGAAGATGCTTAGTGGTGCCTGTTCTGAGCCAACAAGGGCAGGACATCACCAACTCCTAAGCCCCCTATTGACAGCCGTAATAGCTAATCACAGAGCCAGACTGAGTGAGACACCTTCCTGGGGTGGCAACCACCTCAGCATCCCTCCAGTAACCTTCTCCCATGAACCTCCGGCCTCTATTGCTTTGACATCAACTCAGCACAGGCACAGGAATTTATGGGAAACTGAAACTGAAGTTACCATGAAATCAGAGCAACAGGGGCCACCGAAAGAGACATTTTGTTGTTGTTGAATAAACATCAGTGGAAATGTGAATGATCTCATGATACTATGGAAGTGTACCAGCTCTAAGATTCTTAACAGAGCTGTACTCTGTTTCGTATTGTTATATATCCTGGCATCAACTTGGCCTGAGAGATACTGACACCTGCAGTGTTGGTCAGGTAGTTTGAGCAACACTCAACATTCCTTATGTTAAGTGGATAAAGTATGACTGTGTGGTCCCAGTCTTCTCAATGAGCCCACAGCAAACTTGCTCTGGGTAGGAACTGGCCAGAGTCTGAAAAAACCCCTTATGACTCTTATGGGATTCAAACCTGCAACCTTCCAGCTGTAACCCAACATGCTAATCACTGTGCTTGTGGTGGCTGGTAGCAGCCAGATAATTGGCAATTGTTAATTCGCAGTCTTGTTGCTGGTACAAGTTGCCTTCTCAGCATAAAGGGATGCTGATAGGCAGACATGACGGGACTTAACAGCATCATATTTGAGGCAGAATTATCAATGAACAAGAAAGTGCTCTTTATTTCATGGTTAATTTTTTCAACATGAACATTTGCTCATTGTAAGAAACGAAGTGGCAGGACGGTTCAGACATTCACCTGCCTAACAAGTAAACCGTGAGGTTCTGGGTTCATTTCCAGTCTTGCCCTTTCTTCCCAGTTTGACTAAAAAGTTACACTGAATGTGAAAATCTTTCAGATGAGACCATAAACCAAGGCCCTGTGCGCAAATGCATGCAGAACATCTTGCGCCACATGTTAAAAAACGTTCTGCCTTTCGGAAGAGTCAGCCATTTCATGTGGGTAGGAACTGATGGCAAAATTCTAAAGAAAACACATGCACTTAGGTATCGTGTTTAGACACCATCTCTGAAGTTGCAATGCGGCTACCTAATTGGTAGGGAGGGGGAAGGCTGCATACGTGAAAGTCTCGCCATTTGGTAAACCTTGGAGCTCTAGCCAAGGAACAAAAGAAAAGAATTAATGAACAAGAAAGTACCCTGTGCTTCATGGCTGATTTTTAACATGAACATTTGCTTTCTATGTGTGACAGAGAAGAAGAACAAGCCAGTGGAGCTGTTGTACACAGTACCTGAGGATTGTGAAGGTCTGAGTCGTATCACCTACACCATTGACCCTGCTGACTGCAAACAACTGTGGGACAGGTACAGTGTGGGTCAAGTCAAGTCAAGTCAAAATTTTATTTCCAGATGGTACATTGAATAAGGAGGCACCGTAGTCGAGTGGTTTAGGCGGTCAACTCGTGATCCAGAGGTCGCGGGTTCGATCCCCGCTCGGCTTGGTGTTGTGTCCTTGGGAAAGACACTTTACTCCTATTTTCCTCACTCCACCCAGGTGTACAAGTGGGTACCAGCTCTGCTGGGGAAGTATCTGGCGACAGACTAGCGTCCTGTCACAGGGGTGGTGAAAAACCATCAGTTCGCTTAACGCTACAGAAACCGGGATAAGCTCCGGCTCTATGGGCCTTCTGGCTCGAAAGAACATACTACTACTTACATTGAATAAGCAATGCGTTTGCTTTTTTTCATCAAGCCATCTATCTAAGAACAAATTTCTTAATGATTATACTGAAATACTACATTATTGCATCCTTTGTCATTAAATTAAACCAGTAAAAAGAGGAAAATTGATAAGATAATACATTGAAAAATACAAATTACACACATATACATATACACGCACACGCATACTCATACATACCAGCGCGCGTGCGCGCTCACGTACACAACTTGTGGGACTCCACATTCCAGTTTCGCAGGTGTTGATTGAATCTTGTTTACTGCAACTGTGTGGAATCGGCCTGTAAGGTATGAACTGAACCAGGTGAGGGCTGTGCCTTTAATACTGAACATTTTTGGAGACAGGAGAGAAGAATTAAGTAGTCTATAGTGTCGAAGGCTGCAGATAAGTCGAGAAGAGTGAGAAGGGAGATTTTTCCCGAGTCAGACACAGTATAACGTCAGAGAGAGTGAACGAGTTACATAAAGTTCTTCAAGTAGTCTGTTGGTGATACTCTGTATTAGTGTTAACTGTTGTTATCCCCCTAAAATTATTTTTTCAGCATACGGTCGGCAGAAAATGAAGAGTTTATGGGGGATGAGGTGGGTGCTTTTATCAAGAGCTTGGAGGAACATTTCTACGAATGCTTCAAAGTCAAACTCTGGGTGAGTAAGGAAAGGCTTTGCTGCCGTGCCAAAACCAAAAAATCTGGGTATGTGAAAACTAACATGTTGCAAGTATTTCAAAGACAAACTTAAGTTATGTGAGAAAAGGTTATATGCTTTGAGTAATTCAAAGACAAACTTTTCATGTGTATGTGTGTGTGTACAATGTGCATGTGTGTGTGTGTATGAAAAATATGCTATCACTGTGTTTTGTTTTGTTCCTCGGCTAGAGCTCCGAGGTTCTCCAATGGTGAGATTTTTTTGTATGCAACCGGTTTTTTTCTCCTCCATTTAGGTAGCCGCAATGTGACTGGTATATACTATCTATCTCTAATTCAGAGTTAAATCTTCAGTTACGAACAAAACTTTTTTCTTGATGTTGGGCATTTTCAAGCACACCCAGAATATGCACCGTCACTCATCCCATCTGGGGATCACTGTGAGACAGTAAGTACACACTGGATAAGAAGTTTGTGTTTAGTTGTTTGCAAGATCCTTGCCATATAGGCAGCCATACTCTTGACTTCAGGGGATTGTTCTCCTTTTCTGGATAGTATATATTAAGAGTTTGCCCTGGCTGAACACATTCTCAACATAACAGTTTTAAGCAGAACAGCATTTTAATGCAGACCGTGACTCTTATCTTATATCATTACTGACACAGCTTTTGACCTGGATAAATAAAAGAAAGTAAAAGCAATTAAAAAACATAAATAGTGAACTTGTATTGTTAAATAGGACAGATAATGATGAAAAGTGGACAGCAACTTGTTTTTAAAGTGTTTGTGGCTACTTGATCTGCACTTACCAGTCTTTGTGTTAATCAACAGAAAATGGAGCTGACACGGGTGGGAACGGCCATAGCCTACATCGGTGATGGAAAACTAAAAGTCAGTTTCTACACTCCATTTTTTTTCCCTATTATGTTTGTCTGTTTAGAAAAAATGAAAAATAAGTAATGTTATCATTATTAAACAGTTTCCTGGCTGGCTTTTAAGTAGAGAATTGTGACCTTCTGCTAAGTCTGTTTTGGTCAATCTTACCAACTTGCCATTCTGTCACTGAATCTGCCTGAGAATTTTTGAGAATGATGTGAGTGCTTGTGAGGATGGCCATTGCAGGCTGCTGGAGACTTTCCCTTTAAATATTATCATTATCATCGGATGAGACTATAAACTGAGATCCCATGCAGAGCATCTTGTGCGCACATTAAAACCTGTTCCACCTTTTGGAAGAGTGGGCCTTTTGTGCCAGTGGGAATGGATGACAAAATTTACAAATCTGCATGCACATGGGGGTGAATATAATAAAAAACACCAGAGTTTTTATTCAGTTATCCCCTAAATAAAAGAATGAATAAAAGATCATCATCATCATTATCGTCATTGCTGCTTATGTTGTCTTCAGTATAATCACTACTATTACCACTACCACCACCACTATCGTTGTCATTATCACCATCATAATCCTTTTCATCATTGATGTTATTGCTGTTTTTTATGTTGTTGCTGTGGTTATTTTCTGGTTTGTTTCTGTTCAGCTATTTTCAGCAGACTCGGCGTGGAAGGTGTTGCGCCTGATGTCAGAGTTGGCGTTGGAGCAGTTCCAGCTGTTGGCCACAGTGTGACCTTCGCTGACTGCGGCACACTCGGCTTCTGACACCTGCCACATTCCCCCGCATTTGTACCTGAATTTCACCTGGAACCTACCTGTTTGGCCTCAGGATGGATTTCTGTGTGTATGGCTCTCTTCCATCTCTTTATTTTAAAGAAAATCGTACTTAAAAGGCAGCCATACTTTATCTTCGAGGGAAGTTTGCTGATTGTTCTGTGGTGTTTTACTGATATATCGTCTTCATGTTATCACCACCATCATCTGTTGCAAAATCTTCATGTTTATTTTATTTTATTTTTTAAAGTTTGTTTATATCTTTAAAAATTTTTTTTTTTTTTAAAGATTTGTTTGAAGAAATAGTTTTTAGAAAAGGTTTAATTTTTATTGCATTCAAAGTCTCAATTTTGTGTTTTTATTCTGACTTTAATTAATGTGTAATAAAGATTTGTTAGAAGACAGGAATCTTAATAAAGTGACATTCTTATCCAGCGATTTTATTTTATGATAAAGTCAATATGTGGATAGATTTCAGTGAGCTTTGCAAAGACTCAAGATGAAATTATATTGCTTATGAATATGACCATATGACATATGCTATGTAAAATGATATGTATGCTATTATTGCTGAACATTTCATATCTTAACACTATGGGGGTCACCTAGGGTATGCACTCTGTCTCCCTCATCACACCTGGGAATCACTGTGAGAACTCACTGGCTGATAAGTTTGCAGGGGTGACTGTTTTCAAATACCTCGCCATACAGTCAGCCCTTCTCTGACTTCAGAGGAATTTTCTTCTTTGAAATGGAGAGTACAAAACTTTTGGACTGGGCCAGTTATGTATATATGTATAGAAAACAGTTCAGTGGGGATGCTTTGAAATCTGGCATTTTCGTTCTTCCACCTTGAGTTGTTAAATGTATATTGCGTGTGCATGTGTATGCATGTGTGTGTGTGTGTGCATGTGTGTGTGTGTGTGTAGCTGCTGATATAGTATTACCAGCAATGTATCATATGAAAAGTTTCTTTTTGTAAACAGGTAGGTAGAAATTGTTGACTGTTCTTTTTAATGCTGCTAACAGGATTGCTGCCTTGCTTGGTACATTGTTTTACCTCTTTGATTATTCTGTTTATTGGGTAATAAAAGTATTGTGTCATTATTCTTGATGTCCTCTTTAATATTTGAGAGAGTTCATGAAGAGTGTGTGTGTGTGTTTTGAAAGAAATCAGTAATTGTAAATGCCTAGATGGAATGGAAATAGACATAAAAAATATGCACATGCGTGCAAACACACACACACAATTCTTATGGCTCTTAACTATATTCTTGATTTTGCATTTTCCATCATTCCTTTCTTACTTTGTGTAGATTCTAAGTCGGTACTGTATGCTATCAAATCCCCAAATTCCAGGAAAGTATCCAGAATCATTTTTGAAATTAAATATGTCATACACCTTTTAAGTTTAAGAAGTATTCCTGTCTCCTTTTGTTGGGTACCTTCGCACGTTGGAGTTTTTTCAATGAGTGGGCTGACAGAGCTGCAAAAAGGGGGGCAAGACATCATTTTGAATCAATAGAACTGCATGTCCCATTATCTCTACAGGAGGGATACAGTTTATTAGAACAGACGTCGTGGAGTAAGTGGAGAGAATCAGATCAATTCAAGGAACGATCTTTAAAGAATTGCCTGACTAATGGCCTTATTTCATGTTACATGACTCCTTCTCAAACACATTTAAGTATTGCAACCACAAGAAGAGTTAATGCACTATATTTTAGATTAAAATTAAATGCATTTATAACAAAATTTTGTAAAAATGTGAGGTGCCTCTGTGGGGAACATATTTCCAACACTCACATCATATTTGAGTGTTCAATTGTAAAACCTTTTTTACCCACATTTTGTGAGCAGTCTGTGGAAACTGTTTTTAAAAATCCGAAATTAGCCTTTGCCATTGTTAAATGTCTATTGCACAGCCCATTAGAGTATTTGTTGTAGTTATTTTATAGATGTTTCATGTTAAAAATTTGTTGAATTTAAATGTTTACTCATGTTTAAGATTCCCCCCACCCCTTTAATTGCATGAAAATACCAACACACATGTTACCTAATCAGTCTTTTCTCTGTACATTCCCCTCTTCACTACATCCACTACATTTTCCACATCCTTTGTCTAATATCACTAAGAGTGAACAGACGTTAAATTGAAGACAACAACAACAACACACACTCACAAGCTCTCTCTTTCACTCACACACACACGCACGCCACGCCACACCACACCACACCATGCCATGCCACGCCACGCCACGCACGCACACACACACACACACACACACACACGGAGGAACGAGACTACAAACCGAGGTATGGTGTGCAAGTGCGTGGAGAAAATCTTGCACACATGTTAAAACCTGATGTGCCTTTGAGAAGACTAAACCATTTGTGCTGGTGGGAGCAGGTGACAAACTTTACAAAACCACATGCACACAAAGACTTGGACTAGATGTAAAAAAACACAGGAGTGCTTATTCAATTTTCCTCAAAATAAAAGAATTTAAGAAAAAACAACAACCCCATGCACAGATACAGCATATTCCTGTCAGATTTAAAATGATACTACCAGAAGCTCTGAAAGACCAGTAAGAAGTTGCCAAAATAGATAGCACATCTTGAAGTCGGAATGTAGCTACCATAACTGTGGGGAAAAAACGGCCCAAAAAGCAAAAATCTCACCATTGGTGATCCCTAGCCCAGGACAAAACAGAAAACAAACAAAAGATGAGACAGCTTGACAGTGATTGTAGCTGAAGGTCTGGCAGAAAATAAAGAGCCGGAGAAATGGGTCCAACTCAGTATCATTGGAGAACAATCTCTCATCAATTTCAGTTTGGAACCATGATGAAAATTTCATAAGTCCAGCGTGTTACAATGAGACTGACTGACGTTTCCATTAACTCTCAGAGGAGTTGTTGGGACACTGCACTGAATTTTTCAGGTTGTGTGTTATTAGCAAGTTGAATGAACCTGGTGGAGCCCAATCCTCTGGAAGTGGCAGGGTGCATGCTGGGTATGTTCATGTCAATCATCCCACCGGCCATAGCTGGCCTACACTTGACTTCCACCAAAGGCGAACGAGGTCTTCTGAATGCAAGGTGTCATGTGTACGTTCAAGCACTGGACTTCACTTTAAAGTCTCATGCAAAGGCCTTGCAAGGGAATGGAGTCAGTACCAACATCAGTTCCAGATGAAAAATCTCCTTGAATGGGCATGTCAGCACAAAGGAGACCCCGCACCATCAACTACCAAAAGCCGGCTTGACGCTCTAACCGCTAGGCCACCCCATCACCTAACATGATGCAAGCTGCAAAGTAGGTCGTGTCCTGTGTATATTGGACCACAGCAAGTGCTAAAAGAAAGCCAGCAGCAGTGCAGGGCACCTTCTGGCCGGTGGCCTGAAAGGAGCCTGGTATTGATGTCTCTGAATGGTTTTCAAGCTCATGAAGGGAAGGAATATATAAAGCCTCGGTGGAGGTCAAGGAATCAGAATGAGCATCTCACTGAGAACACTTACACACGCACACAAAAATCAGACAGAGCTGAGTGGACTTCGACAGCAGATTTGTAGAGGAGTTCAGTTGATATACAATGAGAATTCTTGACATCCCCTTTCAAAACCATTTATATAGAAAATGTTTGTGCTAATCTTTGGAGATCCGGAAGGATTCATGGGAGGTTATAGCGTATGTTCTCTTGTTTTAATTACTAGTAACAGTAGCGGCAGCAGCAGGAACAGCAACAAAACAACAGCAACAACAGCAGTTGCAGCAATATCTGCAAAAGCAGCAGCAGTTGCAACAGCAGTAGTAGCAAACAACAGCAACAGCTACAATACCATCATAATCACCACAACCCACATATTATTGTAAAACATTGCATGATAATCAGTAGTCATCGTCAGCAATAATTTATCAACCACACAACCAACACTCATCACCAATCATCCGTGTCAACTAAAAACTCAGGATCATCCATTACCGCAATCACCACCACGTGGCCCCGCTACCAACCGCACCCACCCATTACCCTCACCACACCACTATCACCGCCACCACCCCAGCTACCATGACACCACAACCACTACAGCCATCACGACCACCACGTGGCCCACGGTTGCCACCACCATCACCTACCACCATAATTACCACCACCACCACCACCACCATCATATTCATCATCAGCACCACCTACTACTATAATTACCACCACCACCATCATCATCATCATCGGCAGCAGCAGCAGCATCTGCTGACAACAGCAACACACCAGAAGCTTTCTAAATCGGTTTCAACCAGAGCGTCTATCACAGAAAAGGATGCTTGGGCCTCCCTTTTAGTTTTTCTATTTTTTAATCACAAATGTTCTGTCCATCTCCTCAGTCCACCTCACGTTCCTCCCCTCCCCCCCCCCCATCTCTTCCTAGTACACATGCAAGCATCCGGTTTACCCCCCCCCCCCCCCCCTCCACTCTCTCTCTCATCATCATCATGATCATCACCACACACACACACACACACAGCAACCATCAATCACAGTTTTAATCCCATTTAGCACGTCCTTTCAAGATTAGCTGTCCGAACGTTTCGAGTTTTGTCCTTTGTAGCCGTCACAATGCTAGTTGGGCAGGCGCAGCGTTGCCATAGAGGTGCACGTGACACTGGGATTGTCGTCTGCGCGGAAAGTGCAGAAGTGGGAGAAAGATTTTAAATAGATGCATTTGCACATTTTGTTTGGAAAAGAAGTTTGGTTGTTGAGGTACGTGTGTTCTATTTTCCATCGTCTGGATTTGTTTTCTTCAAGATTTCAGCGGAGTTGATTTTTGGTAAGTGAAAAATTTTCATGTTCCAAAGTGTTCAGTTTGTTTTTTCCCCCTAAAAAGGAGTTTATCAGCTTAAGGGATGTCTTTTCTTATTTTTAGTTTGATGCTTTGAAAGAAAAAGAAGATCGTAGAAACAAACAAACACACAACCCCCAAACAAACTCCCCTACAAAATACAAGCAAACAAAACCCCCCAACATCAACAAAAAAACCCCCACCCCCACACAATTTTTTTTTCAAGAGGTGATCGAAAAATTGTACGCATGTGTTGCCACGAATAACCTATTTCAATCTTTTCCCCATACATTTGGTCTAATCTTGCTCATTTCATTTTTAATGAATTTTAAAGCAGTGAAACTTGTGACGCGCAATCAGTGTGTGTGTGTGTGTGTGTGTGTGTGTGCACAATATTTTCATTCCCAGCCTTACCACATATTTTTGTA
>CM054143.1:57696247-57748747 GCA_028751875.1 Rapana venosa | reverse complement strand
GTTGTTGTCGGTATGTGTAAAACTTGGCTGATAAGTATCCATGTTTTGTTAGACAAAAGTAAAGGAAAAACCCAAGAATTTGGATGTAAAAAGCACATGGGTGCTTATTCATTGTCCTCGAAATAAAAGAATTTGTCGTTGTCATTCTCTCTCTCTCTCTCTCTCTCTCTCTCTCTCTCTCTCTCTCCTCTCTCTCTCTCTCTCTCTCTCTCTCTCTCTCTCTCTCTCTCTCTCTCTTCCATGGAGAATATGTCGCCAAGTACTAAGCCTCTTCAGGTTGGCTGGGTGTTTTTGCGTCTGCAAGTAGGGTTGACAGTAGAGTGGACTTTCTGCAGTTTTACTGAGGACAGTTGTTGATGCTATTACTTGTGCCAAATGCCTGAAAGAATGACGCCCTGAACACTAGTAGGTAAAATAGCCGTATGGTGAGTGCGTCCTACTCGTGATATGGGGATAACCAAGAGAATGGGTTTGAGACTCCGTGTTTATTCCATGAGATTGCTTCTTTGGAGTTAACACCAGTGCTAGCTGCACTCCCTAAAAAGTCCTTCAGTTGAAACTTAACCGCACAAAGAATGTGTTAGGTGCGACTTAAAACCGCATACACCTTTCGTAAAAAAAGCTGAAAACAAAACCACCTTGTGGTGATCGGTGGGGTCACTGCGACAGACTACAGACTTCGTCATCCAGACCGGTCTGAAAATTTAGCATGGCCAGGAACGGTTAGAAGAAGTAAGAATAGGCCAGTTATGGCCATTGAGATGGATGACACGAACATAACCAGCATGCAATCGGCTATCCCGTATGCACGTGGGATTATGGTTTATATAGTCTCATCTTACAGAGTTTTCGGAGGAGTGGAGTCTGCGTAAATGTTATTTCCAGGGTAAGGGGGTGGGTGGGGGATGGGGCGTATACGCTAGTGGTTAGAGTGTTGAGCTCGCGATCTGACGGCCCAGGTTTGAGCCACCATTGAGGGAGTCGTTGGAGGGGATTATTCCCCTGGAATTGATTGATATCTGTACAGACTCCACTCCTTCGAAAGTCCTTCGGATGAGACTAGGCCTATAACCAGAGGCTGTGCGTGTGAATGCACCACAGAACGTCTTGCACACACGTTATAACCTGTTCCACCTTTTGGAAGGATAGGCCATTGCGTGGTGTTAGGAACAGATGACAAAATTTGAAAAAACAACAACGCATGCACACTGATGTCGTATTTAGACATTATCCCCGATATCAGAATGTGGCAACCTTTCTGGTGGGCAAAAATAGTCGAAATCTCACCGTAGGTAATCTACCAAGCTTCTAGCCAAGGAAAGAAAAATAATTGTAGGGGAAAAATCTCCTTGAATGGACACTTCTGTGGAGACTGGAACCCACACCCTGTGGTTACTGTCACATTACCAGCACAACGCTCTAACCACCGAGCTTTTCGATCGGTCTCCAGTCAATGGCAGTTATTAAAAAATCATAGTTGACACCCAGACCCGCCATTGCTCTGTAGCCTGTGGGGAAAATCTTTCCTTTGACTGGTCACATGGGATGTCTCACATAAAGGCCATGATTTGGCGTGTTAGAGAGAATGTGGTCTGGATAAATACTCAATAATTAAATCTGCTTAGAGAGAGAGAGAGAGAGAGAGAGAGAGAGAGAGAGAGAGAGAGAGAGAGAGAGAGAGAGAGAGAGAGAGAGAGAGAGAGAGAGAGAGAGGGCAAAATCAATACATGGATAAATAAACAGACAGAGGGATAAATGGGCAGACAGGCAAAGTGATAGATCGATCGATATTACGTATGCAGAAATATCAACAGACATACAATCGGACAGACAGACAGATATAGAAAGATAATTTGACAGAAAGATAGAAAGGTAGATAGATAGATGGAAAGAATATATGAATCAGATGGATTGATGTTGAAATCGATCAATAGATATATAGCAACCAAATACGAGATTTCGTTTTGTTTGATGGTGGAGTACACTATATGTAATTGGCTTGTTGCTGGTCCAAACGTATTTGTGTACAACGTATATGCAATTGGCTTGTTGCTGGTACAAATGTATTTGTGTACAACGTATATGCAATTGGTTTGTTGCTGGTCCAAATATATAATAATAATAATAATGATAATAATGAATAGCATTTATATAGCACATTTCTCAAAGCAATGACTCAATGCGCTTTCATACCATGCGCATTTATACACATGCACACACAGCACATAATAACAACAACAACAACAACAACAACAACAATGATAATGAGCATTTCTAAAGCACAAATAAATTTACAAGAGATACCTATCGCACTGTAGAGGCACACACTTGCGTCCGGGCACACACTAGCAGGGCAATTAACAGTACACTCAGAGAAAAGGCACTAGCAATAACATAACTAACAAAAAAAACACATAACCAACAGCCAGGCATGCACATGAAGTAGCCTACAGTGTGACAAACGGCGACCGTCAAGACAAGCACAATATATTAACTAGCTAAGAAATACATTAAAGAGATGTGTCTTCAATGAAGACTTAAACTGGGATAAAGTGGGAGCATGTCTGACGGCTGGTGGCAGAGAGTTCCAGATCGTGGGCGCAGCAACACCAAAAGATCTACGACCTACGGTTTTGAGGTTAAAATGGGGTACAACAAGTAAGTTATCATTCGAAGATCGCAGGGTTCTAGTTGTGGTGCGTGTTTTCAAGGCAGCTGACAGAGATGGAGCAAGCGAGCCTTCAGAGTGACGGTATGCCAAGACCGCAACTTTGTGCTGACAGCGTGCCCTTACAGGTAACCAATGAAGCTCCCTAAGCATGGGAGTCACATGGTCCCTTTTGCTCTTTCCAAGGATGAGCCTGGCAGCAGAGTTCTGAATTCGCTGCAGGCGTGTAAACTGTTCATCACTTATACCGATAAAACAGTAGTTGCAATAGTCCAGTCGCGACAAGACGGTCGCTGAAACGAGCTTGATCACTGCATCTCGAGGCAAGAATTTCTTAATGTGTGCAATATGGCGCAGCTCTAGAAAGCATGCTCTGCAGACGTTACTAATGTGGTCTTTCATGGAGAGAGTAGGATCTAGCCGAACACCCAGATACCGCACAGAACTCTGAAAAGCTATGTCACAGCCACCCAAGACCAAAGAAAATCTCCGACACCCGCATAAGACTAGATGGTGAACCAACTGCCATAACTTCTGTCTTGTCTGTATTTAATTTGAGTTTGTTGCTGTCCATCCACTGAAGGACACTGTGCGTGCAATCTGCCAGTGTGCGTGTGGCGTCTGAAAAATTTTGAGGTGTTGCATTTGCCGAAATTTCTGTATCATCTGCATATTTATGAAACTGGCAATCATGTAAGGTCATCACATTAGACAGAGGCTGAGAATATAGTGTGAACAATACGGGACCCAAAACAGAACCTTGAGGTACACCATATATATTTGTGTACAACGTGTTTCCCTTCTGAATAAACGTTTGTTTAATAGATATTTGGTAGATATACGAGTAGATTGATAGGCTATATGGACGAATTGAGAGAGATACACAAAACACAGAGATAGTAGAGATAGATAGACAGACAAATAGATATATTGATAGATAGAGAAAGATATAAATAGAGAGAGAGAGAGAGAGAGAGAGAGAGAGAGAGAGAGAGAGAGAGAGAGACAAGAGATATATAGATAGAGAGATAAAGAAAGAGATAGAGAGATATTTTATTTTATTTATTTTATTTATTTATTTTATTTTATTTCATTCTTTTATATCGAGGATAATGGAATAAAGCACTTATTGCTTTTTTACATCCAGTCCCCGTGTGTATGCGGTTTTGTAATTTTTGTCATCTGTTCCCACCGGCACACAATGGCCTACTCTTACGAAAAGCGGAACAGGATTTAACGTGATAGAAAAAGAGAGAGCTCTAACACAGCATATGCCATATTCATTTCCTTTTTATTAAGCTCACTGAAGGAATTTCCACACAAAGGTTTTTTACACGAAAACCAGGCCAGAAAATAATTGACATTATTTCCATGCAAAGCCCCTTTCTTTAACATTGACTTGAACAAGAGCAGTGCGGTCCATGGACCATAGAACATATGCACGCCAACACGCAGAAGACACAGAAAGAGAAACTATAGACGGACGGAAGGGCTGGTAGCGTAAATAATGGAAATACACAAAGATAACAGGAAAGAAAGGAAAGAAATTCATGGATCGGTGATGATCGGTACAGGATCAGGTTGCATGGTGAGCTTTCAAAGACTTGTATATCTATTGATTTAAACGTGGATTATTATATTCGAATAGGCGTGCGAATGCATGATACGTATGAAATCAACCTGCTTGGTGGATAACTAGTGGATGTACTTAGGCCAGGCTCATACACACACACACACACGCACGCACGTACGCACACACACACACACACACACACACACACACAACACACACACACACACACACACACACACACACACACACACACACACACACACACACACAGAGGAGGGGGGAGGGGGCGCGGATAGCCTAGTAGTTAGAGTGGAGCGCGTTACGTTGCGTAGCGCTCGTGATCTGCTGACCCGGGTTCGAATCTCGTTTAAGAGGATTTTTCCTCTGGAGTTAACATCAGTGCCGACTCCACTCCCTCTAAAAGTCCTTCGGATGAGACTATAAACCGAGGTCCCGTGTGCGAGCGCATGCAGAACATCTCGCGCATATGCTAAAACCCGTTCCGCTTTTCGGAAGAGTAGGCCATTGTGTGCCGGGGGGGAACGAATGACAACATTTACAAAACTGCATACACACGGGGACTGGATGTAAAAAACATATGAGTGATTATCCCATCATCCTCGAAAAAAAAAACCAACCACGAACGCGCTGGCTTTATATGTTCTTGATTAATATTGTACTGTGTTGTGTTGACTTGTTCACCACTTTCAGCCACGGTAGATTTTCCGCGTGAAATATGGGCCGCTTTCCCTAGAAAGAACTCATTGCTTCAACAGCAGCGCCAATCATCATCAAGCCCCCCTCCCCCCTTCCCCCCAACACACACAGAGACCATATTTATTTTTCTGTTGGTGAATTAGTTTTCCAGTTACATTGGTTCTCTGCAACAGAATTTTGGCAGCGACAGCTCTCTTGTTGCTCTTAATTATTTTACGTGCGCTAAATTTGTGCAGCACACTGGATGGACCTTGGTTTATCGTCTCATCTAAAAGACTAGCACTCAGACCATCAGTCAAAGTCTTGGGAATGGAGGAAAAGTGTTGGTGTACACGGACACATACAGACACCCCCTCCCCATTCCTCCTAATATATAAAAATATATATAGCCTACACACATCTATCTATCTATCTATCTATCTATCTATCTATCTATCTATCTATCTATCTATCTATCTATCTATCTCCATCCATCCATCCATCCATCCATCCATCCATCCATCCATCTATCTATCTATCTATCTATCTATCTATCTATCTATCTATCTTATCTACCTACCTATCTATCTATCTATCTATCTATCTATCTATCTATCTATCTATCTATCTATGTCTGTCTGTCTATCTATCTATGTATCTATCTATGTCTGTCTGTCTATCTATCTATCTATGTATTTATCTATCTCTTTGTCTGTCTGTCTGTCTGTCTGTCTGTCTGTCTATCTATCTATCTATCTATCTATCTATCTATCTATCTATCTATCTATCTATCTATCTATCTATCTATCTATCTATCTAACTCTGTAATGGTTACCTGCACGTGTTTTCCTTCTACTCTTTGTTTTTAATACACACACACACATTTATTCTATTTCATTTCATTTATTATTTATTTATACCACTTTACGTCACGACAGATTTCTCTGCGTGAAATTCGGGCTGCTCTCCCCTGGGATCGCTGCCCATTATTTTTTTTCTTTTCCTGTCTGCAACTGTAGTTGTTTCCCTATCAGAGTGTTGTTGTTTTTCTACAGAATTTTGCCAGGGACAACGCTCTTGTTGCAATGGGTTCTTTTATGTGCGCTAAATAATGTGTAGCACATGGGACCTCGGTTTATCGTCTCATCCAAAAGACTAGCATCCAGACCACCACTCATGGTCTAACGGATGGGGAAAAAGCTTCGGGCCCAAACGGGGATCGAACCACCGCACACTTCCGACAACGACTTTCCGCTTTCTAAGCAGGCGCGTTACCTTTTTTTGGTTTGGTGGTTGTTGTTTTTTGTTTTTCAGGAGCAAGATTTATCGCCCCTGTCAGCTTTGTAATCAATGTAATGGACCATGTTGTTCATGTGTGTTTCAGCCTCTGGTCTTGCTCTCCAGTTTATGAAAGTTAATGGCCTAGATCTCTCACTTCCTGTGTACCGATCATATCTTCCCTGGGGAGGTGCATGCACTGTACATTTGTCTGATTTATGATTGGTTGATTATTGCCTTTGACACATTTTTTGAGTGTGCAATCTAGAAATATGAATTAAACGAATGAATGGCTGGTGTCGTCAGCACGGCCTAGTTTTGTGTGCCGTAAAATAGCAGGACGGTTTAGACGTTCACCTACCTAACAAATAAACCATGAGGTTCTGGATTCAATTCCCAGCCTTGCTCCTTCTTCTCCAGTTTGACTGGAAAATCGAACTGTATGTCAAGTCTCTCGGAGGAGACTAAACCAGTCGGACCAGTGTGCTTACGGACTTGTGCACGCCAAGAGAACTCACGACAGATACAAGTCGGAAAGAGTAGAGATATACCTACCGACTGTCCTGGCAAAATGGGTAGGTTCAATTCCCAAATGTATCCCCGAGGACGGAACTCGGCTTCTGTAACGGTGGGGAAGAAACCATCGCACTCGCAAAAATCTCTCCAATGGTGAACTTCGGAGCTGTAGCCGAGAAACGAAAAAAAAAAAGCCCAACAAAAATTGCCCCCAGACCCGATGTGTTAACGCACACGTGCGCAAAACATCTTGCACACAAGCCTAAACCCCATCCACCTTTCGTCGATGAGTAGGCCAACCATGGCTGCATTGGTGGCGCGGATGACTCGAACATACCCAGCATCCACCCTGTTACTCGGAGAGGGATGGGCTCTGCCATGTTCAACTTAACCATGATGTTTTGCCTGAAAAATTCAGTGTAGTGCTCCAGCGACTCCCCAAGGAATTAATTTATTTTATATTCAATCTTTAATTTCGAGGATAATAGAGCAAAACACTCATGTGTTTTTTTAACATCTAGTCCCCATGTGTATGCGGTTTTGTAATTTTTGTCAACAGTTAAGGGAGAAGCCTTGTCATTCTGCTGAAAATGTGACAGAGGTTGTATGAGATTGCCTTCTGTATTGCACGTCACTTTCAGTCACAGCAGATCTACTGCATAACATTCAGGCTGCTGTACCCAGTACAGGGAAAGCACGTCGCCACAAGAGTAACGCCACCCACTGTTGCTTATCATTTTGTTATTTTCCTGTCTATTTGTGCAGAGTTTTCACTAAGAGAGCGTTTTTTCTACATAACTTTTCCAAGAGCAGCTCTCTTTTTGGCGTGGATCTTTTTAAAAATATTGTTCGTTTGTTGTCAGTTTTTTTTTACGTGCACAATATGAGCTGGATACGGAACCGCGGTTTATCGCCTTTTCCAAAAGACTGGCACCCAGACAATCTCTCACCGTCTTTTGGAGGGGGGAGGGGGAGAATTCGGGCTCAGGGGGGAATCGAACCTGCGACTTTTCCCTTTCTAGATGGGTACGTTATTTCTAGACCATCGAACCACCAACTCAATACCTGATTGAGTACGCTGATACCTAACCTGCTACACTTAACTAATGACATTGTGCAAAACCCGATGTTAACAACGATACCTGCTGCTGTTTGCATCATAGCACATGAGGGAATAATTTCCCACGAGAGTGAGCGTGGGTGTCCAAGTTATTTTAAAGAAAAAACAGATATGACTTAGACCTCTTTTAGTTCATGTGTTCTGTGGGCACGTGAGTGAATGAATTAATGGTAAATAATCAGTAGAACAGGCGGACGAGCAGGCTACCAGAGAGAGCGAGAGAGAGAGAGAGAGAGAGAGAGAGAGAGGAGAGAGAGAGAGAGAGAGAGATGATAGATAAAAAAAATAATACATAGAAACATACAAAGATGCATACATACATATACAAGTAGACACATACATAAATGTATACACTCATGCATAGATACATACATAAATATATACAGACAGACCGACCGACAGACAGGCAGTCAGACAGATTGACAGATAGATAGATATGTGGGTAGATAGATGGAAAATATGTGGATGGATATAGGTAGATAAATAGACAGGCAGATAGATAGATGGATAGATCGATGATTGATAGATACATAGATATATATGGAGATCGATACTTGTGAACGTAGATAGATACCTAGGTCTCTTAAGAGAGGAGGAGAGAGGAGAGAGAGAGAGAGAGAGAGAGAGAAGAGAGAGAGAGAGAGAGAGAGAGAGAGAGAGAGAGAGAGAGAGCCAGCCAGAATCCTTCATCCATTTCCCCTGTTTATCTCCCCTAGCAACTTTTCACACCAGACTGAGCGTAGAAAATGTTTGCTGTTTCTCTGCTATTGAATGGAATACCACCTTCACCCCTCTGTCTCCCCCCCCCCCTCCCCCGTGGCCAGGACAAGAACATTAGAGAAATAGAACAATGCTCGCAGACACAGAGGTTACAAAGAACGAGAACACTGGAAAAGGAAAGCAGAAAGAACAAAGAAGAACAGACAAAGACATGAACAAAAACAGATAAGGGATGCTAAATGAGAGTCAGTGCGCGATTAGTGTAAAAGTTTTAAAGAATAAATCCTTACGAGTTGTGTTGTGTTGTGTTTTGTGTTGTGTATTGTGTTGTGTTGTGTTGCGTTGTGTTGTGTTGTGTTGTGTTGTGTGTGTGTGTGTGTGTGTGTGTGTGTGTGTGTGTGTGTGTGTGTGTGTGTGTGTGTGTGTGTGACGTTAGTATCCTTTTCCTCTTTTTGTGCTGTCTTTATGTCTGTTCTTCTTTGTTCCTTCTTTGGCTTTCTCATTCCAGTGTTCTTGTTCCTTGTCTCCTCTGTCTTTGCATGCATGGTTCCAATTCTCTAGTGTTCTTGTCCTGGCCACTGAGGGGGAGCGTGAAGGTGGGATTCCATTCAATAGCACACACACACACACGCACGCACGCACGCACGCACGCACGCACGCACATACACACACACACACACACAACACACACACACACACAAGCACGCACGCACGCACGCACGCACACACACACACACACACACACACACACGCGGACAGAGATGTATAATATGATTAAATTACTTGCTGGAAACATAAAACAGAAAAAAAAATTAAAAGAGGCTAGGCATCTCCATTATAATACTGTTTCCGGTTCTGATCCCAGTCCCAATCTCTACAGGTTTTGGATAGGAGAAATCGTGCGTGAGGACAGTAGTTTGCCTGATTAATAGACTTACATGTAAACTATTCCAGACAAGATTTGCTAATACTGTGCACTGCATATGTGATAAAATATTATTTTCGTTCCTCGACTAGACCTCCGAGGTTCGCCGGTAGGAGATTTTGCTTATGGAACCATTTTTGACCACAACTAAGAAGCCACACTCCAACTTCAAAGATGATGTCTAAACATGACACGAGTGCGCGCGCGTTTTTTCATACCGGCACGCAAAGGCCTACATTCCCGAAAGGTGGAACGGGTATTAACATAAGCGCAAGATGTTTTGCGTGCGTCGGCGCTCGGGACCTTGGTTTAAAGCCTCATCCAATGCACGTTCGTGGTAGTGGAGTCGGTACTGATGTTAACTCCAGGTGAAAAAAAACACCCCTGAAACGGGTGCCTTGGTGGCGGCTCAAACCTGCGTTGTCAGACTGCAAGCTCAACGCTCTAACCACTAGGCTATCCCGCGCCCCATCCAACAATTGCAATCATGTCCGTTCTTTTTTAATGTTAACTTTTACAACAGTACGTTCCTATTATTCGTGAGAACTCCCTGGACGTGGTTTTAAGCAACTCTGTATTGCTGTGTGATATAGCTTGCTGGGGAAGAAGGAGGAGGAGAACCCTTTATTAATTTTCTGCAGATGTTATGAGTATGTCATTAGTTTGTTCAGAGACAGATACAGTGACCCTACGCTGTTTGTTCATTTTATGATATCTGGGTAGATTGTAAAGTTAAAGAAAAAGTGTCCCATGACCTATATGGTCGTAGGGGAGTGAGGCATCAGAGACCTCAACTTCTCAAAGGGTCAGCATATTGAGGGCGGCGCCCATCTTCTCTCCCTCGCTGCTTCACCTTCCCTGACCCTAAAGAGGCAAGTACCCATTTACATAAAGCTGGGTGAACTGGGGGACTGTACTGAAACCAAGACGCACAAACGGTCACCCATCCAAGTGGTAACTACACTTGATGCTGCTTAACCTTAGCTGGGGAAAGCGAGTGCTCTGACCACTGAGCTCTCATATTTTAATGAATAGTTATGTTTGCGATTGTTTTAGGGTTACATTAGGTACACGCGCGCCCGCTTCCTCAATCTTTTAACTTGCTTTTTTGGGCTCTTTTTCCCCTTCTAATGTCATTCAGTGAAAATGTATATTTTATCCCCCACCCGCACACTCTCTCTCACACACACACCCACCCCTACACAATTATACGCGCACCCACCCACCCGACCAATTGCTCGCGCACTTTCTCCCCCCCCCACCGCCCTTTCTCCCACACACTCACACATGCACACACAAACACACGCACGCACGCACGCGCGCGCGCACGCACCACACACACACACACACACACACACACACACACACACACACACACACACCCCACACACACACACACACACACACACATATGCAAGCACATACATACAGATACACATACACGCACGTGCGCGCTCACGCACGCACTCACTCACACACGCGTTCACATATTCACATAAGCTCGGACGCATAAACGTTCACCCACTCCCACACACATACTGTTGTCGCTGTTGAAATCAATACAGACATTAAACAAAACCCCAGAAAATAAACGCAACATCACGTCCTTTGTGATCATCACAACCTCACACTGATGGCTGAATGATAGAATCAAAATGTAGAAAAACACAGATAACGATCAGCACACACATGTTCTCTGTCTGTCTGTATATCTCTGTCTTTCTGTCTGTCTGCCTATGTCTGTCTGTTGTCTGTCTGTCTCTCTCACCCCCTGTGTATCTGTCTGTCTGTGTCTCTCTGTCTCCCTCTCTCTGTTTCAGCTTCTGACTATTTTTTGCATATGTCTGTCTGTCTGTCTCTCCTTCTGTCTGTCTGTCTGTATCTGTCTGTTTCTCTGTCTCTGTCACTCTCTTCCTTCTCTTCTTTCCCCTACCTCTCTTCATGAAGCTTCTCATTCGTGACCACAGAATTGGTATGAACGATTTCATAAAAATAGATAACTTTTTTGTCTATCAAAATCTGTCATTGAAATTCTTATATTAAAAAAATAACGAATAAGCACTCACGTGGTTGTTTTTTTTTACATTCAGTCCCTGCGGTTTTGCAAATTTAGTCTTCCGATTCCCACTGGCACACAGTTTCCTACTCTTCCGAAAAGTGGAGCAGGCTTCCACGTGATTGCAAGATATTCTACATAGGTTTGCACACGGGATTTTGGTTTATATTCTCATCTGAAGGATCCATTTCGAGTATTCATGTAGCGTTTCGGAGACATGTCGATCAAATTCACCTCTATAATTAACATGTTTTTAATATTTCTCTTTTTTCTTCAGAGTGTGCACACCAGTTAAGAGTCAATTGTTGTTTTAGAGAGCTTTAATTTTGTCTTCAACCACGTATGAAGGAAACCTGCAAATATTTGATTACACTCGCTTAGCTAATGGGAATGGTAGACAGCATTTACCCTGTTTATTTGCTCGAGTTCCCGTTGTTTCCTCCCCTTCCCATCACACACACACGCACACACACACACACACACACACACACACACACACACACACACACTGAACATTTTGTGCACACTTTAAAACATATGTGACGGACGCTTAAGATGAGTGGTTCAGACCGTTTGACTTCAATCCTGTGGTTCTATGAAGTCATGGGTTCGAATCTCGGAGGCCCTGTCTGGTAAATTAAGAGTGGGGATTTTTACGAAGTCCCAGGTCAACTTCAAGTGCAGACCTGCCAGTGTCTTAATTCCCTTCGTGCATATACACACGAAAGGTCACATAGGCACCTTAGGATGAGACTATAAACCGAGGTCCCGTGTGCGAACGCACGCAGAACATCTTGCGCACACGTTAAATCCTGTTCCGCTTTTCGTAAGAGTAGGCCATTGTGTGCGGATGGGAACAGATGACAGAATTGACAAAACCGCATACACACGGGGACTGGATGTAAAAAAAGCACAAAAGTGCTTATTCCATTATCCTCGATATAAAAGAATGAAATAAGTAATACATAAAATAAATAAAATAAAGGTTCCGTAATTCATTTCAGCGTTCAGTGGGTAGCAGAAACACGTACATACCTAGCATGCAACTTGTACAATAAAATGAGCTGCCCTGAAGTCGGAATGTTTCAGCTGAGGCCAGCGGGCAGACGTTCTATAAAGCTACAAGCAAAGGAGAAGAGAAAGAGAGAAAACCTGTTCCACCTTTGGGAAGAGAAGGCCATATTGTGCCGGTAGGAACAGACGGCAAGATTTTCAAAACAGCATCCGCATAGGGATGGAATGTAAAAAAAGCACATGAGTGCTTATTTCCTCGAAATAAAAGAATTGAAGTGAAACAACGCACACACACGAACACACACACACACACACACACACACCACACACACACACACACACACACACACACACACACACACACACACACACACACACACACACCACTACCAGAAAACAAACACCACCTCTGTGATCATCACAACCCAGTGGCCACACTGCACATCTCACATTGATGGCTGAATAATGGAATCAAAAAGTAGAAAAAACATAGACAACGCCAAGCACACACACTATCTCTCTGTTTTCATGTCTTTTCTGTCTGTCTTTATTTCTCTATGTGTCTGCCTGTCTGTGTTTGTCTGATCATCACAAACATGTTCTTGCTCTCTATCCGTGAAATATATAATTTGTGACAAAATTGCCCGTGTGAATGTTTTCTAGAAAGGCAAGCCATTTTTCCCCCCAACGATGATTGACTTGGAGTGTTCTGGCAGGACATTCTCAATGGTTCATGTTGTTATGTTGTTGCTGTTATTGATGGTGTTGTTGTTGGACGTTCTCCAGGCGATCACCCTAAGGGACACCCAGAATATGCGCTCTGTTTCACTCCGTACTACTACGAATCCACGTGAGACCATAAGTACACACTGGAAGAGCGTGTATGGTTGTTTTCGAGTGCTTTGCTATAATGCATCTGCACTCCAACTTCAGAGTATTTTTCTCTTTTAGTGGAAAGTACAGATTGGTAAGCTACGATCTTGTCATGAGTGAAGGCAGTCTCAAACATCATATTTCAAAACACAACATTTTGATGTCCGCTTTGGCCTTTTGGTTATATTACATCAGTAACTGAAAAGCTTTTGGCCTGAACCAAGCCAAATTGTTGGTTCATATACTTTTTTTCCCCATTTCTCGGCTAGAGCCCCGAGGTTCACCAATGGTGAGATTTTGCGTATGCGACCATTTTTGCTTACCATGAAGGTAGCCACATTCTGACTTCGGGGATGGTTTATATTTGAGACACTGATCTTTCCTGAGAGTATGTAGCCTACTCAAGTTTTATTGTTTCACTGATTGCTTTGGAGAGTTTTTGATTCATGATTAAACATGGTTTTTAGTTACGCTTGCACCGTCGATAAAGATGTTTACACTATGTGTATGACGCTTAAAAAATAATGTACCTACGTTGTTGAATAATGCGATGCTAGGAAGAAGAACAGTCTGTGCATTTACTGTTGAGAGATGGGGATGTGTGTGTGTGTGTGTGGCGGGGGGTGGAGGTGGGGGTGGGATTGGGCGAGGTAGCCGATAATAACTGTCCCGTTTTCTTCCCATCACAATTTTAAAAAGTTTGTTTGCAGGTAATTTGTCTCCAGTAGTAGTGAACTACAGAAAACATTGCATTATACTGAACATTTTACAATTTATGTTTTCATCATCATCATCATCATCATCATCATCATCATCACCATCATCATCATCATCATCATCATCACCACCACCACCACCACCACCCCACCACCACCACCACCACCACCACCACCACCACCACCACCATCATCATTCTGAGAGAGAGAGAGAGAGAGAGAGAGAGAGAGAGAGAGAGAGAGAGAGAGAGAGAGAGAGAGAGAGAGTATGTACTGCATTGCGCGCAGGCGTGTGTTAGTGCATCTGCGTGCGCGTGTTAGCATGTCAGAGGATACATGCATGGGATGGTATAAGATTACGTAATTTCCCATGGAAAGCAGTTTGAAGGCAGTTTGGGTATTTCCCAAAGGGAAATCGGATCTGGTTCTGAGCAGTTAAAGATCAGTTTATGTGAATGTCACCAAGAGAGAAACTGAAATCACTTGGCATAAGTCCACTAACTTAGGTTATTCTTTTTGAAATCATGTTAGTAGATTTTCATATAGGAAGCATACAATTTCAAACACAAATTTTGTGTCGCTGGCTTTGGTATAATAATCAGTAACTAAAAGCTTTTGGCCTGACCTAAGCCAATTGTTGGTTTTATAAAATTTTTTTCCCCATTTCGGTAGAGCCCGAGGTTCACCAATGGTGGGTTTGCGTGTGTGTGTTGTGGGGGGGTGGAGTGGGGTGGTTGCGAGGTACTATAGTCCTTTTCTTCATACATTAAAAATTTTGGGATTTTTTCTAGTGGTGATAGTAGGTCAGAGCTCCTTGCTTGTAATACAGTACCCTGACTGTGGGTAAACACCAAAATCGACGGAGAGGAGGGCTCGCAGTTGATTTCCAAGTACACATGAAAGCGCAGATCATCGGTCGGTCGCGTTACCAGGACCGCGCCTCTGCCTAGCGAGTCGAAAGTTTATGATGTAAAGCAGAATTCGTGCAGCAAACCATATTGGCCAGGAATGTACGAACATAAAGTGCAGGCAAGTGAAGATGACAATGGATGTCCGATATCATTGGACCCTTGGGCTCGCGAAGTCAGGTGAAAAACGGAAAAGCGAGCAAAATTATATACGTGAAAGGAACATGACAGGGTGGTTTTCGTTCACAAAGACACGTGAACACGTAGCTGCTGTCGTTTACCTCGCGGAGCAACCTTTAACATATATAGTCGATACGCCTCATCGATGACGATAAGCGTGAAGAATTTTGACATAAAGAGGTTGATCAAACAGAGAATCTGTTGTGCAGGCGATGAGCCAGAGGAGAAGATGCATGAATGGGGGGCGTTTGGGGCCATTGTAATAACCAATAAATGAAGAGTGAGACTGGAGTTGCATACACCTCGTGTGATAATTGGCACAAAAAATCCAGAATGGATGGTAGCCAATGGAAACACAAACAAAAGATTATGTGAAGACGGTTCACTACGTAATGCAAGAAGTTTTCGAGAACATAGGGGTGATCTGATCTTGTGATGATGATTCGACTACGTCTAAAAATCACAGCGAACAACTAGGATAATTGCTCGGAGTGAGACCAGAGTATGATTTTCAAGAGTGTGGAAAGTTGCGATCCTGTGTAGACTAGCAAGACAGACGAATATTTAATCGCAGGACTGACAGCAACAGTTCTGGCAACGCCGACGTAAAACCAGGGTACATAACTACAACTGCAAGCGTGAGGTTAAAAGAAATGAACAAAAAAAGAGCAACATAGGGCAGTCAACAAGACAGAGTCTGCGGAAGGAAATGGTCGGTGACGTGCCAAGATTGAGGAATCAGAAAACATGAGAAAGCATATAGCTGGTGAAGACTGCTCGAAACAGGAAGGTTAATCAAGACAAAGGAGTGTTCGCGCCGGTATTTGAACAGATGGCGAATATGCTCGCGTATACTATGACGGGAGTCAGATGTGGAGAGAGTCAGAGAGGAGGTGACTGAGGGGGGGGGGTAATGTGGGTCTGGGGGGAACAGCGCACAAGATGCAGTGGGAATGCAGAGCGTCTATTCTCCAGGATTAAATGCATTCAATTTATCCACAGATTAGTAATTGCAAAAGCATTAAATAGGGCAAGTTATATTTGCTACCAAACAACTACTATTTACATTTAGAAGATACAGGTGTCATGATTGTGGAACAACTTAAATCTGAACATCGCAAATGACGCCACGCAGTTACAAAAAAATGAGGTTCGACAATATAGAGCTCTACTCCCAATTTGAGGAAAGTTGCGACTAGAGTCGATTCGAAGTCAACTTGAGTGTGATACAAAAAAATGAAACTTATAACTAACATACAGATCAAAACCACTTGAAACACAGGCATGCTGTACAGGAATACAAAGTGAAGTTCAGCAAAAAAAAAAAAATAACTCATACGAGCCTTTGTTATCGACAGGACAGCAGAGTGAGATGCGACCATTTTTGACTTACCATGGAAGGTAGCCACATTCATGACTTCAGGGGATGGTTTAAATTTGAACACATGATCTTTCTGAAGTATGGAGCCTACTCAAGTTTTAATTGTTTCATGATGCTTTGGAGAGTTCTTGATTCATGATTAAACATGGTTTATAGATACGCTTGCAACCGCGATAAAGATGTTTAACTATGTGTATGCGCTTAAAACAATAATGTACTAGCTTGTTGAATAGCGATGCAGGAGAGAAGAACAGTCTGTGCATTTACGTGTTGAAGATGGGATGTGTAGTGGTGTTGTGGCGGGTGGAGGTGGCGTGGATTGGGCGAAGGTAGCGATAGATAACTGTCCCGTTTTCTCCCACACAATTTTAAAAGTTTGTTGACAGGTAATTTGTCTCAGTAGTAGTGAACTACAGAAACATTGCATTATACTGAACATTTTACAATTTATGTTTTCATCATCATCATATCATTCACATCATCATCACCACTCATCATCATCATCATTCATCACCACACCACACCACCACCACCAACCACCACCACCAACCACACACCACCACCACATCATCATTCTGAGAGAGAGAAGAGATGAGAGAGAGAGAGAGAGAGAGAGAAGAGAGAGAGAGATGAGAGGAGAGAGAGAGAGTATGTTACTGCATTGGCGCGCAGGCGTGTGTTAGTGCATCTGCGTGCGGTGTTAGCATGTCAGAGGATACATGCATGGATGGTATAAGATTACGTAATTTCCCATGGAAAGCAGTTTGAAGGCAGTTTGGGTATTTCCCAAAGGGAAATCGGATCTGGTTCCTGAGCAGTTAAAGATCAGTTTATGTGAATGTCACCAAGAGAGTAAACTGAAATGCTAACTTCTTCTGTCCGACTCTTGAATAACTACAGCAAGACAAACTGCAGCTCCCCCTGTGTATCTCTTTATGTCTCTGTCTCTCTCAGTCTCTGTCTGTCTGTCTATCTGTCTTCCTGTCTATTGCTTGTACGTCCATCACTCCGAGTTTCTGTCTTTGTGTTTCTCTCTGTCTCACTCTTTTTCTGTCTCTCTTGTTTTGTTTAATGTCTATTCACAACTTGGTGATTTAGACACACCCGCAGTCACACCACAACGCCTATACACACCTCATCTCTGTCTCTGTCTCTCTGTGTCTGAATCAATCAATCAATCGATCGATCGATCGATCGATCGATCTATCTATCTATCTATCTATCTATCTATCTATCTATCTATCTATCTATCTATCTATCTATCTATCTATCTATCTATCTGTCTATCTATCTATCTATCTATCTATCTATCTATCTATCTATCTATCTATCTATCTATCTATAAACACATGCATACATGCACACAAACATACATACATATATGCATACATAATACATACATGAATAATCCCACAACTTATTACAGTGAATGTCTTATAGAAGAAAAGATAACCTCAGCAACTGATATTATGATTTGCTGAACAGTTGAATAATTTTTATGAATATCTAAATCTCTCCTTATATACTTGTCAAGAAGAATTGGGCAATCAAACAATAGATGGTTGGATTGAAAAGGGTCTAGAACAACAGCATGTTATATCATTACAATATTTAGTATTCCAGGGATAAAGTCTCATTTTATGTATTAAAATGTCTATTTTTCTTGAGCAAGAAATATATCAAAGTGCTTTTTCGTCATTTTAGAATGCATACAGTTTATCATTTAGAATTTATTTATAGGTCGACATTGCAAGATTAGAATCAAACGCTTCAATACTGCATTCAGAGGCACCTTGCTTTGCCACAGAATCAACCATCTCATTCCAATAAATTCCGCAATGAGAAGGGATCCAGCAAAAAGTTATTCCGATGCCTTTGCTTGCAATACAATGTATTAGGAATTTAATCTCAAATACAATATCATTCCTTATTTTCACCTGCCATGTCTTCAGTGCCATTAATGCTGCCCTTGAGTCAACGCAAAATAGATTTGATAGACATCAATTAGCAGACCTGACAAGAATTCAAGGCCATAAGGATTGAAAATATTCAGGACGTAACAATAAAAAATGTTCTCCTAGATGATATGCTTTTTGTACTTTAAAAACGGAAATCACAAATGCTTGGGCCCCACTTTTGCATGATTCTAACACAGATCCATCAGTATAACGTTTAAATGATTCAAATAATTACTTTTAAAGTGACTTTTTACATCAACCGTAAGTAGAATTTTGGATCTTCATTCTTTTTAAGCCTGAAAAAGAATGAAGATCAAACCGTAGATTTTGATCTCTATTTTTTTAAGCTGAAAAAAGAATGAAGATCAAATCTACTTACGGTTGATGTAAAAAGTCACTTTGAAAGTAATTATTTGAATCATTTAAACGTGTACACTGGATCTGTGTAGAATCAGGCAAAAGTGCAATTCGAAGTACCGGGTTTCCCCTGATGCAACATCCAAACTTGTTGCGTCCTCATCTCTCACGTCTGGACTAATGCAATCTCTTTTAGCTGATCTTCCAGCAACATCTATCCTTCCCTTCAACGTATAAAAAACTCTGAGCTCGATAGTCCTCAGAAAGAAAAAATCTGAACACATTACTCCTCTCTTGCGATCTCTCCACTGGTTGCCTGTGCCACGAGAGTAAAATATAAGATCAGTACCCTCTGTTACAAATGTCTCCACCAAACAGCACCCTCCTACCTCTGTGAATGTCTTCACCTGTACAACTCCTTCTCGTTCCTTCCGCTCTGCTGCAGATACCTTGTGCTTACGAATACCTGGATTCAACCAATCCCTGTTGGCCGTCGCTCTTTTTCTATTTCTGGTCCATCCATCTGGAACGACCTGCCTCTCTCTCTCTTCGACAAAAGCCTACTTATGACACTTTAAATCCAAGCCTCAAGACATAATTATTTATTTCAACCTAAGTTTTCCCTCCTCTTTCATCTCAAAACTGCCTTCAACAGCCAAATCCCATTACCCTGCCAAAGCTACAACCTGTGTGTGTGTGTGTGTGTGTGTGTGTGTGTGTGTGTGAGTGTGTGTGTGTGTGTTAGTGCGTACATTTGAATTTGTTTAAGATTTAAGTTTTGCTGCATGAAGTCTGTAAGAATATGTTGAATGCAAGCGCTCTGATTTGTCCTTGCATGATATAGCGTATACAATTCCATTATTATTATTATTATTATATTATTATATTATTGATTAAAAGTAGGTCAGCAATTTGTGATTCCGTTTTAAGTTTTATCTCTCATGTGTCTCGGCTGGTAGTGAACTTGGAGAAATGTAAACTAATATATATTTAGGAAAGGTGGCCACCTTATTGTATCGAGAAAAATGGCTGTGTAATGGAACAATCTTAAAATGATAACTAACATGTCAAATGCCTAGGTGGATTTTAAAAAAACCAGATCTACCTTTTTCTTATGCACAGAAAGACATGGCTAACAGGGGAAAAAGGTATACTTGGGTATTTTACGTTTGATAATTTTGGTGTTTGGTAATCAGTCTCCTAAAATATGTTTTCAAAGTTTTTTGACCCCGATTCAGCCAGTTCTGACGTATACGGAGTATGGAGTTAAATGACAATCAATCTATCATTAAAAGAATGTATGTTTTTAAAATTAAAAACGTTTTTTAGATGTGAGTATCAGAGCTCCAAATGCACTGGTGTACAAAGAATGGCAGATTTCAAACTCTTTATAAGTATCAATTATCGTATTATTAAACAGGTCACTGGATATATTACAAGAATGCATAAAGATCGTATTCCATACAATCGACTACACTCTGCTCAACCTCATTGTAATAATAGGAATAATGGGTTCTACAGTCTGCTCCACTCTGTATCACTATAGCTTTTAGTCTTGTGTGGGAAGTCAGGGAGTTGCAAGATGCAAAGAATTTTTGACGGAATTTAGACAACGTCATTATGGATGTTACGCTCATCATTCAGTTAAATATACAGGAAGTACCATTACAGAAATCAATCTTGAGACGTTTCCGTCACGTTTCCATCTTTCGTTTTCGCACCACTTGCAATGTCAAGGGCGTGGAATTTATTCAGCGTTAATGGTAATTTGATGAATGAAATTCAAAGGTAGTATTCAGTAGTGTCATTCTGATCTAGAGAATGCAGGAGAACGACTGGCATCCTCCTGCCCCGCCCCCTCCTCCCTCCTGCCCACTGATGGCACGAATCGCGTTCGGAGTCGGATTCAGAAAAAAAAGTTTATCACTGCTGTTAGGTTCAACAACCGTACCCAACAGAAACTTCAAAACATTTCCTCCCCCCGCCCCCCCCCCCCCCCCTCCGCAGTTAACCAGAACCGAGAGGTACAGGCGTCTGCACTTTTAGTGAGAAAATTTGACAACTCTTTAAAATCGCATTGCTGCATTGCACCAGAAGAACATACCCAGTGACCCCCCCCAACCCGATTTTTAAAAAGTTTACTAAGTCCTAATGAAAACAGTAAGAGCTGTACGGTGTTACATAGATGCATCAGCGCAAGCTGTGAGACGATGGATATAATGCTAATATAGAGCTCAGATTTAATTTTTCTCTTCAATTTCGATGATGACGGAGTAAAGCACCATGTGCTTTTTTACATACATCCCCCCCGTGTGTTCGATTTTTGAAAAATCGTCATGCGTTCCCACCGGCGCAGAATGGCTTGCTCTTCCGAAAAGAAAAATAGGTTTTGATGTGTGCGCTAGATGTTCTGCGTGTGTTCGCACACGGGACCTGGTTTATAGATTTTGTTAGGCATGCTGCAATAACATCAAATACTCGCTCCCAAGACGTCTTCCAGGCAAAGGGTTTTCTGTACAGATAATGTCATCCATGTGGTCCACAGCCCAGCAGACCTGGGAGTAGTGTCAGGCCTTATCAGCAGGGAGGGAGGGAGCAAGATCGTGCTGTTTCTCGGGAAACAGAGTCGAATGGAAACAAAGGTTACTATGGTGCTACTGACTGTTAAGAAATCCGGGATGGAAGAAAGAAATTTGGGATGGAAGAGCTCGAAAGCGTGCATAACAGAATCCAGCAAACCATTGGACCCTATGAGAACCTTCTAACGATCGTGAAAAAAGCGTAAACTTAAGTGGTATGGGCATGTCACAAGATCCCAAGGAATTACAAAGACAGTTTTGCAAGGCACTGTCCAAGGAGGAAGAAGAAGAGGCAGACCAAGGAAGAGCTGGGAGGATAACATCAGTGAATGGACAGGCCTAGAACTCAACAAAACCCTGAGAAAGGCAGAACAGAGAGAAGAATGGAGGGAACTGGTTGCTGAGTCTTTGAGGGTGCCCCCACGGTCGTCAGACTACGGGACAGATAGATAGATAGATAGTCGTGAACTACAGAAAACATTGCATTATACTGAACATTTTACAATTTATGTTTTCATCATCATCATCATCATCATCATCATCATCATCATCATCATCATCATCATCATCACCACCACACCACTACCACCACCACCACCACCACCACCACCATCATCATCATCATTCTGAGAGAGAGAGAGAGAGAGAGAGAGAGAGAGAGAGAGAGAGAGAGAGAGAGAGAGAGAGAGAGATGAGAGAGAGAGAGAGAGTATGTACTGCATTGCGCGCAGGCGTGTGTTAGTGCATCTGCGTGCGCGTGTTAGCATGTCAGAGGATACATGCATGGGATGGTATAAGATTACGTAATTTCCCATGGAAAGCAGTTTGAAGGCAGTTTGGGTATTTCCCAAAGGGAAATCGGATCTGGTTCCTGAGCAGTTAAAGATCAGTTTATGTGAATGTCACCAAGAGAGTAAACTGAAATGCTAACTTCTTCTGTCCGACTCTTGAATAACTACAGCAAGCCATACTGCAGCTTCCCCTGTGTATCTCTTTGTCTCTGTCTCTCTCAGTCTCTGTCTGTCTGTCTATCTGTCTTCCTGTCTATTGCTTGTACGTCCATCACTCCGAGTTTCTGTCTTTGTGTTTCTCTCTGTCTCACTCTTTTTCTGTCTCTCTTGTTTTGTTTAATGTCTATTCACAGCTTGGTGATTTAGACACACCCGCAGTCACACCACAACACCTATACACACCTCATATCTGTCTCTGTCTCTGTGTCTCTGAAACAATCAATCAATCAATCAATCAATCAATCTATCTATCTATCTATCTATCTATCTATCTATCTATCTATCTATCTATCTATCTATCTATCTATCTATCTATCTATCTATCTACCTATCTATCTATAAACACATGCATACATGCACACAAACATACATACATATATGCATACATAATACATACATGAATATATCCCACAACTTATTACAGTAAATGTCTTATAGAAGAAAAGATAACCTCAGCAACTGATATTATGATTTGCTGAACAGTTGAATAATTTTTATGAATATCTAAATCTCTCCTTATATACTTGTCAAGAAGAATTGGGCAATCAAACAATAGATGGTGGATTGAAAAGGGTCTAGAACAACAGCATGTTATATCATTACAATATTTAGTATTCCAGGCATAAAGTCTCATTTTATGTATTAAAATGTCTATTTTTCTTGAGCAAGAAATATTATCAAAGTGCTTTTTCGTCATTTTAGAATGCATACAGTTTATCATTTTAGAATTTATTTCATAGGTCGACATTGCAAGATTAGAATCAAACGCTTCAATACTGCATTCAGAGGCACCTTGCTTTGCCACAGAATCAACCATCTCATTCCAATAAATTCCGCAATGAGAAGGGATCCAGCAAAAAGTTATTCCGATGCCTTTGCTTGCAATACAATGTATTAGGAATTTAATCTCAAATACAATATCATTCCTTATTTTCACCTGCCATGTCTTCAGTGCCATTAATGCTGCCCTTGAGTCAACGCAAAATAGAATTTGATAGACATCAATAGCAGCACCTGACAAGAAGTTCAATGCCATAAGGATTGAAAAATATTCAGACGTAACAATAGAAAAATGTTCTCCTAGATGATATGCTTTTTGTACTTTAAAAACGGAAATCACAAATGCTGCCCCACTTTTGCATGATTCTAACACAGATCCATCAGTATACACGTTTAAATGATTCAAATAATTACTTTAAAGTGACTTTTTACATCAACCGTAAGTAGATTTTGATCTTCATTCTTTTTTAAGCCTGAAAAAGAATGAAGATCAAACCGTAGATTTTGATCTCTATTTTTTTTAAGCCTGAAAAAGAATGAAGATCAAAATCTACTTACGGTTGATGTAAAAAGTCACTTTGAAAGTAATTATTTGAATCATTTAAACGTGTACACTGGATCTGTGTTAGAATCAGGCAAAAGTGCAATTCGAAAGTACCGGTCCACTGATGCAACATCCAAACTTGTTGCGTCTCTCATTCTCTCACGTCTGGACTAATGCAATTCTCTTTTAGCTGATCTTCCAGCAACATCTATCCCTTCCCTTCAACGTATAAAAAACTCTGCAGCTCGACTAGTCCTCAGAAAGAAAAAATCTGAACACATTACTCCTCTCTTGCGATCTCTCCACTGGTTGCCTGTGCCACAGAGAGTAAAATATAAGATCAGTACCCTCTGTTACAAATGTCTCCACCAAACAGCACCTTCCTACCTCTGTGAATGTCTTCACCTGTACACTCCTTCTCGTTCCTTCCGCTCTGCTGCAGATACCTTGTGCTTACGAATACCTGGATTCAACCAATCCACTGTTGGCCGTCGCTCTTTTTCTATTTCTGGTCCATCCATCTGGAACGACCTGCCTCTCTCTCTCTTCGACAAAAGCCTACTTATGACACATTTAAATCCAGCCTCAAGACATAATTATTTATTTCAAACCTAAGTTTTCCCTCCTCTTTCATCTCAAAACTGCCTTCAACAGCCCAAATCCCATTACCCTGCCAAAGCCTACAACCTGTGTGTGTGTGTGTGTGTGTGTGTGTGTGTGTGTGTGTGTGTGTGTGTGTGTGTGTAGGTGCGTACATTTGAATTTGTTTAAGATTTTAAGTTATTGGCTGCATGAGTCTGTAAGAATATGTTGAATGCAAGCGCTCTGATTTGTCCTTGCATGATATAGCGTATACAAGTTCCATTTATTATTATATTATTATATTATATTATTATTGTATTAAAAGTAGGTCAGCATTTGTGATTCCCGTTTTAAGTCTATCTCTCTGTGTCTCGGCTGGTAGTGAACTTGGAGAAATGTAAACTAATATTATTTAGGAAAGGTGGCCACCTTATTGTACGAGAAAAATGGCTGTGTAATGGAAACAATCTTAAAATTGATAACTAACATGTCAAATGCCTAGGTGGATTTTAAAAAAACCAGATCTACCTTTTTCTTATGCACAGAAAGACATGGCTAACAGGGGAAAAAGGTATACTTGGTATTTTACGTTTGATAATTTTGGTGTCTTGGTAATCAGTCTCCTAAAATATGTTTTCAAAGTTTTTGACCCAGATTCAGCCAGTTCTGACGTATAGCTGGGAGTATGGAGTTAAATGGACAATCAATCTATCATTAAAAGAATGTATGTTTTTAAAAATTAAAAACGTTTTTTTAGATGTGAGTATCAGAGCTCCAAATGCACTGGTGTACAAAGAAACTGGCAGATTTCAACTCTTTATAAGTATCAATTTTCGTATTATTAAACAGGTCACTGGATATATTACAAGAATGCATAAAGATCGTATTCCATACAATCGTACTACACTCTGCTCAACCTCCATTGTAATAATAGGAATAATTGGGTCTCTACAGTCTGCTCCACTCTGTATCACTATAGCTTTAGTCTTGTGTGGGAATGTCAGGGAGTTGCAGATGCAAAGAATTTTTTGACGGAATTTAGACAACGTCTTATGGATGGTTACGCTCATCATTCAGTTAAATATACAGGAAGTACCAATTACAGAAATCTATCTTGAGACGTTTCCGTCACGTTTCCAATCTTTCGTTTTCGCACCACTTGCAATGTCAAGGGCGTGTGAATTTATTCAGCGTTACTGGTAATTTGATGAATGAAATTCCAAAGGTAGTATTCAGTAGTGTCTATTCTGATCTAGAGAATGCAGGAGACGACTGGCATCCTCCTGCCCCGCCCCCTCCTCCCTCCTGCCCACTGATGGCAGCGAATCGCGTTCGGAGTCGGATTCAGAAAAAAAAAGTTTATCACTGCTTGTTAGGTTCAACAACCGTACCCAACAGAAACATTCAAAACATTTCCTCCCCCCGCCCCCCCCCCCCCCCCCCCTCCGCAGTTAACCAGACTCGAGAGGTACAGGCGTCTGCACTTTTAGTGAGGAAATTTGACAACTCTTTAAAATTCGCATTGCTGCATTGCCACCAGAAGGAACATACCCAGTGACCCCCCCCAACCCGATTTTTAAAAAGTTTACTAAGTCCTAATGAAAACAGTAATGATGCTGTACGGTGTTACATATATGCATCAGCGCAAGCTGTGAGACGATGGATATAGATGCATAATATAGAGCTCAGATTTATTTTTCTCTTCAATTTCGATGATGACGGAGTAAAGCACTCATGTGCTTTTTTTACATACAGTCCCCCCGTGTGTTCGTAGTTTTGAAAAAATCGTCATGCGTTCCCACCGGCGCAGAATGGCTTGCTCTTCCGAAAAGAAGAAATAGGTTTTGATGTGTGCGCTAGATGTTCTGCGTGTGTTCGCACACGGGACCTTGGTTTATAGATTTTGTTAGGCATGCTGCAATAACATCAAATACTCGCTCCCAAGACGTCTTCCAGGCAAAGGGGTTTCTGTACAGATCAATGTCATCCATGTGGTCCACAGCCCAGCAGACCTGGGAGTAGTGTCAGGCCTTATCAGGCAGGGAGGGAGGGAGCAAGATCGTGCTGTTTCTCGGGAAACAGAGTCGAATGGAAACCAAAGGTTACTTGGGTGCACATGACTGTTAAAGAAATCCGGGATGGAAGAAAGAAATTTGGGATGGAAGAGCTCGAACCGTTTTGTGTCCAAAAAGAATAAAATTACCCAATATGTTTAACTTTTGTATATATTTTAAGGATAGCTTAGAAGTTAGATAGTGTTGATCTGATAGTCTGGCGATAATTCAGGGAAAAGTGTGAGTCTTTGCTTAGATGTCTATTCGAGGGAAGGTTGTTGCTGTTGTTGTTATTGTTTGTTGTTGCTAAGAGTTAACATTGGGACAGACTCTATTTCCTCAGAAGTCCTTTATTTGACACTAGTAGAAGATAAAGCGAGGAGGAGGGAGGGAGGGAGGAGTAGTTTCGAATCAATAAGTTAAGTATTGTTGCAAGCGTGTTTGTATAATACGGCAAGATAAAGAAAGAAAATGTATCACATCGTACAAAAAGAAAGACAAATGAAAAGAACACAAGGAACAGATAAGTATAAAAAAACCTCAACAAAGGCAGTGTGAAAGAATCGATTAGTTTTATTTAACACTTCTGCAGTTCTTGCAATGACTATCACAACAAATTACACACGTTAAAAATAATAATTATCAACACTCTCACTATTCTCAGCGTATCACCTAATCCTATTTAATGCTTGCAAATGTACTATATAATATAGCTTTTTTTTTTTTACACTAACATGCTGCATTTTGAAGCCATGCATATTTGATTACGAAAATACCCCTCTAACCCCTAACCTATTCTGTTCAAGAAGATTTCAAAAAGCCATTTGACATGGGACACTGGAGTTTAATGGGCAGTCGCAAGAAAGGATTTTCCCCCTTAAAGGCATTTGACGTAGGACATAGTGTTGCACAGAGTTAACTGGACAAGTATTGAAAAGCACACATTAGTACTGACCTTGTAGGGATTACGGCAGGTCCTAGTGGCACAGGCACCCGTACAGTCTTCGATAATTGCTTCAGATGCTGATTGTTTCCGTGTAACGGTTATGGTTGGTCGTTGCCCAGTTTTGTGTTGTATTGTGTTGTTTTGTATTGTGTATTGCTTTTAGTCTCTGTAGATTTCTTTGCGTGAAGTTCGGAATGCTGTGTACCCGGGGAGGGCCACAAGAGCAGCGCCCCTCACATTTCAAGAAAATCATGTTTGCAAATGTGTTCGTTTTCCTGTGAGAGTGGCTTTTTCTATAGAATTTAACCAGGGGCAGTAGTCTCGTTGACGTGGGTTCTTTCATGTGCGCTAAATGTATAATGCACATAGAACCTCAGGTTTGTTTTATTCATTCAAAATACACCAGACCACCACTCAAGATGTAATGGATAGGGGAAAGGTTCGGGTTCAAACGGGGACAGCGTTTTTCGCTTCCTAGGCAGGCACATTAGCTCTAGAACACCGATCCTGCAAGCATTCTGTTATACCCACTCTCTGTTTGTCTCTTTGTGTAGAAACCACGACTGATGCATTTAAAGTCCACCTTTAAACAAACAGCACTGGAAGGTAGAGAACGGTTGTATAGGTTGTAACGGTTGTTTAGGCTTTTGATAGTTATTGGCTGCATGACTCTGTAAGAATATGTTGAATGCAAGCGCTCTGATTTGTCTTTGCAAGATATAGCGCTATAAAAATTCCATTTATTATTATTATTATTAACGTACGAGGGACGAAAAAGCTAGAGAGAGGGAGTAAGAGAGGAGAGAACTGTGAATGTTTGCTTGAAATGTGGATGAGTAGTCTAGAGGTAACGCTCCTGCTTACAAATCGATAAGCCTAGATTCGAAGTGTGCTGTGGTTTGATCCCCATTTGTGCCCGAAACTTTTCTCCCATCCACTAGACGCGTGAGTGGTGGTCTGGGTGCTAGTCTTTCTGATGAGTCAGTAAACCGAAGTCCCGCGTACATCACGCTTTTATCGTACGTAAAAAATGCAAATGGCAACAAGAGAGTTGTCTTGCAAAATTATGTAAAAAAACGCCACTCTTATAGGGAAACAAATACACATGCAGACAGAAAAAAACAACAAATAATGGGTGGCGCTGCTCTTGTGGCGTCGCACTCTCCCCGGGGATAGTATCCCGAATTTCACGCAGAGAAATCTGAAGGGACTTTTAAAGTGGTATACGATACAGGTGTCAGGGAAAACATTAGAATGCGGGGGATAAGTATTAGATGCCAATTTAGGGGACGGGATGGTCTAGTGGTTTGAACGTTGAGCTCGCGATCGAACAACACGTGTTAGATTAGCAGTAGAACCACCACTCATATGTTGTGGGTGAGGGAAGCGTTCAGAATCAAACAGGGATTGAACTAAACTCCTCGCTTTCTAGACATATGCGTTACCTCTAGGCCATTTTTTTTTGCTACCTCATCTTCTGTGACGTTTCTGTCTTGCTGTTTCCACACCGCTCATCCCAATCACCCCTCCACAGCCATACCCAGATTCGTTATGTCGCATCCTCAGGGTTGGAAGTCCACAGGGAGCCCACCAATATCAGGCTGCCATTGGGCCACCAGCCAGAGGGGCCCTGCACTGCTGCTGGGTCATTTTGGTGGTGTTTAGTGGTGCCAGTTTTGAGCTAACATACGGAGGACACCATCTACTAAGCCCCCTACTAACGACAGTATTAGCTCAGTCGCGGAGCCAGACTGAGTGAGTTCCCCACTCGAGACCGTCCCCCGCAGAACCCCCAAGCCCAAAGGCTTTGACACAAACTCATCACAGGCACAGAAGTGTATGGAGAAACCGAATCTGAGGTCACCATGAGACCAGAACAACTGGGGCCACCGACTCAGATGGTTTTTTTTTAATCGCACAATAATCAGTGGTATGCTGCTGTAGAAGTGCATGTGCTTTGAGACTACTTGACAGGGCTGTACTCTACGCTTACTATCATAATATATCCCGGCGTCAACCGGGCCCGAGAAATACAGACACCAGTAATGTTGGTCAGGTAATTTGAGCAACACTCTCAAACTCGCATCCATAAAGTGGATGAAGTAGACAGTGTGGTCCCAGTCTTCCCACTGAGCCCACAGCACACTCACTCTGGGTAGGAGCCGGCAGTAGTCCGAAAAATCCCTATGAATCTTATGGGATTCGAACCCGCGACCTTCCAGTCCGTAACCCAAGGCGCTAATTACTGCGCCATGGTGGCTGGTCATGTCTAGGCTACCTTGCCTTTGCCCGATATTACGTTTTTAATGAAACACCCGCAGTTTATGTCGATACAGGGGTAAAGTAAATAGCCTTGTTTTCCTCACTTCAAGCTGAACCCGGAATCTCGACGTGTATTGATAATTTCAGTGACCGGCAGTACAGTGTGTACCACGAGGTCATGAAACAAAGGGCTTTGTACTGGTCGTTCTGGTTCAGCGCCAGGTGACGATTAATTAATAAAAATCAAAAAGAAAAAAACCGCCATCAGTGGTTGGTTTAAGGCAGCTCACCTTAACCGATACTTGTGTCTTCTCACCTGCACTCTCTGACGCACACAAACATGCTTGATTATATGGGGGTGGGGTGGGGAGAGCGATCTCTTTGCCTTCTGTGTGGTGATGGGTCACGCACTGACGTGTGTAACATTCTGTGCGCTGATACGGCTTTTAATTAAGGCTTTTTGATTCCTTCGGGAAAGAAAACATGACAATGTTTTTAAAGTCGTAGTATGGCTGCCTGTATGGCAATGCACTTGAAAACAGTCACACACGCAAACTCGTAATAGTTATAGGCTTATGTTATCCAATGTGTACTTACGGTCTCACAGTGATTCCCAAGTGAAATGAGTAAGATTGTGAGTTTTGGATTGTCCCCAGGGTGTTAAGCTGGAAAAAGCCCAACAACAATAAACAAGGCTACACATTGAACGTGTGTCAGGGAAGGGGTTGGGGGAGTGGGATGGGATAGCCTTGTGGTTGGACTGTTCAGCTCACGATCTGACGGCCCGGGTTCGAGCAACACTGAGGCGCCCGTTCAAGGGGATTTTCCCTTTGGAGGGCACACCAATACCGACTCCACTTCTCGCCTAGTTTCACGAGGTGTCGTTGGGGCATTGCAACGTATTTTTCAGGCAGTATGTCGTGGGCAAGTTAAATCTGGCGGAGCCCATCCCTCTTCATGTCGTAGGGTGCATGCTGGGTATATTCTTGACATCCATGCCACCGGCTACAGCTTGCCAACTCTTCTACAAAAGGCGTGGGGGGCTCTGACACGTGTCCACGTGTGCATGTGTTCGCTCACAGGATCTCAGCTTACAGTCTCATCCGGAGATTTGCCGGGCTGAGTAGTCAGTGCCAATATTAGCTCCAGGGAAAGAATGCCCTTGAACTGACACCTTAGCTGATGCTCGAACCCAGGCCCCTATTGCCGTCAGATCATGAGTTTAACACTCTAACCACTAGGTTAAAGAAGCCATCGACATCTTTTCATTCTGATTGTTTTGTCAGTGTTTATGTCTCCTCCTTATTTCTGTCTCAAAACTTCATTCCTATATCTTTACAAACAAAACTCCCCCAGCAAGACTACAGTACATTCTGTCAGTGTAGCTGAACATGTTTGAAAAATGGTGCTCACGTCATTGATAAGAGACCGGATCAGGACAGTGAAGCATCATTGATGTAAACGCTGTACTTTATGATAGCTGTAGATGTTGTGTGAGCATGAGCTGACGCAAACAGTCATCGTGGTGATCGTCCTGGGTTTACCCATATGGATATCCAGGACGTTGATGCAAGGAGCGACAGTAGAGTTGGTTTTATATCCCGTTCTAAGGTGGGACACTGGTCTAAAAGTGGCCAAAATCGTTTTTTTTTTAAATGAAAAATTGCTGGATACAAATATGATGATTCACTATGTGAATCTAAAGATTTCAGGTTGTAAAACATGTCTGTAGAAACAAGTTTCTTCTACTTGTTATAGATAAAAAGGCTTAGGAGTTTGGAACATTTAGTTTTGGTGGTCATGTTGATTGTTTCCGTGGCAGCAGTGCATAAAAATGGGTAATTTATAGATTTTTATGTTTTACAGGTGATGCCCTTTGAATATATGAAACAAGTTCTAGCATAAGCTTGTAAACAAAATTTCATCAGTTTTGACCCTCGTGTCCCAGAAATTTGAGATTTAAAAGGTTTCGAGGTGACATCCCCGATATGGCCTCTATGGGGCTATAAACAAGGAGATAGGGTTGGATGGTGTGCTTTCCTAACTAAGAAATCAATGTTTAGTGACGTATGTTATTTCTGAACTTGAGGCCTGGTCTTCGGGGTGTGTTTCAAGGCAAGTTCTTTTGATTGTTGAGACGAGTTTTGCCCGTCCTTTACAGCACAACGTTTTTCGGTTTTTGTATCATTAAAAAGTAAAGTACTTGTAATAAACGGGAAAAGGTAGTGCGCATGCGTGGTGTGCACACACACACACACATACACACACACCCACACACACACACACCCACCCTTACACACACACACACACACACACACACACACACACGCACAAAGACAGCGCTCACTTAGGGTGGATCCTCATATAAGGGGTAAACGTGCCCGTTAAGAAGTAAAGGCTTGCATAGAATCCATTTGAACTATGTTTTCGTTCCCATTTCACCCGACCTTGAATCTTGATTTTGTCCACCCGTCGTTCCGCGGGTTCCAAAGGTGAGGCTTTGCATATGTGACGTAATTTGCCCGCCACCAAGGTAGCCGCATTCCGACTTCAAGGATGCTGTCCAAACACGATGTCATTGTGCATGCATTATTAAGCTTTGTCATTCGATCCTGCTGGTACACAATGGCCTACTCTTCCGAAAGGCAGGACGGGTTTTAACGTGTGCACAAGATGTTTTTACAAGATTCAGCGCTATATAAATTCCATATATAATTATTATCATTAAGATGTTTTGCGTGCTTTTGCACCGGGGGCCTCGGTTTATAGTCTCGTCAGAAGGACTTTCTAGGGAGTGGAGACGGTACTGCTGTTAACTCGAGGGGAATAATTCCATCGATGGGGTGCCACCAGCTCGAACCCAGATCACGAGTACAACGCTCTAACACTAGGCTTCCGCCCCTGCCCCTGCCCCTTGATCCAAATGCCACTCTTTGCTTTGGACGACAAAATCGAGGTGCAGCTTCACTCCCTAGCCCAGCAACAGCAACAACAGCAACAACAACAACAGCAACAACAACAACAACAACAGCAACATTTCCGTAACGACAAAGTCCGCGTTGTCCCTGGCGGCAAAATCATGTAGGAAAACAGACCAACAACAACACCCTTTCTGGAAAAGAAATAAGCAAACAGACAGGAAAACACGCGAATTACACAACCCACTTTTGATTACATCTGTTGAGAGAATACTTTCTGAGAAATTACCTCCCATTGAAAAGGTTTTCTGAGAAGAAACCTCTTATCACGGATGGTGTGTGTGTGTGTGTGTGTGTGTGTGTGAAACTAGCTCCCATTAAGAGCATTTTCTAACGAATTATTCCCCACCAGGGGCAACGGTTAAAAAAAATCGGATTAAGAACATTTCTGAGAAATGACCTTCCAATGAAAATGTTTTCTGATGAGATATTCCATACCAAGCAGTTTAAAAAAAAGAGTAAAAATTTCTTATTTTTTCACTGTAACATAGCTTGTTTTCCATTTTGTGGTTGTTAACTATCCTAAGCATTAGCTGTTGAAGGGGCAATTAACTTTTTTGCGACTATACCTTTGTTGTTAACAGACATTAGAAAAAAAGTAAACTTTTTGCAATCTGTTTCGGCAGTATTAATGTAGATTATAAAATTTTTCGGAAGTTTGATGAAGTCTATACATTTTACGGAAGTTTTATGTAGCTTATACATTTTTCATGTGGCCTGAAAATCCGTTTTAAAACCTAAAAAACATAGAAAAAACTATCGAAAAGGCGTTTGCAGAGCTCCAAGTAAAGACACCCCACCCCCCCAAACTAAAACAAAATTCATAGCTTTTTAGGTTTGTGGCAATCATATGTGAAATGATGCAAGATGCGACAGGTTAATCTAAGGGAAAACAACTCAAATTTCACGCAAACTTCTGCTGTGACAGCAAGTGACATACACTACACTACACTACACTACACTACACTACGATACAGTACGATACAGTACAATACAATACAATATGATACGATATAACACAAAACGATACGACGCGATTCGATGTAATGCGGTGCAATGCAATGTTACAATAGATACGAACAGAACACAATGCATCACAAAGCGTACAATATAGTAAACTAAAAACCGAAGCAATGCAGTAGAATACAGTACAATACATACTACACTATCTGTTGTTGTTAGGTGCCTCCCATACTAAGGACCCTTGGGTCACCCAGAATAAATATGCACTCTGTGTCACTTATCACATTTAGAAATCACCGCTTTCCCGTGGGGATGCCGAAGGCCTGTCAGTATAAATAGCATTCCCACCTTCTGGAAATTCTGTGCAAGGAATTCCCTCTTTTGTATTCCTCTCTTTGTTTCTGCCTTGTTCCTTTACTTCCTGTCACCTCCTTCCTTATCTGTTTTCTGTCTTCTTGGTCGACTCTCCTACCTTTTTTCTGCAGAAAGACTTAAAAGATAACAGCGCTCTCCCACGCCAAATTCGGAGGCGCTGGGTCTGCATTATTAGGCGCTTAACGGCAGCGTAACGCATTTTCGCTCATGTGACAGATAACAATTAGTTGCTGTCTTAACATTAAAGAAGAGAGAATCCCCGAGAAACTGTAAGTACACACAGGATGAGCAGTTTGGGCAGATGGTGTGTTTCAACTACCTCGCCAAATCGTAGGCACCACACTCTGACGGGGAATTATTTTTTTCTCCTGTGATAGAGAGCATTGATTGTTATGCTATGAGTTTGCCATGGCTGAAGAAAGTATTAACACAGTATTTCGAAGCATTACACCATTATGTATGCCTTGGCATTTCCCTGACATCTATAACTGTCAAAGCTTTTAGCCTGGCTAGGTACAGAACGATTGGCTGTGGAGTTTCCTATTCTGGGCTGGTGGCTCTGATCATTAAATTTTGTTCGTTACAGGACCATTTGTGTCATCTTTCATTTTCTTCTTTTATTTCGCGAATAATGGAATAAGCACTCATGTGCTTTTTTCCATCCAGTGCCCGTGTGTATGCAGTTTTGTAAATTGTGTCATCCGTTCCCTCCGACACACAATGGCCTACTCTTCCGATAAGGGGAACGGGTTTTAACGTGTGCGCAAGATGTTCTACGTGCGTTCGCACACGGGGCCTCAGTTTATAGTCTCATCCGAAGGACTTTGGGGAGAGTGGAGTCTGCACTGATGTTAACTCCAGAGGAAAAATCCTCTTGAACGGGAATCGAACCTGGGACCATACTGATTATGCATCGAACTATGATGGAATTGCACGTGCTCGCGCGCACGCACGCACACACACACGCACGCACGTACGCGCGCGCGCACGCACTAAAAGGAGAAGGAGATTTGTATTCGGGTTCTCATGATTTATTCACAAAGGCCATTGCTCCTTAGAAATGATGTACCTATATAAAAAAGAAACGACCATCTTGCAGACAGAGAGAGAGAGAGGGGAGAGAGAGAGAGAGAGAGAGAGAGAGAAGAGAGAGAGAGAGAGAAGCAAACAACTAACCTAACCTATCCAATTGACCAACAAACCAACAGACAGACAGACACACAGGCAGGAAAACACCAGAGACTGTTGATACCTTAGCCTATAGTAATCATGTAGACCTCATTATACTGGGCCTGGGGATTTATCGGCAAAGTTGCAATCTTTAGCCATAATTGCTCATGCTGCTACCTAGATATTTCTTAGTCGAACGCTCAGACAGCAACTATTGTTGTCTGTCATATGAGCGAAAATACTTTGTGCTGCCATTAAGTGCCTGATAAGTCAGGTTTAGTACATCCGACTTTGGCGTGGAAGAGAATGGTTATATTTTGTCTTTCTGGAGAAAAGGCAGGAGAATGGACCCAGTAGGCAGAAAATAGACAAGATGGAGGTGACAAGAGGAAAAGGAAAAAGGTATAAACAAAGAGAGGGATAGAAAAGAGGGAAGTCCAAGCACAGAATTTCCAGAAGGCGGTGATGCTATTTATATTGACAGGACCCCGGCATCCCCACAGGGGAGAGACCTAGATGACAGCGAGCAGACAGAAAAAGAGAGACTCTGAAACGTTTCACCAACAGAAGACAGGAATAAAACCACTGACTTAACATGACCTTGTCCCAAAAGAAAATAAAGTTCTTGGTTTGTCCTGCAGATAATATGATGGGGAATAGCTGGCCTGTAATATATAGTGGAGAAAGCGCAGAGACGGCGGCTTTTCAATTGAGAATTAATAAATGAACATGGCTAGAAGGGACTGTGTTATGGCTCTGAGAGAGAGAGAGAGAGAGAGAGAGAGAGAGAGAGAGAGAGAGAGAGAGAGAGAGAGAGAGAGAGAGAAAGAGAGAGAGAAGAGAGAGAGAGAGAGAGAGAGAGAGAGAGAGGAGAGAGAGAGAGAGAGAGAGAGAGAGAGAGAGAAAGAAAGAGAGAGAGAGAGAGAGAGAGAGAAAGAAAGGAAGAGAGAGAGAGAAAGAGAGAGAGAGAGAGAAGAAGAGAGAGAGAGAGAGAGAGAGAGAGAGAGAGAGAGAGAGAGAGAGAGAGAGTGAGTGAGAGAGTAACCGACTGACTAGCCATCCAACAGACAGACAAGCCGGATGCAGACGTTCTGACAGACAGAGACAGACTCTAAAATCGTCAACAAAAGAAAGCACTGAAGTCGCCGTGGTTTTATGACAGTGTCCCCAGAGCAAATCTCGCTCTCAGTTTAACCTGCAGATATGATGGGAAAAACCTGGCCTGTAGTGTTCAGTGCACAAAGGCAGAGACGGCGGCTTTTGAATTAAGAATTAATGAACGAACATGTCTGGAAGGGGATTGTGTTATGGCACCCAGAAAGAAAGAAAAAAAGAAAGGAAGAGAGAGCGAGAGAGAGAGAGAGAGAGAGAGAACTCGAACTCGAACTTGAATGATTAATTCACGAAAAGGCCATTGGCCCATACATGAAAGGGGTTGCCGAACTGCTTAGTATTTGGGTGGGTGGGTGGGGGAAGCAACAGCAAGAGAGAGAGAGAGAGAGAGAGAGAGAGAGAGAGAGAGAGTACTGAGCATTGACACATTTTATTGTACTTCGGCCTTGGGACACTACACAAAACATAGGAGGATTGGAGAATGAACATCGTGGGAGAAATGAAATAGGTTTACCCAATACACAAATCCAAATTTTTTTTACATCTTTTTCTCACCAACACCCATTATCTCGCTCAACTCACCATGCAAAGAATGCATACTGCCACTGATTAGAACGAAACTTGGTTATCTTGTGGTTGTTTTGTAATTCCAGACGTTATTATGTATCATTATATATGAATGAAGCAGGGAACTACATATGCCTATTTGAATTTGCAGTACTCTTTTTATATAATACATCAATATTATCATCATCACCACCATCGCCATCATCATCACATTCATCACCATGAGAGAGAGAGAGAGAGAGAGAGAGAGAGAGAGAGAGAGAGAGTAACAAAAACAAACAGAAAAACAGACAGACGCCTAAACTCTAAAACAGTTAGCAGAAGGTAACGAGGCTATGCGTCCATAACTTTACATTCCCAGACAAAAAAAAACCCACCCTCAGCTTTTTGATTTTTACCCACAGAAGTGATCAGATACACACACACACACACACACACACACACACACACACACACACACACACACACAACACACACACACACACACACACACACACACACACACACACACACACACACACAATACACTAAAATGAACAATTAAAATGAATCAACACACACACACACACACACACACACACACACCACACACACACACACCACAACACACACACACACACACACACACCACAACATACACAACACACAACACACATCAGCGCTTGCACACATCGACACGCACACACACAATACACACGCACATGCTCACAGACGGATACCAACACACATACACATGCATACGTTCATATACAGACAACAATTTTAGATGATGGCTGATTGGAAAAAAAAGCATTGCACTCTATCAAGTAACACTGAAAAAAAATGCTGACACTACACACACCACACCATCACACTACACATACACCACAGTCACCATATCCACTACCACCACTACCACAATGATCACTATACCCCCTCCCACCACCACCACCACGACCACCACAACGACGATCACCATGATGACGACGACCACCACCACGATCACCGACATCAACAATAATAACATTATGATAACAACAACATCAATAGATCAACAGAAACAACAACAACAACAACAACAATAGTGCCATTAACAAAAACACACAGATTGAAGTAATCAGTCACTGCTTTCGATGTTTCCTCCCTTGTTGGGATGCCGGGGACTTGTCAGTATAAATAGCACATAAAAACCTGGAAATTCTGTGCTAGGAATTCCCTCTTGTATTTCCCTCTCTTTGTTCCTGCCTTGTTCCTTTTCTTCCTTGCAACGCCTCCTTGTCTATTTTCTGCCTTCTTGGAACATTCTCCGGCCTTTTTTTCCCTCAGAAAGATTTAAAGATAACGATTCGCTCCCATGCCGAAGTCGGATGTGCTGGGCCTGACTTGTCAGGTGCTTAACGGCAGCGCAGCACACTTTCGCTGAAATGACAGAAAACAATAGTTGTTGTCTGAGCGTTCGAAGACGAAGATCTGTATCCCATGAAATGGAGCACGATGATTATTGTTCGTTCCACAGCTTCGAGCAACCGTGTGGCTGTGTCATGCATTCTTTGTATAACTCGGAAGCATGACCGTAGAAAATTACACAGCTTTCATACAAGCAGGTATCAATAATCGATATTGCTGTCTCAGATCATGAATCTTTTATGTCTAACTCTATCTGTGTGTGTGTGTGTGTGTGTGTGTGTGTGTGTGTGTGTGTGTGTGTTTATTTATTTATCCTTTTATTTCGAGAATAATGTAATAAGCACTCGTGCTTTTTTACTTCCAGTGTGCATGCAGTTTTGAACATTTTGTCATCCGTTCCCACCGGCACACAATGGCCTACTCTTCCAAAAGGCGGAACGGATTTTAACGTGTGCGCAATACGTTCTGCGTGCGTTTGCACACGTGACCTCGGTTTATAGTCTCATCCTAAGGACTTTTTGGGGGAGAAGAGTCGGCACTGATGTTAACTCCAGAGGAAAAATCCTCTTGAACGAGATTTGAATCCGGGTCAGCAGATCAAGAGCGCAATGTACATCACTCTAACCACCAGGCCATCCCGTCACCACGCACACACATCCATGTGTGTGTTTGTGTTTTGTGTGTGTGTGTGTGTGTGTGTGTGTGTGTGTGTGTGTGTGTGTGTGTGTGTGTGTGTGTGTGTGTGTGTGTGTGTGAGTGATATCCCAGGCCAAAATCTGTGTCGGTTATTGATGAAAGCTAAGTGCCGAGGCGTATATTAAAATGTTGTTATGTTGTTAAATGCTAAACATACACACACACACACACACACACACACACACACACACACACACACACACACACACACACACACACACACACACACACACACACACACACACACACACACACACACACACACTGCGTGTGTGTGTGTGTAAGTGCGTGCGTGCGTGTGTACGTGCGCGCGCGCGCGCGCGTTTGTGTGTGTAACTTTGATGTGAAGATATCTTAGAATATTTAAACAAACATCAATCATAGCTTTTCTCGTGTTTTTTATTTTTTAAACTATATTATTCTATCAATCTATGTGCCTTTCAGTGTTGTGATTGCCCATAATGGGATGATTGAAGTATGTTGACTTGACTCAATTCATCGGAAGTAACTGAAGTTCCTTTTTTGTCGCCAACAGATGGGGAAACAATAATAAAATTCTATCTCTAACTATCTGTCCCGTAGTCTGCCGACCGTGGGGGCACCCTCAAAGACTCAACAACCAGTTCCCTCCATTCCTCTCTCTGTTCTGCCTTTCTCAGGGTTTTGTTGAGTTCTAGGCCTGTCCATTCGCTGATGTTATCCTCCCAGCTCTTCCTTGGTCTGCCTCTTCTTCTTCCTCCTTGAACAGTGCCTTGCAAAACTGTCTTTGCAAGTCCTTTGGATCTTGTGACATGCCCATACCATTTAAGTTTACGCTTTTTCACGATCGTTAGAAGGTTCTCATAGGGTCCAATGGTTTGCTGGATTCTGTTATGCACGCTTTCGTTGCTTATGTGGTCTTTGTAGGAGATGCCAAGGAGTCTCCGAAAGCATCTCATCTCCACTGCCTGTACTCTTCTCTCCAAATCTGCAGTCAGGGTCCATGATTCACAGGCATACAGAAATATGGATATGACAAGGGAGCGCATTAGTCTGATCTTGGAGATAAGTGAGATATTTTATCTCTCCAGATGGTGTTTAGTTTTGACAAAGCTGTTATTGTCTGTGCAGTCCTGCATACTACTTCTGGCTTGGATCCCTGGTCTGATACAATGGCTCCCAGGTACTTGAAGCTTTGAACTGTTTCCAGCTTCTGGTCATTAACCCTGATATAAGTGCTAATGCCGTTGGTGTTATTAGTCATCAGTTTGGTCTTCTTTGCACTGATTTCCATGCCGTATGTTTTGGAGGCCTTATTCAAGTGTTCTGTTAGGCTGGCAAGCTCTTTTCTGATCCTGCTATTCCATCAATGTCATCTGCGAAGCGGAGGTTTGTGATCGTTCTGCCACCAATGCTGACTGATCCTTCATGATGTTCCAGTGCATCAGCCATGATTCTCTCAAGTAAGATGTTGAAAAGAGTGGGTGAGAGTAGACAGCCCTGCCTTACTCCAACTGTTGTTCGAAACCATTCTCCAATGTTGTTGTTGTAGTACACTGCACTGGTGGCCTCGCTGTACAGCTGTTTGATGACTCTGATCAGGTTTGCATTGATGCTGTACAAATTCATGGTTGCCCACAAAGCTGCATGCCACACCCTGTCAAATGCCTTCTTAAAATCGATAAATACGTGGTAAAGGTCTTGTTGATGTTGAAGGTACCGCTCACATAGTATTCTGAGGTTGAATATCTGTTCTGTTGTGCTGCGCCCTGCTCTGAAACCTGCTTGTTCCTCAGCAATGATGGTCTCTGCTTGTGGCTTCAGTCTATTCAGTATTATCTGCAGCATGACCTTGCTTGGGTGGCATATGAGGCTGATTGTGCGGTAATTATGGCATTGTTGTATAAGAAAATTAGCAATAATTATGTGGACATTTCCACGAATCTTGATGAAATAGCTTTATGACGGTATTACACTATGGAAATTGATGAAACAGCTTTGAAACTGTAATGTACCATACCTAGTAATAAAATACCTTTATGAATGTGATGGACTACGAAAATCGATAAAACAGCCTAACGAATGTGATATACCAGGAATACTGATGAAATAGCTTTTTGACTGTAATATACACTATAAATAAATGATGAAATAACTTTTAAACTGTAATATTCCACAAAAATTGATTAAATCATTTTATGACTGTAATGTACCACAAAAAGTGATGAGATAATTTCAGGGCAATAATTGGCGTAAAAAAAACCAATCTCGTATCAAGAACACGACTTTTATTTATATGCTGTAGGTTTTCTTATTCTAAACTATGGTAATCAGAAAAAAAGTAGATATCTGCTTATGAACGACTTAGCCCTGTGTGTCCGTGAAACGTGTCAGTATGCGTGTTTGTGATGGTGCATGCGTGCGTGCACATGCTCGTGTATCTGTTTGTCTATCTGTATATGTCTGTCTGTCTGTCTATCTCCTTCCTCTCGTCCCATGTCTCTCTTTCTCTCTCTCTGTCATCGTGCGTGCGTGCGTACGTGCGTGCGCGCGCGCGTGCGCGCGTGTGTGTGTTTTCTGTGTGTGTTTGTGTGGGTGTGTGTGTTGTGTGTGTGGTCTGTGTATCTCTTTTTCTGTGTGCCTGTGTGTCTGTGTCTGGTGTCTGTGTTTATATACGTGTCTCTCTCCCGCTTCCCTCACCCACTTTTCTTCTGTCCCTGTCTCTCATGTCTCTTGTCCCCCCCCCCCCCCCCCCCTCAACCCCCTCTCTCTCTGTCACCTCCAGCAGGTAAGCAGTTGTCATTTTCCACTTGTGTCAATCGGTGGCAGGCGATCGATTTTGAAAGGTTTGAAAAGAGAAGCTGAGCCAGTATAAACAGGATGGGAAAAAGTGTAGGATAGTTCGCCCAGTAGCTTTCATGTTTATTGATCTCGGTTTTCTCCCCTTCCTCCCATGCAGTATCACGCGACGGATGACTAGAGATTTGACAGTAAGGTTTTTTGTTTTATTTATAAGATTTAAAAGTAAGGTTTGTTTGTTTGTTTGTTTTATTTATAAGATTTAAAAGTAAGGTTGTTTGTTTGGTTTTTTGTTTTATTTATAAGATTTGACAAGTATGGTTTTTGCTTGTTTTATTTATAAGAATTGACAGTAGGTTTTTGTTTGTTTTATTTATAAGATTTGAAAGTAAGGTTTGTTTGTTTGTTTTGTTTTATTTATAAGATTTGACAGTAAAGTTCTTTTTTTTTTTTGTTTTATTTATAAGATTTGACAGTAAGGTTTGTTTGTTTGTTTTATTGATAAGATTTGACAGTAGGGTTTTTGTTTGTTTTATTTATAAGATTTGACCGTAGGGTTTTTATTCGTTTTATGTATAAGATTTGACAGTAGGGTTTTTGTTTGTTTGTTTTATGTATAAAATTGGACAGTAGTATTTAAAATTATAAAAAAAAGATTTGACAGTAAGGTTTTTTGTTTGTTTTTATTTATAAGATTTGAAAGTAAGGTTTGTTTGTTTGTTTGTTTTATTTTATAAGATTTGACAGTAAGGTTTGTTTGTTTTATTTATAAGATTTGACAGTAGGGTTTGTTGTTTGTTTTATTATAAATTTGACAGTAGGTTTTTGTTTGTTTGTTTTTATTTGAAAAAGATTTGAAAAGTAAGGTTTGTTTGGTTTTATTTATAAGATTTGACAGTAAAGGTTTTTGTTTGTTTGTTTGATTATAAGAAATTTTACAGGTAAGGTTTTTTGTTTGTTTTGTTTTATTTATAAGATTTGACAGTAAGGTTTTTTGTTTGTTTGTTTTATGTTTTAAATTTGGATAGTAGTTTTATTTAAAATACAAAAAAAAAGATTGACAGTAAGGTTTTTATTTTTTATTTTTTATTTATAAGATTTGAAAGTAAGGTTTGTTTGTTTGTTTGTTTTATTTATAAGATTTGTCAGTTAAGTTTTTTGTTTGTTTGTTTTATTTATAAGATTTGACAGTAAGGTTTTTTTGTTTGTTTGTTTTATTTATAAGATTTGAAAGTAAGGTTTGTTTGTTTGTTTGTTTTATTTATAAGATTTGACAGTAAAGTTTTTTGTTTGTTTGTTTTATTTATAAGATTTAACATAAGGGTTTTGTTTGTATTATGTATAAAATTTGACAGAAGGATTAAAAAAAAATATTATAAGATTTGACAGTAAGGTTTTTTGTTTGTTTGTTTTATTTATAAGATTTGAAAGTAAGGTTTGTTTGTTTGTTTTATTTATAAGATTTGACAGTAAATTTTTTTGTTTGTTTGTTTTATTTTAAGATTTGACAGTAGGGTTTTTGTTTGTTTGTTCGTTTTATTTATAAAATTTGACAGTAGGATTTTTTGTTTGTTTGTTTTATTTATAAGATTGACATTAGGGTTTTTGTTTGTTTGTTTGGTTTTATCTATCTATCTATCTATCTATCTATCTATCTATCTATCTATCTATCTATCTATCTATCTATCTATCTATCTATCTATCTATCTATCTCATCATCATCATCAGACCCGTGACCTTGGCGGTCGTGGGGGAGACACGAAAGACGATGCCGTGGTAAGCCTCCTCCATCCATCTCGGTCCTCGGCTCTGCGCAGTAGTGCCGAGTCATTCATCCTGGTCCATTCTCTGATGTTGTCCATCCATGACTTGTTCTGTCTTCCCCTCTTTCTGCCACCTTCGAGTGTTCCCTGCAGTACTGTTTTTGGCAGATTGTTGTGGCGGGTGACGTGGCCGAACCATGTCAGCTTTTTCTTCTTGACGATGGTGAGAAGGGGTTCCTGTGGACCTGCCAGCCGTGTTATTTGACTCTTGACAAATTCATTGGTCTTTCGTTCTCTCCAGGATATGCCCAGCAGTTTTCTATGGCATTTTGTTTCAAATGACTGGATTCGCTTTGCTGTTTCAGCAGTCAATGTCCAGGTTTCACTTCCGTACAGCAGGATAGTCTGAATTAGGGCTTTGTAGAGCTTTAGTTTGATTGGGAAACTGATCTCTTTACTTTTCCATATGGTGGTGAGTTTTGTCATGGAAGATGTTGCCACTCGCTTTCCCCCAGCCAAGTTAAGCAGGGTCGAGCGTGGTTACCAGTTGGATGGGTGACCGTTTGCGCGCCTTGGCTTCAGTACAGTTCCCCCAGTTCACCCAGCTGTAAATGGGTACCTGCCCTCTTTAGGGTCAGGGAAGGTAAAGCAGCGAGGGAGAGGAGATGGGCGCCGCCCTCAATATGCTGGCCCTAGAGAAGAGAGGTCTCTGATGCCTCGCTCCCCTACGACCTTATAGGTTATGGGACTCCTTTACCTTTACCTTACCTACCTCCTCCAGTTGTTGGCCGTTCATGTAAATTTTAGCAGTGGCGTTGCTCGTGCTGTTCACAAGTACTTTACTTTTCTCCGAGCTCACCTCCATCCCATATGCTCCAGCTCTGTTCTCAAGTCTGGTCGTAAGATCTTGCAGCTCTGTGTTACTTCCGCCCATGAGGTCAATGTCATCGGCAAACCGCAAGTTGTTGAGGGATCTGCCGCCAATGGAGATGGTAGAGTGGAAGTCATGGAGGGTCTCTCTCATAATGTTTTCCGAAAACAGATTAAACAGGACTGGAGATAACAGGCATCCTTGTCAGACCCCAACTGTGGTTTTGAAGTAGTCTCCGACCTGATTGTTCAGAAGGACTGCACTGCTTGCGGTGTTGTATAGTGCTTGAATGGTTTGCACTAGTCCTTCTTCAATGCCAAACATTCTGAGGACCTGCCACAGGCCTTCGTGCCATACTCTGTCGAAAGCCTTCTGGAAGTCGATGAAGTTGTGGAACAGGTCTCTCTGATGTTGAAGATGTTTTTCCATCAGGATGTGGCAGTTAAAAATCTGTTCGATTGTGCTCCTGCCTGCCCTGAACCCAGCTTGTTCCTCTGTAAGATGTTCTTCTGCCTCCTTCTTTAGTCGATTCAAAATAACTTTGAGCATGATCTTGCTGGCGTGGCTGATGAGGCTGATTGTTCTATAGTTTTGGCATTGGCGTAAATTCCCCTTCTTGGGCAGGGGTATGATGAGTGATTGTGTCCATTCTGTTGGCCACTGTTTTGTCTCCCAAATCTTCTGACAGATCTGTAACATGTGTGATGACTGTTTCGCCACCATGCTTGAGCAGCTCTGCTGGTATGTTGTCTGCTCCTGGGGACTTTCCTACTGGTAAGCTGCGGATGGCTTCTTCCACTTCTTCCCTCAGTATAGGTAATGGCGAGGGTGCTCTTGATGTTGCTGCTTTCTCTTCTATTATGCTCTTGTCAGGTTGTATTGGGTAGTTGTACAGTTCTTGACAATACTCAGACCACCTGTTCAATGCAGCTGAGCTTTCTGTGAGGAGGTTTCCGGAGCTGTCTTCAATGACTGATGATTTGGTTTGAAGTGGTTTTGTGAGTTTCTTTAGGGTGTCGTATGCCTTTTTACTGTTGCCCACTTTCATGCTTTTTTCGATCTCATCACATTGATCACTGATCCACTTCTCTCTGGCCTTTAACATTGACTTCTTCACAAGATTGTTGACCTCCCGGTATTCTTTAGGGTTGGAAGACCTGGTTGGTTTCAGTGCTCTTCTTGTAACCCAGTACAACCTGTCGCATGTGGGGGAGGAAACCCCAATAGAAAAACCCAAAACATATGGAGACTTGGAGAGGAGATTGGCGCCACCAAGGAATATCCTAAGCCCACAGAAAAAACATGAAAGACAAATGCAAAGCCAATATGATACCGGATCGGTCGAGGCCCGGGTTACCAACGACAGCGCTTTCCATTGATCAACACCATGGTGGAAGTGACAAGTCAGCTACAGGAGTTAAAACATTACTTAAGCTCCCTAGAGAACAGATCACCATTGGTACATGGAACGTCCGTACACTCCACCAGTGCGGAAAAATCAAAGAACTAGAGTATGAGCTTAGCCGCTATAAATGTGACATTATTGGACTAGGAGAAGTGAGATGGACAGGATTTGGTGAGACATTGACTGAGGAAAGCAACAAGACCTGGTACAGTGGCCAAGAGAAACATCACCAGCATGGAGTGGCATTTATTGTCAGAAAGGAAGTAGTGGGGTGTATTATCAGCTGTACACCGGCTTCCAGCAGGATTATCAGCATCCGGGTGTCGGCCAAGCCCAAGAACATCACCATCATACAAATCTATGCACCATCATCTGACCATGCAGATGAAGAAGTAGAAGAATTTTACGAAGATCTTGAAGAGACCATTATGAAAATACCCAAGAAGGACATCATCATCATTCAAGGGGATTTTAACGCCAAAGTAGGTCCTGACTCTTACAACCAATGGGCCGGAACAGTTGGTCAGTTTGGAACTGGAGAGACCAACGACAGGGGACTACGTCTGCTGGAGTTTGCCTGCACCCACAGACTTACCATTGCCAATACCCTCTATCCCCACAAGCAGTCAAGGAGGACAACCTGGCATGCGCCAAACGGCAAGATCCATAACCAAATAGATTTTATCTTAACACCACGGCGCTTCAAATCCAGCATCAACAGAGCCAGAACAAGAACCTACCCTGGAGCTGACATAGGCAGCGACCACGACCTTGTGCTGCTGGTATTCAAAATGAAGCTGAAGAAAAACAAACAGCCTGCAAACCCACGTATCAAGTTTGACGTGGACAAACTGAAAGATCCAGATGTCGAGGAGATCTTCCAAGCTAAGCTTGGCGGACGTTTTGCGGCATTAACCCTCCTGGACAATTACATCAATGACCTCACCAACAACTTTAATGAGGCAGTCCGAAAACAGCAGAGGAGGTACTCGGTCGTCAGAGGAATAAACACCAGCCATGGACTACCAATGACATCTTGGACCTCTGCGATACAAGAAGAGCACTAGTGATCTATCTATCTATCTATAAAAGATTTGATAGTAGATAAGCAGTTGCTGTTTGTGGTTAAGCATGTGTGGGTAAAGGTGGGGGTGAGGGGTTGGAAGGGTGGTGTAGTGTGGTAGTAGAGGTAGCGACAGCGGCGGTGGTGGTGGTGGTGGTGGTGGTGATGGTGGTGTGATGTGGTATATTTATATTTATTTTTATTTATCATTTTATTTCTTTATCCTTTTATATCGAGGATAATGGAATAAGCACTCATGTGGTTTTTGACATCCAGTCCCCGTGTGTATGGAGCTTTGTAAATTCTGTCATCTGTTCCTACCGGCACGCAATGGCCTACTCTTACGAAAAGCGGAACAGTATTTAACGTGTGCGCAAGATGATCTGCGTGCGTTCGCATACGGGGCCTCGGTTTATAGTCTCATCGGAGGACTTTTGGGGAGAGTGGAGTCTGCACTAATGTTATATTGTGGCGTGGTGTGATGTAAGTGTGTATGTGTGTGTGTGTGATGAGAGAGAGAGAGAGAGAGAGAGAGAGAGAGAGAGAGAGAGAGAGAGAGAGAGAGAGAGAGAGAGAAAGCGAGAGAGAGAGAGAGGAGAGAGAGAGAGAGAGATAGAGAGAGAAACTGCCATACATACATACAGATAGACAGACAGACAAAGAGACAGACAGATACAGACAGGAGGGGTCGCTAGGCAGCAGTGTTGATCATCATGTCAAACAGGAGTACCCCCCCCCCCCCCCCCTTCCCCTACCCTCCCTCCCTGTTTTCTGCTTCACGTCAACTTTCGCGCGCGCGCGCGCGCGCGCGTGTGTGTGTTATTAGGGACATAGCAGATGATCGTCACAATTTCTAAAGGGGTTATCTTCTTTTTTCGTTCTAAATGATTTTATACATTATTCATATGTCACTACTCACTCTACTGGCGACGTCACACACACACACTCACGCACGCACGCACGCACATCCACACCCGCACACACACACACCCGCACACACACACAACACCACACAACACACACACACACACACACACACACGCACGCACGCACGCACGCACGCACGCACGCACGCACGCAACGCACACCCCACCCGCACACACACACACACACACACACACACACACACACACACACACACACACACACACACACACACCAAACACACACATACACATATGTGCACGCGCAACACACACACACACATTCTACTGATGACGTCTCTCACTCTCTCTCTCACATACACATACACACACACACTCACACACACACACACACACACACACACACACACACACCACAGCACGCACACACCACGCACGCACGCACGCACGCACGCACGCACGCACGCACGCACGCACCACGCACACACGCACACACACACACACAGAAAAATGAAGAATGATGAAAATCTATTGCTGCTAAAGCTTTACAAGCCATTCAGCAGCGCGACACGTGAGTTATTGAGACATGTGTCTTTTATTTTATAAAAGCAAACATCAGGCACAAAACCTACTGTGACGAGAAGACTTGACATGGAAACGATGTAAATACACTTTGTCTTTAAGATCACTAGGTTAGGCAGCAAAGAACAAAAGCCAATCACTGTGTGCTAGTCGTTGGGTTGGAGAACCCTAACCTATATAGAACAACAAAAGACCGCGTTCAGTGTGTAGATGATATAAGGCTGATTCTTAATAATAATTAGAATAATAATAATAATAACAATAATGATTATGTATGGTAATTTAATTAGCGCTGAATCTTGTAAAGCAAACAAATCGAAACGCTTTCATTCAAATCATTTACGCATATGCAATATCACAAAATATTAGAATTAACATATATCGAATTTATCCTCACATACACGGATGCACACACTCACCCACAGGCACGTACGCGCGCGCGCACACACAACACGTTTAGGTAGGGTGGTTGAGATGAAAGTGGTTGTTGAAAAATGGGAAAAGACATGGGTGGAAGACATCAGGTAGGAAATAAGTGCTTTTTGAGGCTGGATTTGAAAGTGTCAAATGTAGGCTTTTGGTGAAATGAGAGAGGAAGGTCTGTCCAGGTGGACGGACCAGAAACAGAGAGAGATCGACGGCCAACAGTGGGTTTATTTGAATCTGGGTGTTCGGAAGCGCAGAGTGTCTGCGGCTGGACGAAGGGAACGAAATGGAGTGTAGAGGTGTGCTTCTTGGATCTCTGTGTACTCTGTGTTAAGTATCAGTGTTCCCTTCCTCACGTTGGCTAACTTAATGCGTTCTTTGTCTAGCATATTGTTCTCTTCCTGTTTTATGTAACAACGTAGAGGAAGCTGGTTGCAAAATCTTCATTAGTGCCCCAACAGTCCAAGGGAGTACGGGACAGGTGAGGTGAGGTGAGGAACACAGGTATGTCTGCAGTTGAGTAAAGGTACTCTAGTACAACATCGTCTGACCCACAATAACACACAGAATCACAAGACTGAAGCACAGCTTTTCTGAAATAATAGTTTCTACTCTTATCTCTCAAACGTCTTGAATCAGTCAATGTGGCTAAGTTAATGTTTCCCAGCACACAAGACAAAGAAGATTAATGGCTCCCCGCACACAAGACAAAGTAGATTAATGTTTCCCAGCACACAAGAAAAAGTAGATTAATGTTTCCCAGCACACAAGAAAAAGTAGATTAATGTTTCCCAGCACTTAAGAAAAAGTAGATTAATGTTTCCCCGCACACAAGGCAAAGTAGATTAATGTTTCCCAGCACACAAGGCAAAGTAGATTAATGTTTCCCCGCACACAAGGCAAAGTAGATTAATGTTTCCCCGCACACAAGGCAAAGAATGTTAATGGTTCCAAGCACACAAGACAAAGTAGATAATGTTTATAAACACACGAGACAAAGTAATAATAATAATAATGTATGGAATTTATATAGCGCTGAATCTTGTAAAGCAACAAATCAAAGCGCTCAAGTGAGTTAATACCCCACACAAGACAAAGTACGTTAATGTTTTTCAGCGCCCAAGACAAAATGAGTTAATACCCCACACAAGACAAAGTACGTTAATGTTTTTCAGTACACAAGACAAAGGGCATTAATGTTTCCCCTCACACAAGACTAAGCTCTAAGTGTGTTTCTTATCATGTAAGGGAGGTTGCTGAAATTTAGGTGTCTTGCTAAAAACAAAGAAAGAAAGAAAGAAACCAAGAAAAGTATCAAACAAACAGCCCATCCACAAACAAACAAACAAATAAACAACTCCCAAGCCCAACCCTGGTTAGCCTTAAGATCTTGTGCAAGTGGAGATTGTTCAGCAGTTAACCCCGTGACCTTGCTCCCAGTGTACATTGATCAACAGTTACCTTTATGACCTTATGCTAAACAGTTAAACGTAAAGATTTTATGCCAGGAGTGATTGTTCAACAGTTAACCCTAAGAGCCGATTTTGTGCCAAGTTTGGAAGATTTTGCAATAGCTCTTGATTTGATTTTGTTCCACGTTATAAATTGCTTACAGTTTACCTTAAAATATTATGCCAAGTATAGATTGTTCAACAGTTAACCCCAAGAGCCTATGCTGAGTATAGATTGTTCGACAGATATATTTTATAATCAACCTTTTCATCTTATGCCAAGTATAGATTGTTCAACAGTAAAACCTAATACCTATTATTAAGTATTGATCGTTGAAAACAAACCTTAAGATCTTGTGTTTAATACAGACTGGTCAACAGTCGAAGCAATCTTGATCGAAAACCCTTAAACATTTCTTTCTTTTTTATTTGTCACGCGACATTTGTTTCTGCAACGACTTTCTTCAGAAAAAAAGAATAGAATTCAGGGACCATGGTGCGGTATTATTGATTGAAACGTGTTTGTGTAACATTTGGTGTTTAATGTTTTCCTAGACAGTTTTACTGTTATGTGTTGAAAAGAAACCTTTCGGTAAAAAAAGAGAAGTTTTGTGAACTACTTGCGTGTGTTTGTGCTTTTGGACTCAACTTCTGTGTATTATCTTGCAGAAGGTTTGTATAATGTTTTGGGGTAATATTGTGTTGGATTGCGTTGACTGTGGTATGTGGTGTGTGTGTTGTGTGTGTGGGGTTGTGTGTGTGTGTGTGTGTGTGTGTGTGTGTGTGTTCCTTTTGTTTTCAAACCGTTTAACTGTTTCTGATTTCTAAAATAAACCTTGGTTTATTTTTATCTGACCAAGTAAGAAAACTTTTGTCATCTCTCTCTCTCCTCTCCTCTTCTCTTCTTCCCCCCTCCTCCTCTTTCCCTCTCTCTCTGGTATTCCTCTTATATATATGAAATGTATTTATTTTATATAAATGTTTGGTTTATACATTTTATAGTGATTTATTTTATCATCGTCCAAAAAGCATACAATATTGTTCTCCATCTTCATCAATATACCATGCCTCTTGGAAATGTACTGAGTGAGTTTAAACTGATTTGCCTAACTTCGAATGGTTGTACTGATGCTGTTGTTAGCGGGGCTGTTAAAACTGTTTTATATCAGGCTCTTCGACATTTTGTAACTTAACTTGTTATCTTTATTGATAGTACATATATTTTTAAATTGGATTTACTGAGGATGTTTTAACAGAATTTGATATCTGGTTTATTTTGATGTTGAGGTAACCTGAAAATGCTCTTTCTCTCTCTTTCTCTATCTCTCTCTCTTGCTTCTTGCTGTCTCCCCTCTATTTTACTTTATCCATATTACCTAATTATAATCAGTGTATCAGTTTTTATGTTAATGTTTGATTTATTTGAGAATTATATGTTTATCAACGTGTATCTCTTTTCTCCAAAAAAATATATGAAATTACTGCTCAAGTCAGTTAGGGATTATGTATTATATATTAAAAAAAATCATGTTGTCGTTGTTGTAGTAAGTTTTTACCTTTGTTTTGTTGATAGTCCGTAATCAGGGGAAGGGCCGGGTGAAAAAAGTATGCGCATGCTTATTCTGTTACCCTTGAAAAATAAAGATTCATTCATTCATTCATTCATTCTCTCTCTCTCTCTCAGATCATCATCATCATCATCATCATCATCATCATCATCATCATCATCATCATCATCATCATCATCATAACATCATCATCATCATCTTGCCGTCGTCGTCGTCGTTGTCATCATCACATTCAGCACTCCCAATCACCACCACCACCACCACCACCACCACCAGCTTTTTCTCTTCTCTGACACGTTTGCCCCATTCACTTACTTCGGTTCATTGTTCTTTCATTTATCGATTTGTTCTTCCCTTCAGTCTTTGCTTATTTCCAATGACAAATAATCGATTACTTATTTACATGAACCGACCACCGATAAAAGCACCAACTAATCTGATGTTTGTATTGATTTTGCTATTATTGCATTGTGCCGTATCTCGTTGTATCGCATTGCAAAGGATTGTAGTGTACTGCACAGTATAGGGTTTTATGGCACCGCGAGTATTGTGTTGTATTGTATTGTACTGTATTTTAGGAATACGAATACTTCATTATCTCAAACCAGAGAAATTCATGTAAGTTACGAGTAACATTGTACTGAAATAGGAGAGAGAGAGAGAGAGAGAGAGAGAGAGAGAGAGAGAGAGAGAGAGAGAGAGAGAGAGAGAGAGAAGAGAGAGAGAGAGAGAGAATATCCCAAAACAATATGAGGAAAATGTAGA
>CM054143.1:57668747-57691247 GCA_028751875.1 Rapana venosa | reverse complement strand
AATCCAGCCTCAAAACACACTTATTTCCTACCTGAGACTTTCCCCCCAAATATCTGTCCCTAATTTTCAACAGCATTTTTCACCTTCTAAGTGTTGTTCCGAGTGTGTGTGTGTGTGTGTGTGTGTGTGTGTGTGTGTGTGTGTGTGTGTGTGCGCGTGTGTGTGCGTGTGTGTGCGTGCATGCGTGCATACGTGCGCGCGCATGGTTTTGAAATCTGTTGTTCATTATGTTTAAGGAGAGTTGCATGCCTGTAAATGATTGAGTGCAAGCGCTTCGATTTGTTTGTCTTTTTACAAGATTCAGCGCTATATAAATTCCATATATTATTATTATTATTATTATGGTCGCGATATGACGGATCAGGTTCGAGCCACCACCGAGGTGCCCGTTCAAGAAAATTTTTCTCCCTAGAGTTAGCACCAGTATCAACTCCACTGCCCAGAAAGTCTTTCAGATGAGACTAAACCGCAGTCCCGTCTGCGAACGCACACAGAATAGCTAGCAAACATGCCCAAACCCATTCCGCCTTCCGGAAGAGACATCATCTTTGAAGTCAGAATGCAGTTATCCTAATGGTGGGCAAGCGGTTGTAAACAAAACCTGACCATTGATGAACCTGGGAGCTCTTGCTGAGGAACGAAAATAAATCTGACGAGGTTCCAAATCAACATGCATAGATCTGCCAGACGGGTAAAAAGGTAACGTTTTGTACGGGATTCGGACAGGCCACAACCGCCTTTACTACCATATCGTGTACAATCCGCATAAATCATACTCAGCAGTGCCATTGCACGACTGGCAGCCAGACCAAAGAACATGTGCTGCAGTACTGCCCGCTACACGAGGCACTCAGTATGAGGATCTGGCCTGACATCACTCAGTGGCCAGGAAGCTCTGTAGCGACTTGGAAGACCTGCAGCGAGCGTATTGCTGCTATCTTCATCACAGAGACTTTTTCAAACGCTCAGAAAACAACTATTAATTAATGTCTGACATGTAAGAGCGAAAAGGCGCTGTGCTTCGTTAAGCGCCAGACGAGTCAGGCACAGCGCATCGGGATTCGGCCTATGAGAGAATCGCTATCTTTTAAGTCTTTGTGGAAAAAAGGAAGGAGAACGGTCCAAAAAGGAAAAAAAATAGACAAGAAGGTTGCAGGAATATAAGAAACAAAGCAGAAACAAAGTGAGAAATAAGCGAATTTCTAGCACAGATTTTCCAGAAGGTGGGGGATGCTATTTATACCGACATGTCCCCAGCATACCCACGGGGGAATTAATAATAATAATAATAATAATGTATGGAATTTATATGGCGCTGAATCTTGTAAAGCAACAAATCAAAGCGCACAATGATAAAACGTATAATGATAAAACACCAACTAACAGTAAAACATAAAGACGTTCCCATAGCTTATGTAGATTAGGGGAGCGAGACGTCAGAGACCTCACTTCTCCAGGGGCCAGCATATTGAGGGCGGCGCCCATCTTCTCTCCCTCGCTGCTTTACCTTCCCTGACCCTAAAGAGGGCACGTACCCACTTTTTTTTTTTTACAGCTGGGTGAACGTGGGAGACTGTACTGAAGCCAAGACGCGCACACAGTCCCAACCACTGAATTTGGCCGACCCTAAAAAAAAAAAAGGATTTCCAGTTTGATGCCAGTCATTCTGGGTTCCAACACAAACACAAGGATGCAAAACTTTCTTGAAAGGACGTAGTAGAAACACAAAAACTTGGCATTGAAACACAGAGATGGAAACCATGCTGCCGCCAGGCGCAAAGGTTAACACACCATTCCTTGCAGAGACAGAATTACAGAGACTAAGCTACCCATCTGACAAACGCAAAGTAAAAAAACCAAAACAACCCGAAAGAGCGGAATGGGAACCATAAACCTCTGGGTCTGTTGATCAGCGCGGTCGTTACCTGTAGTGGACCACTCAGCCGCTGTTGCACTGTCATGCTCTGTTGACTCTCTGCAGGTCAATACTGTAACCCCCAGGGTAGACTGTCCATGCCCTTCAGCTCTCTCATTCTTTGCTTTTGTTTGTTTTTGGAGTGTGGCATGAATATTTCAGTAAAATAAACAAATGCCTGACCCAGAGAACGACAAAAGATTGGAAATGCTGTGTGTGTGTGTGTATGAGAGAGAGAGAGAGAGAGAGAGAGAGAGAGAGAGAGAGAGAGAGAGAGAGAGAGAGAGAGAGAGAGAAAGAGAGAGAGAGAGAGAGAGAGAGAGAGAGAGAGAGGTACACTATGACGGAAGATCTTTTTGTTGATGAAATAAAGAGAAGACAGGGATTCTTTCTTGTTAAGTCCTATGAATGTCCGTGTTTTATTTGAGCATGCCCTAAAGCTGAAATCGTCTTGTTAAAATTTCAATTCCTGTGTGATTTAACTAAATATTTAGCTTCATAAATGGACAAAAGCAACCGTAATCTTTAAAAAATATAACAGTCAAAAGATCTGTTTTCAAATTTTCAGGAAATATATTCGGTATTACAATGGGAAGCAGTCCTTCGGCTGAGACTATCAACCAAGGCCCGTATGCGAACGCATGCAGAACATTCTGCGTACAGGTTGAAACCCGTTCTGCCTTTTGGAAGAGTAGGCCATTTGTGCCTGTTAGAACAGATTACAAAAAATGAAAATCAAAACCAGAACAAAAAACAGATCCCCTAACAAAACAAAAAGAAACCGGTGCACACTGGTGACGTGTTTAGACATTATCATCAAAGTGGGAAGGTGGCTCCTTGTAGGGAGGGTAAACGGTCGCATATGTTAGAATCTCAACATTGGTGAACTTCGGAGCTCAATCCGAGGAACGAAAACTAGAAAAGGGGAATTAATAAAGACGTAAGGAGTAAGGCTGTGCCTGTTAGTCTTGTTGTCTTGGTAGCAGCTTGGCCTGAAGTTTTGTAGAGTGGTTGGTTGATTTGATCAGAAACCTAACTTAAGAAAGTACAAACCTAAAACATGCATGGCAAGCAAGCAAGCAAACAAACAACCAACCAACAAACGAGTAAGATTAATTGTCCTATTCTCTGAATAACATTTATAACGTGCTGCCTTGAAGGCGATGGATGGGCGCCGCCAGGTTCAACTTGTCCACAAAACATTGCCTGAAAAATTCAACACCCCCGTGCCCTTATCGACTCCTCAAGAAGTTGAGTGAGAAGTTAAAGTCATTTGTTATGTGACTTTGACCATCTTATGGCCTACTGCTTTCAAGATATCCAAAACTGGATGATAGAGAACAAGTTACAACTAAACGCTGATAAAACTGAAGCCATGCTTGTAGGGACCAAAAACAAACTCTCTTCCATTACAACAGCTTCAATAGAATTCGGCAATGCATCAGTCCCTCTATCCACTGCTGTAAAGTATCTAGGGGTCATTATCGACAACACACTCTCTATGCAAAAATTCATCACCCAGACCTGCCAGTCGTGCTTCTATCAATTACGGCGTATTAGTGCAATTCGAAAGTACCTGTCCACAGACGCAACATCAAAACTCGTGGCATCTCTCATTCTTTCACGTCTGGACTATTGCAATTCTCTTTTGGCTGGTCTGCCAGCATCATCTATCCACTCCCTTCAACGTATTCAAAACTCTGCAGCTCGACTAGTCCTCAGAAAGAAAAAATCTGAGCACATTACCCCTCTCTTGCGATCTCTCCACTGGCTGCCTGTGCCACAAAGAATAAACTATAAGATCAGTACCCTCTGTTACAAATGTCTCCACAAAACAGCACCCTCCTACCTCTGTGAATGTCTCCACCTGTACACCCCTTCTCGTTCCCTTCGCTCTGCTGCAGATTCCTTGTGCTTACAAATACCTAGATTCAACCAGTCTACTGTTGGCCGTCGCTCTTTCTCTGTTTCTGGTCCATCGATTTGGAATGGCCTACCTATCTCTCTTCGCCAAAGACCTTCTTGTGACACTTTTAAATCTGGCCTCAAGACATATTTGTTTCAAACTTAAGAATTTCCTCTCCTGTTTCATTTCATAGCTATCCCTGCTTTTCAACAGCCAAAGATTCCATCACCTTGCCAAAGTGTATAACCTGTGTGTGTGTGTGTGTGTGTGTGTGTGTGTGTGCATTTGGACTTGTTAGAACTATTACTTGCTATTGGTTGCATGACTGTGTAAGAATGAGTTGAGTGCAAGCGCTTTGATTTGTCTGTGCAAGATACAGCGCTATATAAGTTCCATTTATTATTATTATTATTATTATCTTGAATAAACTTAGTTCAAGCCGGCCAGTCAAGGAAGCTAACAGCCAGTCAAACTGAATAATATCTTTGGTTTGGTTTGATTGTATTGTAGTCCCAGCGCAGCTATTTGATTTAGAGACTGTACCATCAACCAACAAGCATCAACTGTATAATTATTACAATCTTATTTTTTCTTCTTGTTGGATTATATCAGGGTCCAAGCGAAGTTATCCGATTGAGGAATTGTATTAACCATCTACCACCAACAAGCAGTTCTCTCTCTCTCTCTCTCTCTCTCTCTCTCTCTCTCTCTCTCCTGGAATAGCAGTGCAGTACACATTCTTTTATCGATCAGTTTAGGAAAAATAACCGATCAGTCAGTTCAATCATGCAGTCAATCAGTAATAACAGATTGACGGCTTGATTGAATTGACTGACTTCTGGGTTTTTTTCACAGGAGAATGCAATATTTAGCATTGACAGAGCGGAACTATTTTGCCGGGCACCTTCACAGCTGAAGGGGGTAATTCACTCTATCGACTCTCCGCTCCGCAGCCGCAAATTACGTCCCTTGGCTGACCGCACCACGCATTTCCCGACGCCGCCCGCCATTGCTGATTTGCATGTTGACGCTTCCGGTAAGTGAAAAAGACTGCCTGGCACGCAAGCACGCTAATTTCAATGTCCCTTTCATTATTGTCGGTATTGAAGTGCATTTCTCAGTCTTATTTGTCTGCATTTTGTTGTGTTTTTGTTGTCGTTGTTATTGACGTTTTTGCCATTTTCGTTGACTTCATTTTGTTGTTGTTTTGTTGTTGTTGTTGTTGTCGTCGTCGTCGCCGTCGTCGTCCTCTTCTTCTTGTATGTTGAAATAGTTGTACAAGGTGGATTTGGACGAATGGAAACAGCTCGAAGTTGTTATTGTTGTTGTTGTTTTTCTTCAAGGTCGTTTTTTCTGTTTGTTGTCCTACTTCTCTTACGTAGCATTAGCTGTACTAAGCTGGTTGAGAAGAATAGAAGTATTTAGTTTTGTTTGGTTTTCTTTGGTTTTCTTTTTCTTGACAGTGATAAAAGACATAGTCACAAATACTGGCATTCCTGCGTACAATCACTCATAAGTGTGCACTCGCAATATCATATGCATACGCGCTTGCACGTATACCGTCGCACAGATACAGATACACACACTCACACAGACACACAGAAGGGCACAGACAGGAAGACAGGCAGGCAGACAGACAGACAGACACACACACAGATTCGTGCGCGTGATATTTAATAATAATATAATAATAACAATAATAATAATAATAATGTATGGAATTTATATAGCGCTGAATCTTGTAAAGTAAACAAATCAAAGCACTTGCATTCAAATCATTCACACGCATGCAACCATCCATAAACATCAAGATAAACAAATATCAAATTTATATACACAACACACTTGGGTGGGGGTGGTGGAGGTGAAGGCAGCTATTGAGAAGTAGGAACATATAACAGGGGAAGATCTCAAGTCGAGTATAAGTGCGTTTTGAGGCGCTGTTTTTACATTATAGACGATGTTTTTTTGAAGTTTTCTATTTGTTTGTCAGTTGTTTCTTGGTCTATGTCTGTCTATCCATTTATCTCTGTATTATGATGTTCTTCTTTCTTCTGTCTTTTGTAGTTTTTCTTTTTGTCTTTCTGTCTTTCTTTAACAAATTTCTTTTTTTTAAATGTTTATAGAGTTTCTGTCTTACTATGTGTCTACCTGTCTGTCTGTCTGTCAATCTATCTGTCTGTCTGTCTGTCTGTCTGTCTGCCTTTTGGTTGTGTTATCGAAGTGTATAGTGCGAGTATTTCCTTTCAGTCGTCGTATTTGTCATTCTACATTATCTTTCCATCTTAATTTGTTTCTACCATCGTTGCTCTATTCATCTCGTCTTCTCTGTTCTGCTCTGTTCTGTTCTAGTCAGAATTGTTCCAGGCTGTTCTTTTCTGCTTTGTTCTGTCCGTTTTGCTCTGTTCTGTCGGGCTCTGTTCTGTTGTCTTGGTTCTGTTCTATTGTTTCCTTTTCCCTGTCTACTCTGTTCTGCTTTGTTCTGCTCTATTCTATTCCGTTCTGTTTTGCCCTGCTGTGCTCTTTTCTGTTCTGTTATGTTTAATTTATTTTGCCCTTTTCTATTTCATTCTGTGTTCTTTTCCATTGATTCATTCATTGATTCATTCGTTCATCCATTCTTTCTTTCTTTGTTCCTGATTTGCCTGTCTGCCCGTCTGTCTGCCTGCTGTCTGCCTGTTCATTCATTTGTTTCTTTCTTTCTGCACGCTTGCGTGCCTGTCTGTCTGTCTGCCCGCTTGTGCTTGTTTGTCTGTCGTCCCCCCTTCCCCTCCTTGTTAGTCCAAGACATCACTTGAGCTTAGTGACAACATTTCAGTTCTGAATTATTGAGCAACCACTCGACATGGACTAGGTGGAAGCCGAATTGTGAAAGAGCAAATCGTAACTTGGAGCATTGAACGGAAATGTAAATGCCCTCTGAGATAACACTGAGAGGAAGAGAGAGAGAGAGAGAGAGAGAGAGAGAGAGAGAGAGAGAGAGAGAGAGAGAGAGAGAGAGAGAGAGAGAGAGAGTTCTTTGAGTGATGGCTGTTAAAGGGTTGTAATGGAACGGAAGGGTGAGGGGTGGGGGATGGGGGGGTGGGGGGTGGGGGGGGGGGGGGGTATGGAATGGGTGGTGGAAGGGGGCCGGAGAGGAAGAGGCCGGTTGGAAAGCTGAAGGAGAGGGATGATGGGAACAGAGGTTGAGGTGAAGGAAAAAAGAAAGAAAGAAAAACACCCATTCATGTCCGAATGCAATGTAAACATATTGCTCTTGGTTCTACTGCTGTTGTCGCTGCTGCTGCTGGAGTACTAAGTAGAAGTAGTAGCAGCAGCAGCAGCAGCAGCAGCAGCAGCAGCAGCAGCAGCAGCAGCAGAAACAGTAGTAGCAGTAGTAGAAGTAAAAGTAGTATTAGTAGCAGCAGCAGTAGCAGCAGCAGCAGCAGCAGCAGCAGCAGCAGCAGCAGCAGCAGCAGCAGCAGCAGCAGCAGCAGCAGAAATAGTAGTAGCAGTAGTAGAAGTAAAAGTAGTAGTAGTAGCAGCAGCAGTAGCAGCAGCAGCAGCAGCAGCAGCAGCAGCAGTAGCAGCAGCAGCAGCAGCAGCAGCAGCAGCAGCAGCAGCAGCAGCAGCAGCAGCAGCAGCAGTGTTAGTAAAACTAGTTTTTGTTGTTGTTGAATGTTCCCCAGCTTAACACCGTGTGGTTCAACCAGAATGTGCATGCACTCTGTCCCACTCATGACACAGGAATCACCGTGAAACCGTCAGTACACACTGGATGAGAAAGTTGTATGTATGGCTGCTTTCAAGTACCTCACTATAATAGGCAGCCATACTCCGACTTAGAGGAGTCTTTTTTCCCTCTTCTTTCATGGAGAGTACCGCTTGTTATACTTACAGCTTGTTATACCTACTCATGGATGAAAACAATCTCTGCAGAACATTTCAAAGCTTGGCAACATTCTAATGAGCGGATCGGTGGTCTAGAGGTAACCCACCTGTCCAGAAAGCGTAAAGTCCGGGTCGGAAGCGTGCGGTGGTTCGATCCCCGTTTGGGCCCGAAACTTTTCCCCCATCCACTAGACCGTGAGTGGTGGTCTGGGTGCTAGTCTTTCGGATGAGACGATAAATCGAGATCCCGTGTGCTACACATCATTATTTAGGGAATTAAAAGAACCCACGGCAACAAGGGAGTTGTCACTGGCAAAATTCTGAAGAAAAAAGCCACTCTGATAGGGAAAACAACTACAGTTGCGGCGGACAGGAAAAGAACAAAATGGCGCTGGTCTTGTAGCGACGCTCTCTCCCCGAGAGAGCAGCCGGAATTTCTTGCAGAGAAATCTGCCGTGGCTTAAAGTGGTAAAGAATACAATACAGTGTAGACCTTGGCACTTTGCTTACATCAATAACTGACACACTTTTTGGCCAGGACGAAAATATCTATCTGTCCCGTAGTCTGACGACCGTGGGGGCACCCTCAAAGACACAACAACCAGTTCCCTCCATTCCTCTCTCTGTTCTGCCTTTCTCAGGGTTTTGTTGAGTTCTAGGCCTGTCCATTCGCTGATGTTATCCTCCCAGCTCTTCCTTGGTCTGCCTCTTCTTCTTCGTCCTTGGACAGTGCCTTGTAAAACTGTCTTTGCAAGTCCTTTGGATCTTGCGACATGCCCATACCATTTAAGTTTACGCTTTCGTTGCTTATGTGGTCTTTGTAGGAGATGCCAAGGAGTCTCCGAAAGCATCTCATCTCCACCGCCTGTACTCTTCTCTCCAAATCTGCAGTCAGGGTCCATGATTCACAGGCATACAGAAATATGGATATGACAAGGGAGCGCATTAGTCTGATCTTGGAGATAAGTGAGATATTTTTATCTCTCCAGATGGTGTTTAGTTTTGACAAAGCTGTTATTGTCTGTGCAGTCCTGCATACTACTTCTGGCTTGGATCCCTGGTCTGATACAATGGCTCCCAGGTACTTGAAGCTTTTAACTGTTTCCAGCTTCTGGTCATTAACCCTGATATCAGTGCTAATGCCGTTGGTGTTATTAGTCATCAGTTTGGTCTTCTCTGCACTGATTTCCATGCCGTATGTTTTGGAGGCCTTATCCAAGTGTTCTGTTAGGCTGGCAAGCTCTTTTTCTGATCCTGCTATTCCATCAATGTCATCTGCGAAGCGGAGGTTTGTGATCGTTCTGCCACCAATGCTGACTGATCCTTCATGATGTTCCAGTGCATCAGCCATGATTCTCTCAAGGAAGATGTTGAAAAGAGTGGGTGAGAGTAGACAGCCCTGCCTTACTCCAACTGTTGTTCGAAACCATTTCCAATGTTGTTGTTGTAGTACACTGCACTGGTGGCCTCGCTGTACAGCTGTTTGATGACTCTGATCAGGTTTGCATTGATGCTGTACAAATTCATGGTTGCCCACAAAGCTGCATGCCACACCCTGTCAAATGCCTTCTTAAAATCGATAAATACGTGGTAAAGGTCTTGTTGATGTTGAAGGTACCGCTCACATAGTATTCTGAGGTTGAATATCTGTTCTGTTGTGCTGCGCCCTGCTCTGAAACCTGCTTGTTCCTCAGCAATGATGGTCTCTGCTTGTGGCTTCAGTCTATTCAATATTATCTGCAGCATGCCCTTGCTTGGGTGGCATATGAGGCTGATTGTGCGGTAATTATGGCATTGTTGTAGATTTCCTTTCTTGGGGAGGGTGATGATGAGTGACTGTGTCCATGGTGTTGGCCATTTTCCTGTCTGCCAGATCTTGTTGCAGATTCTTAGTAGGGCGCTGATCATGGCTTCCCCTCCAGCTTGAACCAACTCAGCTGGAATGTTGTCAGCCCCTGCTGACTTCCCCTTTTTCAGCGATCTGACTGCTGTTTCCACTTCTTCTCGGAGGATAGCGTGACTGTCTGTGTCTTTGCTTGCGGATACATTAAGGACTTCTGGATCTCCTGCGGTTCTATAGTTATACAGGTCGGAGCAGTATTCTGTCCATCTGTTCAGAATATCCTCGTTGTCAGTGAGACACTTCCCATTTTTGTCTTGGATTGTTAAACCTTTTCCCTGTTTTGTTCTAGTCAGGTCTTTCACCAGCTGATATGCTTTCTTGCTATTGTTTTTCTTGATGTTCTCTTCAATGTCTTGGCACTGTTCACCGATCCATTTCTCTTTTGCCTCCGTCATGGACTTCCTGATTCTTTTGTTGACTACCCTATATTGTTCTGCTCTTTCTTTTGTTTCATTTTTCTTTTTCTTCAACTCTCTACGCTTGTCGCATAGTTGTAGGATGTTAGGTGTGACCCATGGTTTTTTGACTGGTCGGTGTTTGCCAAGAAGCTCGCTTGCTGTTTCAGTCACTGCTGTATTGAAACTATTCGTCAGTGTATCTATGTCTGAGTCTATCACAGTGGGTGCTGCAAACTTTCCACCTATCCTTGCTTGAAAAATTTCTAATACCTCTGGGTCCTTCAGCTTCTCGAGGTCAAATTTGATCCTGATGTTGTTCCGCTTGTGGATTTTCTTTAGACGTAGTCGGAAAGTCATCATCACAAGATCATGATCACTCCCTATGTCTGCTCCTGGAAAACTTCGTGTCTGTGCGATGTTAACGCTTGACGAAAATATAAACATATCAAAAGTGGAGATTGGTGTACGTATGGAGAGAAAATGAGAACAGTTAGATCAGCATGTGTGTGATATCTATCATACTGGTTATTCGTTCACTCGTCATTTCTTTGTAAAAAAATCATAAAGCTGGTTTGACTGACGCTATAGCTGAGTGGTTAAGACTGTTCGACTTCAATCCTATGGGTCCATGAAGTCGGGGGTTCTAATGTCGGCAGTGTCTGGTGAATTAAGGGTTTCTTTTTACGATCTCCCTGGTCAACTTCAAGTGCAGTCCTGCCAGTGCCTTAATTCCCATAGTGTATATCATATACATGCAGGAGATCGAATATGGACGTTAAAGATCATGCAATTCTTGTCAGCATTCGGTGGGTTACGGAAACACTAACATACCCAGCATAATTCACGGTGGACAAAATCTGTCGTATACGCAAAATCCCACCATTGCTGAACCTCGGAGCTCTAGCCGAGGAACGTTAAAAAATGCTCGTAACTTGTTTGTAAAAAATAGTAAAAACCAACTGATTTTATTACTAAAAATTTGTGAGCAGTATGTGTGATTTTACTGATAAAAAAGAGAGGAACTGTGTCATTGTATAACTCTATTCAGAATATTGTTATTCCAGAATATTGCCATTTAGAATAAAATGAAATGTAAACTATAAAATCAGAATGTTATTGGTAAATGACAGAGAATTGCGTATTTATTTTACTTTTAAAAAAAGTGAACTTACGACGCACTGACACATCTCTAGATAAGTATTCGTAGTTAAATGAACGCTAGCAATTTACATGTTCACTAAATCATAAGTGAACTAAATTGTGAAAAACAAAAAAACCCCAAACAAACAAATCTTCCTCGTTTTTATTTGCTTAAGTCAACTTTTTTTCTAACGTTTGTGTGAAAATGTTGTTGGCCAGATCTTCAGCACAGAGGATATCCACCCCTCTTACCCCCTACGATAATGCAGGCATGTCTCCTCATCATAAAGGTAAAGTTTTAAAAAAGTTAAAGTAAAAAAAGATAAGTTCGTGCTACAAGACTTTGTAATATTCATCCTGCTCTGAACTTTCAAAAATCCTTGTTCATTGTAACTACACTTTATTGCAAATACTAGTATTTACTGGTTTAGCAATGCACTCTAATGCACCAATTGTGTGTGTGTGTGTGGTGTGTGTGTGTGTGTGTGTGTGTGTGTGTGTGTGTGTGTGTGTGTGTGTGCGCGCGCGCGCGCGCTCTCTCTCTCTTCTTAATCCAGTTTCATCCTCGTTCGATAGATTATGTGTGCCAAAGATATTGTCTAAGGGAGATGACCCCGCCAGGACTCTCCCGAGGAAGAAAAGCATGGTTAATTCCCCTGAAAAGCCTTTCACGCAGTAATGACGGTACGAATCCGTCTGAAGAGAAAACGTTGATCTGGCTTTTTATGGAGAGTAGCAGCAAGGAGTGCTATTCAGCACCTCTGTCTGTGTGAGATTATGTTATGTATTGTGTCTTTCTCTCTTTCTTTTACCATCAGTCTTACATCTTGGTCTTTTTCTCTTGCTGACTCTGTTTCTCTCTGTCTCTGTCTGTTAGTGGTTGTTTCACTCTATCTCTGTTTCTGCCTCTGTCTGTCCCTCCCTGTCTCTGTCTGCCAGCCTGTCAGCCTGCCTGTCTTTCTGTCTGTCTGTGTGTCTGTCTCTGTCTGTCATTCTGTGCGTGTGTGCGTGCGTGCGTGCATGCGTGCGTGCGTGCGTGCGTGCGTGCGTGCGTGCGTGTGTATGTATATGTCAAGTCAAGTCAAGTCAAGTCAAGTCAAACTTTTATTTTCAGATGGTACATTGAATAAGCAGTGCATTTGCTTTTTTTCATCAAGCCATCTATCTAAAGAAAGAAAAAAAAAGCGAGAAAAAAAAAAAAGATAATGTATATGCAGACATAGAATAAAAAAAACCTAATCTATGGTAAACTATACAAATCAAACAAAAAAATCAATAACATATGCATATGTGTAATTAGAATAAAACAAAAAACCCAGAAAAATATGAGACCATACAATTCAAATAATTCAAAAATCTTGAATAAAAATACCCGTCATAACACAAACAAACAAGCAACAATAAAAAACCAAACCAAAACAAACAAAGAAGACAAAACAGAATAAAAATATAAAAAAACCACACCAACTGCTTCCCTCCCCCCCCCCCCCCCCTTCACACACACATGTACACACAAACCTTCAACCATACAAACAACTGAATAAAACAACAACAAAAGGATGAATCAACAAGGACAACCACAACAAGGAAATAAACAATCAAACAAACACAAATATACATACACAACAACAACAGCGACAATAACTAACATAGGACACGAATAACAGCGTGTGTGTGTATGTATGTGTGTATGTATGTATGTATGTATGTATGTATGTGTTTGTTTTATTTTATTAAATTTTATTTTTATTTTACTCTTTTATATCGAGGACAATGGAATAAGCACCTATGTGCTTTTTTACATCAAGTCCCCGTGTGTATGCGGTTTTGTCAATTCTGTCATCAGTTCCCACCGGCACACAATGGCCTACTCTTACGAAAAGCGGAACAGGATTTAACGTGTGCGCAAGATGTTCTGCGTGCGTTTGTGTGTGTGTGTGTGTGTGTGAGAGAGAGAGAGAGAGAGAGAGAGAGAGAGAGAGAGAGTGAGAGAGAGAGAGAGAGAGAGAGAGAGTGGGGGGGGGGGGGTGGTCGTGGTATAATTCAAAGTAAAATTTTTATACCCAGATCGTACATTAAATAAGCAACGCATTTGGTTGTTTTTCATCAACAATCCACGTAAGAAACAACAGGAAGAAAAACCTTAAACAGAAGAAAGATGAAAAAATAACCGTAAACAGAAAAGATGATACAATGCAAAGAAAGGAAAATGTATCACTTTTGCAATTTCTTACTACCAATGCTTCCACAGAGACACATTATTCTTTTTCGAACACTCAGACAGCAACTACTGTTGTCTGTTATATGAGCAAAAACGCGGTGCCCTGCCGTTAAGCAACTGACAAGTCAGGCCCAGCGCATCCGACTTCACCATGGGAGAGAACTGTTATCTTTGACGTCTTTCTGGAAAGAAAGGCAGGAAGAATGGACCACGAAGGCAGAAAATAGACAAGAAGGAGGCGAAAGAAAGAAAAGAAACGAGGAAGAAACAAAGAGAGGGATAGAAAAGAGGGAATCCCTAGCACAGAATTTTCAGAAGGTACATATCTGTACTGGCATCCCCACGGGATGATTCACACTTTGATACAATTACAGATACAGACTAGGCGCTTAATTCCGTTAGCGATGACAATGATATCAGTGTGTGTGTGTGTGTGTGTGTGTGTGTGTGTGTGTGTGTGTGTGTGTGTGTGTGTGTGTGTGTGTGTGAGTGAGTGCACGCACGTGCACACACAGATATAAGATATCAGTAACATATCTTTACTGACATGTCTGTCTGTATTGTTATTAGAACAGCATCTAGAGCTTTGTCTTCATCAGCAGGCTGTATTTCTGGTCATTAGCAGCTCGTATTTCTGGTCATTAGCAGCTCGTATTTCTGGTCATTAGCAGCTTGTATTTCTGGTCATTAGCATCTTGTATTTCTGGTCATTAGCAGCTTGTATTTCTAGTCATTAGCAGCTTATATTTCTGATCATTAGCAGTTTGTATTTCTAGTCATTAACAGCTTGTATTTCTGGTCATTAGCATCTTGTATTTCTAGTCATTAGCAGCTTGTATTTTTGATCATTAGCAGCTTTTATTTCTGATCATTCTCAGCTTGTACGATTAGCAGCTTGTATTTCTGGTCATTAGTATCTTGTATTTCTAGCCATTAGCAGCTTGAATTTCTGGTCATTAGCAGCTTGTATTTATGGTCATTAGCATTTTGTATTTGTGATCATAAGCTGCTTGTATTTCTAGTCATTAGCAGCTTGTATTTCTGGACATTAGCTGCTTGGATTTATAGTCAGTAGCATTTTGTATTCTAGTCACTAGCAGCTTATATTCCTAGTCATTAGCATTTTGTATTTTTAGTTCTTAGCATTTTGTATTTCTAATCATTAGCAGCTTGTATTTCTAGTCATTAGCAGTAATTTCTAGTCATTAGCAGTTTGTATTTCTTTTTATTAGCATTTTGTATTTCTGGCCACATTTTGTATTTCTGATCATTAGCATTTTGAGATTCTGATCATTAGCATTTTAAAATTTTGGATATTAGCACGTTGTATTTTTGATAATTAGCAGCTTGTATATTTTTAAAATATTCTTTTACTTTGAGGAAAATGGTAAAAGTACTCAAGTGCTTTATTGCATTCAGTCCCTGTTACAGTTATTTACATTTTATCATCTGTTGTCATTGGCACACAAATGGCCTACTCTTACAAAAAGCGGAACTGGTTTTAACATATGTGCAAGATATTCTGTTGATAAAAACTTCAAGCAAAGGCACATACACACGAAGAGGAAAATGAATGGCACTGCTCTTGTGGAGCAACACCCTTTTGGGGAGAGCAACCCAAATTTTACCCAGTGAAATCTGCCCTAAACAGAAGCAGTGCACAATACAATAAAAAAACACCCAAACAATTCAGTAAAATAATACAGTACAGTCCAATGCAATGCAATGCAGTACAATACAAACAGCACAACAAAACACAATACAATACAATGGAATGCAAAAGCAGCCATACAGACAAACAGCCATATAAAGTCTAGAACAAAACAGTTGAAAAGTTTTATAAATGAATGTAAGAAAAGAGAAAAGGAAACAGTCTCCAAACTGATGGCACCAAGAAAGAAAAGACAGAACACACAGACACATAAAGTCCAGAACCAAACGACCGGAGAGTCTAACATAAGAAAACAGCCATCACAACTCAGACTAACACTCCATTCACTGAGGGCAGAAGTGGAGGGAAGACTGTGGCAGACAGTGATAAGGAGATGGGCTCAGGTTAGGTTACACGCCGCAAATAAAAAATCGCTTTTTTCCTCCTGACTTATATTCATACTGCATATACTAAGGCATCCACAGAAATAAAAACCACCTTTTATGAAAGACTACCCTCTGACTCAAAACTCATGTGATTTTGAACAAATTTGGTAGGTTTGGAATTGTTAAAAATTTTTTTTCAGCAAACACTGTACCCCCTCAGTCATTTGTCGTCTGCTAGCTTCCTTACCGCAATATGCATGCGCGGGGTCAACACTGTAGGAATACAAGCAATCCTCATTTGATGATTATTTTCAATTTTCTTGTGACTACCTGGTATTGATCTATGTCCTCAATCCCCAAAACAAGTGCACATTGCATTTTTTTCATACTTAAGAAAAGCTGTAAAAATCACCAAAATATTTTTTTCGACTCGCACTCTGTAGAAGATACTACATGACCCACAAATTAATACCGGTGTGTACCCTTACTGATGGCTGGTGGAAGACGTCAACACCACACAGGAACACTGACGACTCCTTCCTTAGTAATGACCGCACTGAAGACAGGGGCCACTATGAACCACACAGATTGGTGAAGTTAGTTACCACTATCTTCTGACCTTTGTCAGTTGATTCCATTCCCTGAGTGAGAGGGTAAGATAGCCTAGTGATTAGAACCTTGAGCTTGTGATCTATGGTGCACGTTCAAACCACTACCAAAACACTTATTTGAGGGGATTTATCCCTGTACTTAACATCGGCACTGACTTCAACACCCCCCCCCCCCCCCCAAAAAAAAAAAGAAAAAGTACTTCAGATAAGATTATAAACTAAAGTTCCGTGTACAAATGCATGCAGAATATTCTATGCCCATGTTAAAACCCATTCTGTCTTTTAAAAGAGTAGGCCATTGTGTGCAAATAGGAACAGAGAACATTTGAAAAAAAAATGCATGTACACTGGTGTCATGTTTAAACATTCCCGAAGGGGTAATGTGCCTACTGTAATGGTGGGCAAAGTCACATATGTAAAATCTTACCATTGGGGTACTCGGGAGTTGTAACCAGGGAACAATCAAAAACAAAAATCCCTGATGTAGGCAGTGTGTGTGTGTGTGTGTGTGTGTGTGTGTGTGTGTGTGTGCCAGTTTTGGATGTTTGGTCGGTCAGTTTTATCTCATCTTTGATGTAAGTGATTTGCTCACGCAATTTACTGCAAAAACTCTGGCACTTTTGTAACAAGATTTCACAAACAATGAAAGATGTTAGATCTGTTTTTTGAACAATCTCTTTTGCATAAATAAGGAATTCTCTATCTTTTCTGTATGCTTCTCTCTTTCTTGTCGTATTTGAATCTTAGTTTTTTGAGAGAAGTCTTTGCCTGCAGAATAATCTATACAAAGGACTGTAAGAAATGAGAAAAGGAAAAACAGAAGACAAGGGAAGACAATCTCCAAAGTGATGTCCCCATGAAAAAAAGCCATGAACAGACAGCCAAACAGACACAGACACATAAACTCCAGAACCAAACGACTGGAGAGTCTTACACATGATGGTAACATCAGAAAACAGGCATCACCACTCAGACAGACTAGCACATCATTCACTGAGGGCAGAAGTGGACGGAAGACTGTGGCAGACGGTAATAAGGAGGTGGGCTCAGGTTACTACTGATGACTGGCGGAAGACGTCAACACCACACAGGAAGAACACTGACAATTCCTTCCTCAGTAATGGCCGCACTGAGGACAGGGGATAGTATGAACCACACAGATTGGTGAATGTCAGGTACTTACCACAATCTTCTGACCATTGTCAGTCAGTTTCATGATGTAAGAAGTATGTGTGCGCAATTTTTAGACTATTGTCGGTTGATTTCGTTCTATCTGTAAGCAGTATTCATGCACAACTCAAAGCAAAAACTCTTAAGCTTTCGTAAAATAAATCACTGACAGTGAAAACTTTTCGATCTTTTTTTTTTGATGGACTTGTCTTTTTCTTGTGAAGAGTGAAAAGTTCAGTCTTTTAGGATACCTCTCTCTTTCTTGCATTTTGATTTAAGTTTCCTGAAAGATGTCTATGTCTGCAAAATATCACACACACAGCAATGCTGCCTGTTTTCTTATGCACGATCATAGAAAGTAGAGAAAAAGGAGCATACATGAGAAAAATTTGAGTAAAGTGTTCTATTATTACCTGCCGTAGCTGGTGTTATAACCAACACTCCGAACTCAAGTGTTGGTCGAGCCTTAAGTTCCTATATGTGATATCTTTGACAGTTGTGAAATTGTGCTTGTTCATAACTGATTGGATGAGCTTGTGCGTGTGTGTGTATTTCATTGTTTTTTGCATGTGTTGGAGCATGTGCAGTCAGTCATACACAGTATGTGAGTGCACACTCGCGAACACACACACTTGCGCACGAACACACACGCGCGCGTGCACACACACGCGCGCGAACAAACTTGTGTCAAAGTCTCTTCATGATGGCTAATTCCCCGATTCTAACGGGCAGCTGACCTTATTCCACCCCCAGGGCAGAGTAAAGGGACGTCAGGCCCACCAGCATTTCCTGTCTGGCTATGACGCCGTTTCCACTTCCTGAAAACGTGTTCCGAAACTAAATGGGAAATGAGAGAGAGAGAGAGAGAGAGAGAGAGAGAGAGAGAGAGAGAGAGAGAGAGAGAGGATTGGTTTTTATGGTGGATGAAACGAGGTGTCTATAATGTTTGTGAATATGTCAAAGGTTTAAAAGGCTTTTGACAGATCATTTTTTTCTCCCTTCATTCTTTTTGATTTGGTTTTTGTCCTTTCATGAGAAATATAGTGTGATACAGGCATATACATATATACATACATACATACATACATACATACATACATACATACATACATACATACATACATACATACATACATAACATACAATACATACAACTACACATCACACAATACATACATACATACATACATACATACATACATACATACATACATACATACATACATACATACACACACCACACACACACACACACACACACACACACAACACACAACACACACACACACACACACACACACACACACACACACACACACACACACACACACACACACACACACACACGGGGGGGGGGAGTATGGGGGTCGGCAAAAAGATTTTTATTTAAAAATTAGATTTAAGAAAAAGACGAAGATAGGTTTAAAGAAATAAAACTGTCTTTCCCAATATTTTGCGATCAAATAATAGTATGAAGAAACAGTTGAAAGTCACATGCTTTAGTTATCTAGAATTCTGTACTTGTTTGTTTCTTTCTTTCATCATAACGTCGTCGTCGTCGTCGTCATCGTCGTCGTCGTCGATCGTCGTCATCATCATCATCATCATCATCATCATCATCATCATCATCATCATCATCATCATCATCATCATCATCATCATCATCTTCTTCTTCTTCTTGTTCTTGTTCTTGTTCTTCTTGTTCTTGTTCTTGTTCTTGTTCTTCTTCTTCTTCTTCTCCTTCTTCTTCTTTACCACCGTCATCATCATTGGTGCTTTTATCTGTATCATTTCACATGTAACATTTAGTTTATTTGAATATACAACTTAGCTATTGAAAATTTGTTGAACTAGGTCTGAAAACTAAATCAAAGGCAACTGAATAGATAGGTAAGCAAACAAGCAAACAAACGAACGAACAAACACGCAAACAGAGAAATAAATCTCGGCGTGTGTGTTTATTTTCTTTCTGTCTTTCTGTCTGTCTGTCTTTCTTTCTCTCTTTCTTTTTTTATTTCAAGGATAATGGAATACACGATCATGTGCTTTATTAACATCCAGTACCCGTGCGTATGCAGTTTTTTAAATTTTGCCATTCGTTCCCACCGGCACATAGTGGCCTACTCTTTCCAAAAGCGGAACGGGTTTTAACGTGTGCGCAAGATGTTCTGCGCGCGCGTGCACGTGTGTGTGTATGTGTGTGTGTGTGCGCGCATGCGCGCGCTCGCACGCACGCGGGTGGGAGCCCGCTTGAGCGTTTCATGGATATGTGTGTGTCCACATGTACAAGTGATTGGCCAGACCATGTCTGGCTGTCTGAAGAGGAAATGGATGTATCCCCACCACCAATTGTTCGTGCGTAGTGATCCGCTGCACGAGCTTCACATGCTACGTTGATTTTGATTGGTTGTCGAGACCGGAATTGAGCGCTCAGGCAAAGCGTCAGAGAAAGGTCCCTAGTCCTGACCTTGACCTTAACCAGGTACTAGCTTTCTAGTGAGGAATTATTCCCACATCAGTCCCTGTAATATTACAGATTATTTTTATATATGCTAAATCTGTCGAAGTTAACACTGCAAAAACGTGTTTGAGTTAATAAAGCGTTGAACAGAGTGATGTCAGTGAATAAATTCTTCCTTATGTCCCCCCACCCCCTTGTTTGCTGTTATTGGGTTTGCTGTTTGTTGTTTTTCCTTTCTAAAAACATATTTCGTTTCAACTGTTTTCAGTTACTGATTGTAGCTATATTTTGATAGTTTGTTTAGCCAGAAATATACGAATTTATAAGCCTAAAATTGAAAGTACAAATTCTATACATTTATAAGTATTCTTTGATAAACAGTGATGTACATAGGTATGTGTGTGGTGTGTGTGGTGTGTGTGTGTGTTTGTGTTTGTGTGTGTGTGTATGAGATAGATAGATAGATAGATAGATAGAGAGAGAGAGAGAGAGAGAGAGAGAGAGAGAGAGGAGAGAGAGAGAGAGAGAGAGAGAGAGAGAGAGAGAGAGAGAGCGAGCATAAAACAGTGTAGGCAGACCTTAATTTTCATCTCAACTCCTTGAGGAGTCGTTGGGACACTACACTGAATATTTCAGGTAGTGTATTATAGGTAGGCCACACCTGGCAGAGCTCATTCATCTCCGGGTAGCAGGGTGCATGCTGGGTAGGTTCACATCATCCGTACAATGGCAAAAGTTTGCCTTCTCTTCTACGAACTTAGATCGAATTTTAGACGGCTACCTTAATGATAGGCAAAAATGTCACTCTAATGACTTAATTACTGGCAAACCTCGTAGCTGTAGCCGAGGAACGAAGAAAAAAGGAAGTTTTGATATGTTCATAAAACAATCTGCATGCGTTCGCATATAGCCTCACCCGAAGGACTTTTGAGAAAATGGAGTAAGCAGCAGTGTCAGATCCCTGCAAATTCCTGAAGTCGCAATGCGGCTACCTTCATGGTGGGCAAAAATGGTCGCACACACAAAACCTCTCTGTTAGTAAACCTCATAGCTCCAGCGTTTGCATACGCACCTAGATTTCAGGACTTTCGAAAAAACGGGGTGCAGTGTTAGATCTCGACAAAATCTCCTCTAACAGATACCGGAGCGAGATTCGAACGGTTGCCCTCAGTTACTAAGCGATCACGAGAACAACGCTCTAACCACCAGGCTATTCCGTCCTGCATGGAAGAATAAAAGGAACATGGCTGTTGGCGTTGGCAGGGGGGCAATATCCGGCCATTGCCGTTTGTTATTGTCTCGTGTCATGACAGTGTAAATGCTGCGTGTACAGGATCTCTGCTTGTCAGGCTGCGTGCATGTTTGTTTTTGTTTTGTTTTTCTGTGTCTTTCTACTTTCTGTGTTATTTCCATTCGTTTTGCGTTTGTCTGTTGTGTTGATTTGTTGGCATGTCTGCTCTTGATTGCTGTCAGTCATTATGCATTTGTTTCTGTGTCTGCTTTCTTTGTCCATCTCTGTCTCCCTCTTTCTCTAAGTCTCTGTGTATGTCTGTCTGTCTGTATAGTGGCCTCTCCATCCATCCATCCATCCATCCATCCATCCATCCATCCATCCATCCATCCATCCATCCATCCATTTTTTCACCTGTCCGTCCGTCTATCCCTTCATGATCCATCCAACCAGCCAGCGATCCATTCGTCTATTCATTTATTTGTCCTTTTGTCTGACGGTTTATTTGACACCTGATTGTTGAGACCCACCTTCCTCCGAAAACAACCCCCCTCCCCCAATCTAGAGTTTTAAGCATGGACTGTATTTTGCATTGACCAAAATAACCACCGCTTAGTCAGAAGCCACACTCTTCATAATCATAAAATGATAGATAGATGACCCCCCTCCCCTTACTTTTGATGGGTTGTTTTAACTGCTCATATTCCCCCACATCCCTGTTTCATCACAGTGTAGTGGACATTGTCCTTGGCTACATCCGCAGTTTACTCTTCGCCTGCACCCTTTTAATGCACTGAGCCAAATGCAGAGACAAACACACCTCTTCTCTTCCACCCGCTTAATGCACTGAGGCCGAATGCAGAGACAAACAGCCCCCTGACAGCCCTGTCAGCTCACACGTGTCTGTGCTCTCGGCTGTCTCCCAGTCACGCTGTTTGCTTTCCGCAGGCTGTGGACAGCTTGGCAAACACTGCAGAAACCTGATAAAGACCCTGTGGTAGCCTATCTCTTCTTCTGTGGTTGGCTTGGGCCGTCAGAGAGAGAGAGAGAGAGAGAGACAGACAGACAGACAGACAGACAGAGAATGACTACATTGCCACGTGTTCAGCCCCACAAAGCATGAACAAAAAAGTTTGGTGGTTAAGAATACTTTGAAGGGTAATTTTGCAAAGTGAACGAAAGGGGAAAAAAGAGAAAATAATTACAATGCTAGCAGGAAAAGGAGAGAAGAGAAATACTGAAAAATGCTTATCTCATTTACCTTCAAATAAAATGACATATAGCTCTCTGAAATTAGGAAATACAGCAAAACCGATACAAATTAATGTTGATAGTGAAAGCCAAAAAGTCTTTTTCGTTACAGTCTCATACAAATAGCGGAAAGGTCTTATTTTCAAGTAAAACCCCAGTTACAGAAAGAAGACCTAAGAGCTTCCAGTAGAATATTCTAAGATTATTGTCCTCATTTTTATGATCACCAAGGTTTCCCCCCCCTGTTTTCGGCTAGAGCTCCAAGGTTCCCCAATGGTGAGACTTTAGGGTGTGTGACCGTTTTTCCTCACCATCAGGCAGCCATATTCCGTCTTTGAAGATGATCGCTGAGGTAAATGTAGAGTTTACCGCCAGGAGCTCTGAAG
>CM054143.1:57643747-57661247 GCA_028751875.1 Rapana venosa | reverse complement strand
TGTGTGTGGGGGGGGACTTGAGTGAAGGAAAATGGGGAAAGGGGTGGGGGGGCGAGGGAGGGAGAGAAGAGAGAGAGGGAGGCAGGACTGATGTAGGGGAAGTAGACATGATGAGGGTGGTAGTTGTGGCTTGTGTTTAAAAAAAATGTTTGTTTTGCAGGAAGGTACCACAGCGCTGAAGTTTCTGAGTCTCTTGTTTGATTTTTCTGTCCTCGTCTCTTTCGTTCTCATTTAGTTTTCTCTCACATGTTCATTAAAAAGCATGCTTTTGTGTGCGCGCCTGCGTGTATGTATATTTTTCACACACAAACACACAGTTTTTGCTCTCTCACTCTCTCTCTGTCTTTCACGAACACAAACACACACACACGCACGCACGCACGCACGCACGCACGCACGCACGCACCCACGCACGCACCCACGCACGCACACACACACACACACACACACAGCTTTCAGACTTAAAAGGAAGTTAAGGATTTGTCCATGACGTCATCCTGAATTTCCGGTGGGAATGCTGGGGGAGGGGGGGGGGGCTGTCAGTATAACTAGCATCCCCACCTTCTGGAAATTGTGTGCTAGGAATTCTTTTCTATCCCTCTCTTTATTTCTGCATTGTTCCTTTTCTTCCTGTCATCCCTATCTTATTTTCCGCCTTCTTGGTCCATCATTCCACCCTTTCCCCAAAAAGACTTATAAGGTAACAATTCTCTCCCACGCGGAAATCGGATGCGCTGGGCCTGACTTGTCAGGCGCTTAACGGCAGCGCAACGCATTTTCGCTCAAATGACAGACATCAGTAGTTGCTGTCTGAACTTTCAAAGAAGAAGGATATCATTCTAAATGACAAAAGCAGTGTCTTCAGAGTGGTCTCCCCTTCTTTAGACACAGAGAGGAGCCTGAAAAAAAGGAAGAGAAGGAGAGTCTGAGCCATTGAAAAAGGTTAGAAGGAGGCAAGATGGGGTTGGGGGCAACGATTAGGGGTGGGTGGGTGGGTTCTATTGATCAATTGCCGGTCACCTATGAAGACAGATTCATTGCAGGGTGGTGGTAGGGGTGGTGGTGGTTTAGAGAGAGAGAGAGAGAGAGAGATGAGAGAGAGAGAGAGAGAGAGAGAGAGAGAGAGAGAGAGAGGAAGGGGAAGTAGAAGTGGTGGTAGTGGTTGTGACTGGTAGTTTCTAGGTCGAGGGGGATACAAATTGCAAAATTTTCCGAGTTTGTTGAGTTATGTTTGTTTATATCTATCTATCTATCTATCTATCTATCTATCTATCTATCTATCTATCTATCTATCTATCTATCTATCTATCTATCTATCTATCTATCTATCTATCTGGATACAAATTGCAAAATTTTCCGAGTTTGTTGAGTTATGTTTTTTTTATATCTATCTATCTATCTATCTATCTATCTATCTATCTATCTATCTATCTATCTATCTATCTATCTATCTATCTATCTATCTATCTATCTATCTATCTATCTATCTATAATTACTGTGTCATCTTCTGCGACGCGCCCGTCCAGCTGTTCCCAACAGCTCATTTAAATTTCTACGTCCCAGAAACACCCAGATTCGTTATAATGAATAATTAACGTGGAGTCTTCAGGATCAGAAATCTTCAGGGAGCCTATTAATATCAGGCCGCGGTGGGGCCACCAGCCAGATGGGCCCTGTACTACTGCTGGGTCATCTTTGGTGGTGTTCTTTGGTGTCTGCTATGAGCTAACATACGCAGGACACCACCTCGCGCGCGCGCGTGCGCACACACACATATACACTCACAAACACACACTCAAAAACCCCCCACACATACTCGCATGCACAGAGAGATAAACACAAACACGCGCTCGTGCACGTGCACACACACAAACACACAAACAGACACAGACAGACACACAAACACACGCACAGACACAAGCATACATACACACACAAACACACACACACACTCACACACATACACACACACAAATTCGCACACACATACAAACACACACTCACACACACTCACATACACACACAAACGCGCTCTCACACATACACAAACACACACAAGACACACACACTCACACACATACTCACATATCATTGAAGGTCATTGAAGGTAATATTATCAGTAATGACGAATGCCTAGTATTTTCTAACGTTTTATTCCTGTACCTTTTTTATATCTAAAGTATAAACGTGAAAAAATGGATGAAACAGTAAGTGAAGTAATTTGTTTGTCCTGACGTTTTATGCTTTTCTTTTTTTAATTCTTAAAACATTTTTATTTAAATGTGTGTGTGGACGTGAGCGCGCACAGGTGTGCATGAGTATGTGTGTGCGTGTATATGTATATGTGGTAATTTGTATTTTCAATGTATTTCCTTATCGATTTTTTTCTTTTTTTTTTCTTTTTTACTGGTTTAATTTAATGGTAAATGATGCAATAATGTAGTGACTTAGTATAATCATTACGAAATTTGTTCTTAGATAGATGGCTTGATGAAAAAAAGCAAATGCATTGCTTATTCAATGTACCATCTGGAAATAAAATTTTGACTTGACTTGACTTGACTTGACTTGACATACTCACATCCCACACACACACACACACACACACACACACACACACACACACAACACACACACACACACCACACACACACACACACACACACACAACAGCAAACCAAACCAAACTCCATCAGGAAGATTACACGTCCCTCCAAAATCTCCCAGCTGGTAGAAAATAAGATGTTGACTGTGGCGGAAGGTCGATCAGGTCTTTTCCCCATCTTCTCAGACTTTTCCCTTTCCCCTTTAAGCCTACCTCTCTCCCGTCCCCTCTCTCCACGGCACGCACTGTGTGTGTGTGTGTGTGTGTGTGTGTGTGTGTGTGTGTGTGTGTGTGTGTGTGTGTGTGAATATTTGTGTGTGTATGTATGTGTGTGTATGTATGTGTGTGTATGTGTGTGTAGTCAAGTCAAGTCAAAATTTTATTTCCATATAGTACATTGAATGAGCAATGCATTTGCTTTTTTTTCATCAAGCCATCTATCTAAGAACACATTTCTTAATGATTATACTGAAATACTACATTCTTGGATCCTTTACCATTAAATTAAACCAGTAAAAAGAGGAAAATCGATAAGATAATACATTGAAAAATACAAATTACACACATATACATACACACGCACACACATACTTATACACACCTGTATGTGTGTATGTGTGTGTATGTGTGCGTGTGTGTGTGTGTGTGTGTGTGTGTGTGTGTGTGTGTGTGTGCGTGAGGGGAGAGAGAGAGAGAGAGAGAGAGAGAGAGAGAGAGAGAGAGAGAGAGAGAGAGAGAGAGAGAGAGAGAGAGAGAGAGAGAGAGAGAGCGAACGGACACAGTCTCTTTCACTCAATGTCTCTGGTTCATATCTCTGTCGGTCTGTCTCCCTGTCTCTGTGTCTCTTTTTTGTGAGTCTGTCTCTCTCATTCTGTGTGTGTGTGTGTGTGTGTGTGCGCTGTGCGCGCGCGCGTTTGTACGCGCTCATTTGTGCAGGTATTTGTCCTCGCTCACGTGTGTGTGTGTGTGTGTGTGTGTGTGTGTGTGTGTGTGTGTGTGTGTGTGTGTGTACGCACGCATACGTGTTCATCTGTGCGTCAATGTTTTGTATGTGTGTGTGTGCACGCGCGCATATTTGAATATGAAAGTGTGTGTGTGCCCGTGCGCGCACGTGTGTATGTGTAGATGCACGTGAATGTGTGCGTGCGGACACACTCATGTATGTTCATTTATATATGCTTAAATAAATACATGTTTGCACATGCGCTCTCTTACCCCTGCGCGCGCGCGCGTATGTGTGTGTATTTGTGTATGTGCGTGTGACCTATCTCTAGCCTTGAGTGAGTGAAAGAGGCTGAGGAGATAGGAAAGGGCTGGTGATGATGAGGAGGAAGCAGGAGTGTGTGGCGTGGTCAGGATGAGGTTTCTACTCCAGGCGGGACGGAGATGAGGGATTGGCAGGGATTTGGGAGGGGATTTCTTCTCTCTGTTCATTCGCTTTTGAATGGGGGATTGGGGTGGGTAGGTGGGAGGGAGGGGGTATTTCTAGCATTTTTTTTACCAATAGGTTATGTGTGGTGTGTGTTTGTGTGATGATGGTGATAGGGGTGATGATGGTTGTAGAGATTGTTTAAATATGTTTGTCATTTGGGGTGGGGGTGGGGGGGAGGTCTTGCTTTGCGTGTCATTATGTGTTTGTTGTTTTGTTTCAGTCGTATTTTATGTTTTTAAAATTTTCTTTTGTTTGTTTGTGTGTTCGTTCATTTATTTATTTATTGCTTTGTTCCTTTGTGCGCATGCGTACTTTTTCTCATTTCATTTTTAAGTTTATCAATCTATTCATTCATCATCAGTCTATTAATTCATCAATGTTTCTGTCACAAATTGTCAAAATTTACGCATTGAAACTAAAATTTAGAATCAGAGATCTCTGGAAAATGTCCTGTCCAATATTTTACGATATAAACAAGCAAGGAAGCAAGTACAAATAAAAACAAACAGAAACAAAGAAACATAGCGGCGTTGCACAAGTGGTAATGTTTTTCCTTAGCAGACCAATGAAGAGCTGATCACGAGTTGTTGTTTTCTGATGACTGCCCTTTTCACCCACATCCAGCAGGTAACGCTGGTAATACTCTTCCTTCGCGGACAACAGCTTAATAATTATTTAATGCAGAGAAATGTGTCGTGACTTAAAGTGGCATGATGATGGCGTGTTCCTTGCATGCGAAGAAAAGAGATGGTTTCAGCTTTTAAAAGCCCTTTGGTGACTGAAGAGGCCGATCCGTGAGGAGCACGTTCTGTGACATCCTGGGCAGATGAAGGAAGGAATGAAGGAAGGAACTGGAACTGTTATTAGTTGCTTTAATCCTTCTTTCCGTCTCTCGCCCCTCTCCTTTGCTATGTCGTTTATTTTAAGTTCAAACTTTCTGCTGGCTGTTTTGATGGAATAGTGTCACATGCCCTCATCAAGTGATTCCTGTTGCCATGTCTGGTGCTGGATGCCGGTCAGTCTTCTTCTTCTTCTTTGCGTTGCCAGGGTTATGTTGTGAGACCAGATCTTCTGAGGAATTCAGCAGTTGCCTGCAGGTCATCCACCGTGCCGTACAGTTTCTGCTCCAGGGGCGTGGGCTCAGGCCACACTTCCAGCCTTAGCGTCTGGAGGGTCCTGCAGTCTTGTAGGATGTGAGCCGTATCCTGTTCTTCTTCTCCACAGGGGCACATAGCAGATGGTGTAATTTTCAATTTTCTGTGGAAGTGTTTATTCAGCCTGTTGTGCCCTGTGCGTAGTCTGAAAATGACCACTTGTGCTTGTCTGAAAGCTGGTGATAAGGGTCTGGTTTGAGTGGTGATCTGAAGAGAGATTTGATGATGTTTTTCATCTCCATTAGATTGAAAGGATTGTTCTCTTGCTCCTCTCTTGCCCCTATTTTGGCCATCTTGTCTGCTTGTTCATTTCCTTTAATGCCGCAGTGGGATGGGATCCACTGGAGCTCTATGCGTAAGGCGTTAAGACTGTACAGCGCCTTCTCCAGATCTTTCAGTTGTCCGGCATTATAGGACTGCAGCACAGAGAGTGCATCGGTCAGGAAGACGACTTAGGTGTTGTCAGTGACAGCTACTGCTTCTTCAGTTGGTCTTTGAAGCGTTTCCTGGGAGCGCCGCAGTCACGTTTACCCTGTTTCAGCTCGAAAAAAACATGTGTGTCCTTCATCCTTGCACCATGTCCAGCCTTACGAAGTTGCTGCTTTAGCAATATTTATGGACTCCATGCTTGACAAGTTGACTCGTTGAAGAACCTCTTCGTTACTGATGTAGTCTTGTGACTTGATTCCAAAGATGGGAGGAAGGTAGAGTTGATGGAAGCGCTCCACAGCATGACCCACTTGCAGTATAGGACCCAGCAGGGTTCTGAACCTTATAACAGGGTAAAGGACCACCGCAGGTCTACAATGATATTTGACTTTTTGCTGGAAGGCGAGGGAATGGTCCTGCAAAACTTTAGGCAAGTTTGTCGCCAAGGTCATTACTGACTGTGGTGTTGAAAATGACACTGCCTAAGAAGGTGAACTGTTACATTGCGTTCAGACCAATGCCATGGATGCTAATCCGTGGTGGGCTGTGTGTATCTCCAGGGGAGGCTGGTAATCACTTCTGTCTTCTTTAAGCTGGTGGTAAGGCTAAGGGTCTTTGCAGCTTCAGCGAATCGATGAACAATGTATTGTGTGGTATTGTATACCGCTTTCAGTCACTGCAGATACAGCAACTCGATGATCAGCTCCTCAGTGGTCTGGGTTTGTGCAAGCAGTTGGCGCAGGATGCAGACATTGTTATCTGTTCTTAAGCAGATGCAGATGCCTCTCACCTGGTTTTCCTGTGCTTCAGTGAAGCCTCATGCTGAAGAAAATGAATAACAGGGTCAGAGATAGGAACTCGGAACTCGGAACATTTAATGTACCAGGCCGTATGCCCATGACATGAGATTCAGAACACCTTGAAGCAAAACAAACTAAAGCAAAACACTTCACATTAAATTTGTCAACAATTTCAAGGTTGCATGTAAAGATCAGTCTAATGTGCACTCTCTCTCTCTCCCTCTCTCTCTACCTCGCGCACACACATACTCACACACACGCATGCATGCACACACACGCTCGTACACACACACACACACACTCTCACACCTATAATTATGCACAAACACATGTGCATGCATGCACACACACCATACACACATGCCCTTACAAATGTAAATAAGCTAATGGTCAGAGATAGGAGAGAGAGAGAGAGAGAGAGAGAGAGAGAGAGAGAGAGAGAGAGAGAGAGAGAACCGTTGTGGTATACAAGACATTACCGTACAATTCAGAATTACACATTACAGTACAATATAATAAACCAAAGTACCACACAAGACAATAAAGTACAACACAATACGATACAACACACCACACCACACCACCAAACAGCACACTGCAACACACCACACTACACAATACAATTCAAACAACACCTCTCCACATACAACGCCGCAAACGTCTGCACCACCCACACACAACCCGGCAGACGCTCAAGGGATTTGAACCAGCCACCAACAACTTCAGATCCGCCAGAGTCAAAACAAACACCACGCCTCATCCACTTCGCTGATTGTGCTCATTTGACATAGAACTGCATCTAAAACAAAAAGCTACGAAGAAAAAGTTAGTTTTTCATTGGGCTTTCCAGGGAAACGGGTTTGATGTGAATGCTTTGATCGCCATTGCTAAATCATCCGGAGCGCAATTATCCTATGATTTGGCTTTGCTTCAACAGAGCAACTGTCACTGATGGCAGCTAGATCAAAACAAAACAAAACGAAACGAAACAGCCCACACGCACACCGAATGATCAAGAAAGTACATACACAGACACAAGCACAGACAGAGACACAGACACCGGCAGACACATACGTGCACGCACATGCACACACAGGGATACAGAAACACACAGACACACGCACATACACACACATACACACGGAGAGAGAGAGAGAGAGAAGAGAGAGAGAGACAGACACACACGCAGACGCACAGACACGTAGAGGGACAGTGAAACAGATAGCCAGTCAGGGAGACAAAGAGAGAAACAAAGGGAGTGGTAAGCATTATTCCTAATCTTTTTTCTAAGGGGAACACAAAAGTATTTCAGAGAGAGAGAGAGAGAGAGAGGAGAGGGAGAGAGAGAGAGAGAGAGAGAGAGAGAGAGAGAGAGAGAGAGAGAGAGAGACAGACAGACAGACAGACAGACAGACAGAACAACACACACACACACACACACACACACACACACACACACACACACACACACACACACACACACACACACACACACACACACACGTACGCACAAACGATTGACTGTTCGTTGTGTTCCAGGCAGTTAATCCTGAGAAAATTGGAGTTAATAGCGTGGATCGATGTAAGTGAGTGTGTGTGTGTATGTGTGTGTGTGTGTGTGTGTGTGTGTGTGTGTGTGTGTGTGCGCGCGTGTGGTGTGTGTGAGTGTGTGTGTGTGGGGGGGTATGTGTGTGCAAGCATACATGCGGTGTTATGTGTGCGGTACGTGTGGGTATGTGCGTTCACACACTCACATACGTGTGTGTTTGTGCGTGCATGCATGCAATAGAAGTGGTATGTATACGTGCCTACATGCGTATGCGCGTGTGTGTGTGTTTTCTCCAGCACAGGCAGACGGATAAACATGCTCCAGTGGATACATTTGTTTTGTTTGGGTAAACATGAGCGCGCGTGCGCGTGTGTTTGTGGTCTTGCATGCGTGTAATGTGCACGTGCATCATCAAGTGTATGATTGACGCAGACAGTGCAGAGAGCAGTTTCATGGCCATCACAGAACAGAAGAGGAGAGAAGGAGGCATTCTGGTTGACATTTGTAAAGGCTGTGGGACGTGCTGGATTCCAAGCGGAAACATTGATTTCTTTATTAAGCTGAGCAACTGGTTGGTTTTTTTTATTTCCTCTGTTTTTTTCTCTGCCTTAGTGAGTTGTGATGCTTCATGAATGAGCAGCTTTGTTTCTTTTTAAATTCCCCCCCCCCCCCGTGTATCTGTTTGTTAGTGAATAAATTGATGAATCATTTAAAAACGATCCAATGAATGAATGAATGAGTCAAATAATCAATTAATCAATCAACCAACCAGCCAGCGAACCAACGAACCAATCTACCAACCAACCAACCAACCAACCAACCAACCAACCAACCAACCAACCAACCAACCAACCAACCAGCCAACCAACCAACCAACCACCCACCCAACCAATCAACCAACCAACCAACCAACCACCCACCCACCCACCCAAACACTCAAAAAATCCATCAACCAATTAACTAACCAATCGATCAATTAGTCAATCAGTCAAGCAAGTAATCAACTGGCTCTATGCTGTTTGAAGAAGAAAACTGATCGGTTGATGATGAAAATAGAAGTCTGTTTCCAAAGATGAAATAGAAATGTTACAAACATATCTTAAATGGTCCAAAATAAATGTTCTCCCTACCTTATCTGTTTTCATTTCTCGGCTAGAACTCCGAGGTTCACCAATGGTGAGATTTTGCGTATGCGACCGCTTTCGCCCACCATGAAGGTAGCCGCTTTCGAACTTCGGGGATGCTCCCTATGACTTGAAAACGAATCTTTAGTTTAAAATATAGAAGAAAGCTGTATTCAGTAAAAATCTGTTGAAATAAAAGTTTGGAACTTATTCATTCACTTTTTCGTCCCTTAAGATCTGTATGCCTGTGAATCATGGACCCTGACTGCATATTTGGAGAGAAGAGTACAGGCGGTGGAGATGAGATGCTTTCGGAGACTCCTTGGCATCTCCTACAAAGACCACATAAGCAACGAAAGCGTGCATAACAGAATCCAGCAAACCATTGGACCCTATGAGAACCTTCTAACGATCGTGAAAAAGCGTAAACTTAAATGGTATGGGCATGTCACAAGATCCAAAGGACTTGCAAAGACAGTTTTACAAGGCACTGTCCAAGGAGGAAGAAGAAGAGGCAGACCAAGGAAGAGCTGGGAGGATAACATCAGCGAATGGACAGGCCTCGAACTCAACAAAACCCTGAGAAAGGCAGAACAGAGAGAGGAATGGAGGGAATTGGTTGTTGAGTCTTTGAGGGTGCCCCCACGGTCGTCAGACTACGGGACAGATAGATAGATTGAAGATCTAGTAATGTCTTTGCCCTCATTCAGTTATCTCGATTCGATCACACACACACACACACACACACACACACACACACACACACACACACACACACACACACACACACACACACACACACACACACACACACACACATTGTGTATGAGTGTGTGTGTGCGTGTGTATACATGTGTGTGTGTAATTTGTATTTTCCAGTGTATTATTTTATTGGTTTTCCTCTTTTTACTGGTACAATTTATTGATAAAGGTTGCAATAATGTAGTATTTCAGTATTATCATTAAGCAATTTGTTCTTAGAAGCATGGCTTAATGAAAAATGATGAAAAAAGGAAATGCATTGCTTATTCCATGTACCATCTGGAAACAAATTTTGATTTGACTTGACTTGACACACTATCTATCTATCTATCTATCTATCTATCTATCTATCTATCTATCTATCTATCTATCTATCTATCTATCTATCTATCTATCTATCTCTCACATTCCCTAGTTATCTGTAAGAAATCAATATTTGGTGCGAATCTGCTACCTTCTGAAGTAGCACTTGCAATACTGTTGGGTTAGGCCTACATTTCCTGGTGTTCAGCAGGGCCAACGGCTGGATTATTGAAAGCGGAGTTGCCTCACTGTTGGAGGACTTACTTACAGCGGCGTTGACCGAAAGGTTTAAGCCGCCTGACAACTGGATGTAGAAATAGGTGTGGGGAAACTGTAACATGCACTCCATCGTTGTCGGCAGATTGAATCGTCTCCTGGCAATGCAGTGTCCAATGCAGTCAATCTTCGGTTTTAGGTCACTGTGAATAATCTCTTTCTTAGATATGGTAAAAGGGTTTTCTCGCGTAAGAGAACGACAAGGGAGGTAATCTAATGCATGCATAATATAGATCTATCTTTAGAAACTGAAACCCGTGTACAAACACAGAGGCTGGTACAGCAGGATTTTTGCCATATTTTGAACTTTTTTTTCTTTTTTGAAACGAATCAGTTGCAAAGGACTGTTTGTATATAACGACAACGATATTTTAACAATAGAACAATAATGGAATATAGACTTTCTTGGAAATAAAAAATCACAGGAGGGTTTGGTGTCACTGATATAAATAAAAGATTAAAAAATAAAGAAGAAATAAGACACCTTCAGCTTTCCTCTGTATAATTCTGTTGTGTATTTCAGGCATCAGATCTTACATTCTGACAATCAATTCTTTCCTGTTTACTCCCCAAAGTGCGCAAAAGTTACGAACGGAAAGCTAAAGGGGGTAGTTTCATAAAAATGTAATGATATAAATGTTCATAACAGATGTCATTATCATAAATACTGTGGTCAGTATCATCATAGGAGATATTTACAATTGCCTCTGTTAAGTGCGCTCACTCTCTCTTTCTCTCTCACACACAAACTATGTGTGTCTATGTTTGTGTGTCTGTCTCCACCCCCTTCTATATGTAATCGATTTTATAAATAATGTTTTCTTTGCTATTTCAAAAGTTAGCGCATACGACAGAGTTCGTGTTCTCCACTGCAACAAGTGACTGGAAACATGAGAAAGAATGTTCGTAAAAAAATCGAGAACTCCTTATTGACAGACCTAACATAATGTTTGATGTCATATTCTAGTTCCGCTAATTAGAACGGGCTATGTGTCAGGCATTGATGATAATGATGATGTGTCAGTTGTGTTTAGCGTCAGTGAAATATGATGTAATAAAACTATAAAAAAAATGTAACACGTTCCCTTGAAGTAGTGCTTAGCACCAGTGTACGACTTAAAAAAAAAAGAGTGGCGCTACTCATGCGGCGATATGCTCTCTCCAAGGAGAGCGGCCTGAACTTCACACTGAGAAACCTTTCGTGACTAAAGCTGGTATATCAAACAACAGAAAATGTAGATAGAAATAGCCAACGATAGCAAAATACAAAACAAACATCCCGCCCCCATAAAACACCCCCCCCCACAAAAAAAGAACAATAACCCAAACCAAACCAAACAAAAACAACAGAAAACAAACACTTAAAATTAATTTTTTTATATGTATACATATTTTTTTTATTTTTCTCGGTTAGAGGTCCGAGGTTCACCAATGCTGAGATTTGTGTGTATGCGACTGTTTTTGCCCACCGTTAAGGTAGAATGATGTCTAATACAAGACACAAGTGTGCATGTGGCGTTAACCAAGAGTGGTTGGGAGAGCACTGTACTGACAAAGACATCAGCTCCCTCCATCTGTTGCGGTCGTGCACCACTGCCTGAGTCTTGGCAAATGTGTGTGTGTGTGTGTGTGTGTGTGTGTGTGTGTGTGTGTGTGTCCATTGAGTGATTATGTACACTCTATATTTCTCTGCCCGCCTCGTCTACCTTCCTTGACAATACCTTACAATATGGATTATAGATATCTTTATATGTTTGCGTAGACTGAAGACACTCATAACTCGAAGCTTATGTAAACAGAAGAATTCAGTCTTCCTTCTTTGAACAGGAATTGATTGTTGATGAAACCAACCAGCTTTGAAACAGAATGTGTTAAAGTGGAAAAAAACAACCCCGCTATTTCCCAAATACGCATGCGCCACTCATGTTTTTCTTTCCGGCTAAGCTAACCTAATTTCGCTTCATCAGAACACACAACAAATAATGTAAAAGGATGAACGCATCTCAACCCGGCAAAGGGATGACGCCAACAGTTTGAAGAGCCGAGACTGGATTAGAAAATAGCAGATGCTGTTTTATTCGATTGCTATCGATCCAAACATTTTCACAGCAGAAATGAGTGAACAAGGGGGAGAGAATTGTGCTGGGCAAACAAAAGCCGTCGGCTGGTAGCCGTGTTTTCATTGGTCGATAACAAGAGTCTATGGACAGAGGGGGCAGCTGACCGAACATGGCTGTTCTTCTTTGTAGGGCCCTTCGTGTGAATTGTCAACAACTTCCCGCTGTTAACAACTGTTGATTGTGTTCAGAGAAAATCGTCCCTGCTGACCAAACAGGAACTTTTCGGCACGATGTTTATAAAGCGTGACTTTTTTTTTTTACATTGATGAGTTTAAAGTGCGATTTTTGACATGATGAGTTTAAAGTGCGATTTTTGACATGATGAGTTTAAAGTGCGGTTTTTGACATGGATGAGTTTAAAGTGCGATTTTTTACATTGATGAGTTTAAAGTGCGATTTTTGACATGATGAGTTTAAAGTGCTAGTTTTGACATAATGAGTTTAAAGTGCGATTTTTGACATAATGAGTTTAAAGTGCGATTTTTGACATGATTAGTTTAAAGTGCGATTTTGGATGTAATTAGTGTAAAGCGTCGCTTTTGGCATGGTGAGAATAAAGAGTGATTTTTAACATGATCAGTATAAAGCATAACTTTCGACATGATGAGTAGAAAGCGTGACTTTTGAAATAAAGAGTATAAAGCATGACTTTTGACATGAAGAGTATAAAGCGTGAGTTTTGACGTAATGAGTATATAGTGTGATTTTTTACATGATGAGTACAAAATGTGTTTTTTTTTGCATGAAGAGTGTTAAAGCAAGATTTGACCCATTCATACTTAAGCAAGACTTTCAGTATAATAAATATAAAGCATAAGTTTGACGAGATGAATATAGAGTGTGACTTTTGGGATAAAGCGTTACAATCGGCATGAGGATCATGAAACGTGATTTGGAAAGTTCACAGAAAATCATGACTTTTGGCGTGAGAAATAAAAAGTGACTTTCGGAATGATGACTGTAAAGCGTAGCTGTTCACATGATAAATAATGGAGCGTGATATGGCAAGTTCATGCTGAAGCATGACTTTAGGCAAGATAAACATAAAGCGTGACAGCATAATTTTTGGGATGGCAATTCGGAAAGGATGACTTCTGGAAAGTTCACAATGAAACGTGACTTCGGCATATAGAATAGAAAGATAGCTTTTTGGAAAATGCGTATTTAAGCATGACTTTTTTGGCAAGATGAATTATGGATGTGATCACGTTAAAGCGTGGTTGCAGTTGGCATGTTTACACAAAAAGAGTGGCATGTTTACACAAAAATTGTGGCATGTTTACCTCGAAAAATGTGGCATGTTCACAACAAAATGTGCGATTTTTGGCTTGATAAAATAGAACGTGACTGTATTTGGCAAGATCACAAAAGAGCATCATTGTAGATTGCACTATATCGCAATGATAGATCATGACTTTAGGTACGAGAAGAATGACTTATGATTATAAAGGGCGTGCTTGGATTAAAGAAAGACTATACTTGGCTTGATCACGATAAAGAATGAGTGTAGTTACGTATGATTACAATAAAGCATGACCATAGCTGACAGAATCATGTTGACATGCTCATGATAAACCCTGTCTCTCAGCATGGCAGAAATGTGGACATGATCATGATTCTGTTTTTTTCCAAAACTCTCGCTTTAGTATGAACTCGCCATATTACCACACTTTTTAGAATGCCTCTTAGCGTGAAAGAAAAGGTGAACATAACCAGAGTAACAAGTGCACATAAACATGAGTGTGGTCAGTATGCAAAATGCTTTGCATACGATGGAAGTCGAAAAAAAGTGTTTCCTAACAGAATAGACCAACTGCCCCCCCCCCCCCCCCCCCCCTCCCTCCCTAACAACAAATAGAGTGAGAGAGAGAGAGAGAGAGAGAGAGAGAGAGAGAGAGAGAGAGAGAGAGAGAGAGAGAGAGAGAAAGAGACAGAGAGAGAGAGAGAGAGAGAGAGAGAGAGAGAGAGAGAGAGAGAAGAGAGAGACTTAATCAGAAGAAAATGAGTTTGTATTTACCGTGATCAAACACATTCCCTATTTTTGGAAAAGGCATGACTGTGTGCTGTGCTGTTATGATTGAGAGAGCGAGAGAGAGGTTTATTCTTTTATTTCGAGGATAATGGAATAAGCACCCATGTGCTTTTTTCGTCAGTCCCCGTGTGTATACAGTTTTGTAAATTTTGTCATCCGTTCCCACCGGCACACAATAGCCTACTCTTCCGAAAAGCGGAACGAGTTTTAACGTGTGCACAAGATGTTCAAGCAGGTTTCAGAGCAGGGCGCAGCACAACAGAACAGATATTCAACCTCAGAATACTATGTGAGTGGTACCTTCAACATCAACAAGACCTTTACCACGTATTTATCGATTTTAAGAAGGCATTTGACAGGGTGTGGCATGCAGCTTTATGGGCAACCATGAATTTGTACAGCATCAATGCAAACCTGGTCAGAGTCATCAAACAGCTGTACAGCGAGGCCACCAGTGCAGTGTACTACAACAACAACATTGGAGAATGGTTTCGAACAACAGTTGGAGTAAGGCAGGGCTGTCTACTCTCACCCACTCTTTTCAACATCTTCCTTGAGAGAATCATGGCTGATGCACTGGAACATCATGAAGGATCAGTCAGCATTGGTGGCAGAACGATCACAAACCTCCGCTTCGCAGTTGACATTGATGGAATAGCAGGATCAGAAAAAGAGCTTGCTAGCCTAACAGAACACTTGAATAAGGCCTCCAAAACATACGGCATGGAAATCAGTGCAGAGAAGACCAAACTGATGACTAATAACACCAACGGCATTAGCACTGATATCAGGGTTAATGACCAGAAGCTGGAAACAGTTAAAAGCTTCAAGTACCTGGGAGCCATTGTATCAGACCAGGGATCCAAGCCAGAAGTAGTATGCAGGACTGCACAGACAATAACAGCTTTGTCAAAACTGAACACCATCTGGAGAGATAAAAATATCTCACTTATCTCCAAGATCAGACTAATGCGTTCCCTTGTCATATCCATATTTCTGTATGCCTGTGAATCATGGACCCTGACTGCAGATTTGGAGAGAAGAGTACAGGCGGTGGAGATGAGATGCTTTCGGAGACTCCTTGGCATCTCCTACAAAGACCACATAAGCAACGAAAGCGTGCATAACAGAATCCAGCAAACCATTGGACCATATGAGAACCTTCTAACGATCGTGAAAAAGCGTAAACTTAAATGGTATGGGCATGTCACAAGATCCAAAGGACTTGCAAAGACAGTTTTACAAGGCACTGTCCAAGGAGGAAGAAAAAGAGGCAGACCAAGGAAGAGCTGGGAGGATAACATCAGCGAATGGACAGGCCTCGAACTCAACAAAACCCTGAGAAAGGCAGAACAGAGAGAGGAATGGAGGGAACTGGTTGTTGAGTCTTTGAGAGTGCCCCCACGGTCGTCAGACTACGGGACAGATAGATAGATAGAGACAAGATATTCTGCATGCGTTCGCACATGGGACCTCGGTGTATAGTCTCATCCGAAGGACTTTTGGGGAGAGTGGAGTCTGCACTGATGTTAACTCCAGAGGAAAAATCCTCTTGAACGAGATTCGAACTCGGTCAGCAGATCACGAATGCATCGCTCTAACCACCAGGCTATCCCGTCCGTGTTGTGTGTGTGTGTGTTGTGTGTGTGTGTGTGTGTGTGTGTGTGTGTGTGTGTGTGTTAGAGAGAGAGAGAAGAGAGAGGAGAGAGAGAGAGAGAGAGAGAGAGAGTAAACTGTAATTGTAATTAGTGTCATCAGAACACAGTGTAATAAACCAAGGAATAAGGAACAAGGGTGGCTAGATTATGTGTGCCAAAGTGTGGCTGTATAATGGTCTCTTGAAAATATACCATAAAAACGTTGAAAAAACCTATATAAAAATGGGTTAAAAATATCAAAGAAAAACAAAACAGCAACAAACAGTAGCTCTACAATCATCTAAGCATGGGTTCAGTCATAACAATAGTGTAACGACACCCATGATAACTGATTTCAGGAAGCAGTCAGAAGAAAACGAGAGTGCATTTGCTATGGTCAAACCCAGCTCCCTGTTTTTGGAGAGAGAAAAAAAAGAAGGGTGGTGTGTTGTGCTGTAATCAGAAGAGAAAGGGAGAAGTGGGGAACTAGAGGTGATGTAACTTGTTCTTCTCTGTGTGTTGTTGACACACTGCAGAAATAGAAGTGGGGAACTAGTGGTGATGTAACTTGTTCTTCTCTGTGTGTTGACACATGCAGAAATAGAAGTGGGGAACTAGTGGTGATGTAACTTGTTCTTCTCTGTGTGTTGTTGACACATGGCAGAAATAGAAGTGGGGAACTAGTGGTGATGTAACTTGTTCTTCTCTGTGTGTTGTTGACACACGGCAGAAATAGGTGGGGAACTAGTGGTGATGTAACTTGTTCTTCTCTGTGTGTTGACACACGGCAGAAATAGAAGTGGGGAACTAGTGGTGATGTAACTTGTTCTTCTCTGTGTGTTGACACATGGCAGAAATAGAAGTGGGGAACTAGTGGTGATGTAACTTGTTCTTCTCTGTGTGTTGTTGACACATGGCAGAAATAGAAGGCGGTAATTGCCAGGCGTGTGCACGTGTAAATATGTTCTGTTGTTGAGAGAGAGAGAGAGGGAGGGAGAGTATGGTATGTAGATGTGGTAGAGGGAGAGTAGAGGAGAGAGAGAGAAGAAGGGAGAGAGAAGAGAGGAGATGAGAGAGATGAGAGAGGAGAGATCGTAAGTATGAGAAAATGAGCATGTAATTTCCATGATCAAACAGCTTCCTGTTTTGGAAAAAAGGACACTATGCTGTACTGTGAGGTGTGTGTGTGTCTGGGCGCGCGCGCATGCGTACGTGCGTGTATGTGTGTGCGTGCGTGCGTGTGTGTGTTTGTGTCTGTGTGTATCTGAAAGTTAAT
>CM054143.1:57626247-57636247 GCA_028751875.1 Rapana venosa | reverse complement strand
ATTTCTTTTTCTCGCTTGCCATAAAATTTGGCATTTTGGCTATGAATGTGTCGACCTCATGGGGTTGCGGTGTAGGGGTAGACAGGTCTTCTTTAGCCCATTTGACTGGATTGACTTGTCTTGCAGTAAAGGGGTAGACATGTCTCCTTTAGCCAAAATGACTTGTCTTGCGAGGAAGGGGTAGACAGGTCTTCTGTAGCCAGTATGACTTGTCTTGCAGAGTAGGGGTAGACAGGTCTCCTTTAGCCAATGACATGTCTAGCTTGTCTTACAATGTATAAGGTATCCGGTTAGACAGGTCTCCTTTAGCCAATGACTTGTCTAGCTTGTCTTGCAATGTAGGGATAGACAGGTTTCTTTTGTCCATTTGACTGAATTGACTTGACTTGCAGTGTTGGGGTAGACAGGTCTTCTTTAGCCAATCTGACTTGGTTGTCTTGTCCTCAAGCGTAGGGGTAGACATGTCTCCTTTAGCCAATCTGACTTGTCTTGCAGTGTAGGGGTAAACATGTTGACTTGTCTTGCAGTATGGGGGTAGACATGTCTCTTTAGCCAGTCTGACTTGTCTTACAATGCAGGAGAAGACATATCTCCTTTAGCTAATATGACTTAACTCGCAGTGCAGGAGTAGACATATCTCCTTTAGCTAATATGACTTAACTTGCAGTGCAGGGGTAGACATGTCTCCTTTAGCCAACATGACTTAACTTGCAGTTCAAGGCTAGACATGTCTCATTTAGCTAATATGACTTAACTTGCAGTTCAAAGCTAGACATGTCTCCTTTAGCTAATATGACTTAACTTGCAGTGCAGGAGCAGACATGTCTCCTTTAGTGGATATGACTTGTCATGCAGTGTAGGGGTAGACAGGTCTCCTGTAGCCAATCTGACTTGGCTGACTCGTCTTGCAGTGAAAGGGTAGACAAGTCTACTGTGGACAATCTGACTGGGTTGTCTTGTCCTGAAGCGTAGGGGTAGACATGTCTTCTTTAGCCATCTGACTTGTCTTTCAGTGTAGGGGTAAACACGTTGAGGTGTCTTGCAGTATGGGGCTAGACATGTCTCCTTTAGCCAGTCTGACTGGTCTTGCATCGTAGTGTTAGACCGGTATCCTTTAGCCAACATGACTGGGTTGACTTGTCTTGCAGTGTAGCGGTAGACAATTCTCCTTTTGTTAGTATGACTTGTCTTGCAGTGAAAGGTTAGACAGGTTTCCTGTAGCCAATCTGACTGGGTTGTCTTGTCGTGCAGCGTAGGGGTAGACAGGCCTCCTTTAGTTAATCTGACTTGGCTGACTTGTCTTACGATGTGAACTTCAGGGGAAATAATATGATCACGTCGTATGGTCACCTCAATGGAGAAATTAGAACCGGCGCCCTTTAGTTACTGTCACATCATGAGTTCGGCATTCTAAGTATCCAGTGTAAAATAGAAAAAGGAGATGAAGTGCCGTGATCTGCATGTCACTGATGCTACCAAAAAGTAGTAGAATCAGTAGTAGTCGTAGTAGTCGTAGTAGTATTTGTTGTTGTTGCAGACACAGCAGTAGTAGTTGTAATAATAGCTGTTGCAGTAGTAGTAGTAGTAGTAGTAGTAGTAGTAGTAGTCGAAGTCGTCGTTGTTGCGTCATCGTCGTCGTCGTCGTCGTAGCAGCAGCAGCAGCAGCAGCAGCAGCAGCAGCAGCAGCAGCAGCAGCAGCAGCAGCAGCAGCAGCAGCAGCAGCAGCAGCAGCAGCAGCAGCAGTGGAAGTTGTAGTAGTAATGGTAGTTTTTGCAATAGTGACAGGAGTGCTGCTGCTGCTGCTGAGAATACTCGCATCTTTTTGATAGGGACTTTATGTCGACACTGACCTTCAGTATTATGATCAGTAAAGACAATGATATGGGGCAATAGCAAGTTTTTGTTTCATCCTGTCTAGAAAGTGAAAAGGTTGCGGGTTCCTTTCCTGTCTGGGTCATGTACATCCCTTATCCACTAGATCTTGAATGGTGGTTTACACACTAGTCTTTCAGTGAGACATTAATTAAAACGAAATCGTGTGTACAACATATACTTAGTGCATGTAAAAGAACCTGCGGCAACAAGAGGGTTGTCCGTAGCGAAATTCAGAAGAGAAAGACACTCTAATAGGGAAAGAAATACACCTTTAGACAGGAAAACAAATTAATGGGTGATGGTGAATTACTGGTGATACGATTTCCCAGGGGAGAGCATCCCGAATTCTACGCGGAGAAATCTGCCGTGACTTAAAAATGTTATATACGATACAGTATAATGTTATGAAATACAAAACAACACGATACAACACAACACAGTGCAATGCATTACAAAGTAATAGAATGTATTACAATGCAATAGTATGCATTCTAATGCAATGAATGCGTTACAATGCAATAGAATGTATTACAGTGCATACAATGCGATATTATGCAATGCTATGTAATGCAATATAGCACAATATAATACAATACAACGCAACACCATACAGAACAATACAAATACCTCCTCACCTCACCTATCCCGTAGTATAGTAGAACGTTGGAGCGCCACTGAAGACTTTGGAACCAGCTCCCTCCACTCTTCGCGGTTTTTAGCTTTCCGTGGTATGTCGTTCAGCAAAAGGCCAGTCCACTTTTTGATGTTGTCTTCCCATCGTTTTCTCTGTCTGCCTCTTCGTCTCCCTCCTTGTACTATTCCCTGTAGGACAGTCTTGAGCAGTCCTGATGTTCGTGTTACGTGCCCGTACTACTTCAATTTGCGGGTTTTTTTTTACTGGAATCGGGAGCTCTTCCTACAGCATGATGGCGTTTTTTTCAAATTCTGGATTTCACTTCCTAATTAGTGTGTGATCTCTGTATGAGATACCAAGGAGTTTGCGAAAGCATCTCATCTCCATTCCCTGTATCGTTCTTTTAATGTCTGCTGATATTGTCGATGTTTCCAGTGCATGCAAAAGTATGGACATGACCAGGGAACGCATCCGAAACCCAGTTCAATACAAATACGAAACAATACAAAGATGTATCATTACTTCAGCGGAAATGACAGTTTACCTTCTTGAAGCGTATCTCTCACACAAGATAGTGATTTTGTAAGCGTCGGATATTATTAATTTTCAAAAATGGTTTGGGCAGTCAATCAATCAATCAATCAATCAATCAATCAATCAATCAATCAATCAATCAATCAATCAATCAATCAATCAATCAATCAATCGATCAACCAATCAATGAACAGCCCCTTGACCAAGATGGTGGTCGGGGACACAAGGGACACTTTGGTGGACAGTTTTCACCAGGCTGGTCTCTCTTGAGCCTTTCACAGTAACAACACAGCCAGGTCAGGGCAGGATAACTGTATAAATGAACGATGTAAATGGGCATTTATAAAAAAGAAAGATGAATGCCTTCCCTTTCCCTAGATTGATACAATCAGCTTTCTGCCTTTATGTTGTATTTCATAACCCAAATCCTTTCTTCTTCTACGTTCCTTATATTGGATGGAATTCCGTAGTGCCTGGTTTTTCCCTGTGCTCGTAATAACTCTGCAGAAGGTCTGCCTGCTGACCTCAGCCCACACATTCCGACTTCAGAGCAGCTCATGTCCAGTCTAGCCTGTGTGACCCCTCTTTGTGGTGGGTGCTGAGAACTGGTTTTGTTATTGTGCTGGGCGTCGACCCCTGTGCCGTGTTCTCCCCAGCTTGAGGCTGTGCCCACCCTGCCCCATATCCCCATCAAGAGAACACCTACATTAACGTGGCGTGGAGGTGGGACTACGGAGTTCACTCCTGACTCATGACAGTGGGCGATCTTTGCAGAGCGTAGAATCTTTTACTTGATGAATAGTGTCCAAAAGGAAAAACCAGGATACGGTTATCAGCCCAGTGGTCAGAACCTCCTACCTGTGACCTGAAAGTCTTTGAGGGCAAGAGTTCGAGTCTCCACTGAGGTGTGTACTCAAGGGGACTTTTGCCTGGAGTTAACAACATAGGCTCTGACCCCATTTCCCCGGAAAGTTCTTAGGATAAGACTGTATACTGAGAAACAGTGTACAACCGCATGGAGAACATCTTGTCCATACGTAACCACATCTGCCTTTTGTAGAAGAGGAAGCCAACTGTGTCTGGTAAAATGGATTGACACGAGCATATCCAGCATGCTGTCTGCTGTCTGGATAGGAATGGGCTCCGCTACATTCAAATGCTCATAATACTTTCCTGAAAAAATATACGTGTAGTGCTCCAGCGACTTCTAAAGAGTTCAAAAAGAAGTCAAAATGAAGAAGTTCGCTCTTTGAAGAGTTCTGCAGATGTACAGAACAGACCATGTCACGAGGGAGGTGTGTGGTGCGTTGGTGTTGATGTGTAGGGATTTGAGACTATAACATGAGGCCCTGTGTGCGAACGCACGTAGAAAACCTTGTGTACACTTCAAAATCTGTTCCAAGAAGGAAGATAGCAGAACAGTCAAGACTTTCACCTGCCTAAGAAGTAAATTGTAAGGTTTTGGGTTTGATTCCCGGCCTTGCCATTTCTTCCCAGTTTGAGGAAAAAAATCGAGCGGAATGTAAACATTATTCGGATGAGACAATAAACCGAGGCCCCGTGTGCAAATCCAAGCATAACATCTTGCGCACACATTAAAACCCGTTCGCCTTTCGGAAGAGTAGGCCATCGAGTGCCGGTAGGAACGGTTGGTGATTCTTAAAATATGCATGCACACAGGTATTCTGTTTAGACACCATCCCCAAAGGCGGAATGCAGCTACCTAAATGGTAGAGAAAAAAACCCCGGTTCCATTCGCAAAACATCTCACCATTGGTAAACCTCGGAGCCCTCGCCAAGGAACGAAAAAAAAATCCGTGCTAACTTTTGGAAGAATACGCATTTGTGTTGATGGGAATGGATGATAAAACATACAAAATTATATGGACACGGGGACTGGATGTAAAAAAGCACACGATTGCTTTTACCATTTTCCCCGATATAAAAGAATACATAAAAGAATAAATAAAATTGAATTAAATCATTGCATGTTCCATGTTTCATTTTGTTTTGCTCTTGAATATATCGCGTTTCGATAGTCTCTCTCGCTGTCTCTCTGTTTCTCACATGCACACATTTATACACACACACACACACACACACACACACACACACACACACACACACACACACACACACACACACACACACACACACACACACACGCACACACACACACACACACACATATATATATATATATATATATATATATATATATATATATATATATATATATATATATATATATATATATATGAGAGGAGAGAGAGAGAGAGAGAGAGAGGAGAGAGAGGAGAGAGAGAGAGAGAGAGAGATACATACAGAAACGTACACACAGACAGATACAGAAACAGACAGACACAGACGCTAACACAGAAAATCGTTCAGTACTATTCACAATCCTATCCTTTAGGCCAGAAGCACACTACTAGCCAACAATGCTGTTTTCAGCAACAAGTATAGAACAAACTGAAGCAGAAATCACGGCTGCAGACAGACACAGAAAGAAACAGAGAGACAAAGATTTCATAACAAGGGAAAAAAAACAAAACAAGAAAGAAAAACAGAAAAAAATAAACATTCAAGAAAATGCCTTGGTCGTTTCTTATCCACCTTCCCCTCCCCATCTGTCTCCCCGCGAAATCTGCCACTATTATACCACCTTGTACTCCATCCACCCTCTCTCTTCTACCCCCTTCCCTATCCCCTTTCTGTCTGTCTTTTCAGAGAGATGTGTCTAACGGACGAAAGAGCGAGACCCGCTATACCACCACCTCCCTCACCACCACCACCAGTCGCCCCCTATCGATCGGCCAACTCCCTCCTGCCTCTCCTCTCCCTCCCTACTTCTCCTCTCCTCTCCTCTCTCTCTCTCTCTGTCTCTCTCTCTCTCTCTCTTTCCTCCTGTCCGTACCCATCCCTCCTCCTCTCTCGCTCCCCCTCCCCCTCCTGATATCGACGACAACAGCACCATCGTCGGGAAGACAGGCGGTAAGGAAGGGGGGTAGGAAGTGGACAGGGCTACGAAACAGCCCAATCCTCTATGTTCTCCTTCCTCACAGACAGAGAGAGACAGACAGACACACACACATAGACAGACAAGAGTGTTTCGGTCAATTCTTGAAGCAAGAAGAGGAGGACCCTCTGAGTTTCAGCGACATCAAGAAGCTGGGTGTGCTTGCTGGCAGTGCTTGTGTTTGTGACTCCTCTCTTCCACTCCTCCTTCCCGAAATTTGGCGGTAGAATTTCACAGGAGGTGGTGGGTGAGTGAGTGAGGGAGGCTGCCTAGGCTAGCCTAGCTCCTTGCTGTGGTGTGGTTGCAGTCGCTTCACTTGCCATTGTGTGTGTGTCTTCTTTCCGCTAGGATGCTTATTATGTTGAAGATGGGGGGCACAGCTTGAAGTGGCGCAAGCTGTTGCACTGGCGTGGTACATCGTTTTAGGCTTGGCTACTGTCACAACCACATCACACCAGAGAGACAGAGAGGATCACTGGAGTGCTTTTGGTCATTTTGTGCAAAGAGAGCTTTTTTGTGTGCGTGTGCAAAAAGAGAGCTTTTCTTCGGTATATATTCTTCAGCTGTAAGTTCTGTGGTGTGTATAGTGTGTGTGTGTGTGTCTTTTATGCCAGTTCCAGTGCCCAACTTTCGGGTTGTGAATCTTCCACGGATGAGACTAGACTAGGGAGAAAGGAGGTGATTGGTGTATGCGTTTATTTAGTAGAGAATTATCTGTACATATTCGGTTCAGATTCCTGCTGCAAAAAATAGTGTGGTTGGTATAAGATATTGTGGTTAATTGAGTATTTCTTTTATTTTTTCCCTGCTCGTGTTATTTATCTTGAATGGCTGAGTTGGATATCATTGCGAAATCTTACGCATATTTTGGGTAGTTATAACGAATGTATAAAAAGTATAAAACATGAGGTGTGATTGTGCTGGGTATTACAAAATCTTTTAAAATCTAGGTAATTTTGACCAGATATCTGAGATATAAACCTATGGGGGTAAAATGACGATTATTTTCATGTAAATATGGACACGGTTTTAATACGTTTTGTAAAATACGGTCTTGAATTGTTGAGATTTTGTCAAACCATTCACACAAAAAGCTTCACACATATAAGTATGCAAGTATACTAAGTGGAAGTTACAGAAACATACCGTCAGCACAAATCACACACATACAACACCACAGTGAAAGCTGGACAACTGTCACAAATAGACCACAAACATTACCCACACACTCCGACTGCAGAAAATGCATGCAACCACAGCACGCGAATACATGCACACAAATAAATACACACAAACACATAAGCAAACACACACACACGAAACACAGACATACACAGACACAGACACAGACACGACACACACACACACACACACACACACACACACACACACACACACACACACACACACACACACACACACACACACACACACACACACACACACACACACACAACACCAAGACACACAAACACAAAATTCTTGTAAGAAAAATTTGAGAAAGGAGAGAAAATGACAACGACAATTGGCTTTAATGTGTAACCTTTTCAGCCTATTCACAGAGAGAGAAGAGAGAGAGAGAGAGAGAGGGAGGGGGGAAGGGGGAGGGAGAGGAGGGGAGGGAGAGAGAGAGGAGAGAGAGAGAGAGAGAGAGAGAGGAGAGAGAGAGAGAGAGAGAGAGAGAGGAGAGAGAGGAGCAGAGCGGGGTAGAGGGGGTGGGGAGAGAGAAATTGATCAATGGAAAAATACATGCAAGAGAAGGATCCCTTTTCTGGGGAGAGATAGAAGAGAGAGAGAGAGTAATGGAAAAATGCATGCAAGAGGAGGATATGTATGTGGAGGGAGATAGAGAGCAAGAGAGAGAGAGAGAGAGAGAGAGAGAGAGAGAGAGAGAGAGAGGAGAGAGAGAGAGAGAGAGAGAGAGAGGAGAGTGAGAGAGGGAGGGAGAGAGAGAGAGAGAGAGGAGAGAGAGAGAGAGAGAGAGAGTGAGGTGTGAGAGAAGAGAGAGAGAGAGAGAGAGAGAGAGAGAGAGAGAGAGATGTTTGTGAAGCTTGACGAGAATTAGAACAAACCAATCTGTAATGTCCATGAAAGTATATATATATATATATATATATATATATATTATATATATATATATATATATATATATATATATATATATATATATATATATATATATACACTAAACACACACACACACACACACACACACACACACACACACACACACACACACACACACACACAGTTTTATGCAGTGTTTGTGTTATTATCATCAGCTATTAATTATTCTGTTGCGAAATAATGCTAGACAGCCGGAGTTTGAAATAATATTTTACATATAAGAATGTTTTTTTTTTTTTAAAACCTTGGGTTTCACCTCTAGTGTTTGTTCTATTCAGAAATGAAAATGGCTTTCGAAAATGTCATGTTTGTCGGCGTTTGTGTGTGTGTGTGTGTGTTGTGTGTGTGTGTGGTGTGTGTGTGTGTGTGTGTGTCCTTTTTCCACATTGGATACTCTGGATTTTTCGATGAGAATCTTCACACGCAAGAGGCTCTTGTAAATTGCATCGGATTGCGTTTTACGTGTGTTAAAAGGTTCTAGCACGTTGCGAAGAGCTATGCTTTACGTGTGTTTTGGGCATTTGACATTCTTACCTATGTTGCAAGTATTCTCCGGTGCGCTAAGGACATTTTTAACTTTCTTTGTTAAAGACATTATTCCACGTGTTAAGGACATTGCGAAATTTTAAATTACGGACATCATTTTTCTTCCAACGTATTGTACAATTTTAAATTAAGGACATCATTTTTCTTCCAACGTATTGTACAATTTTAAATTAAGGACATCATTTTTCTTCCAACGTATTGTACAATTTTAAATTAAGGACATCATTTTTCTTCCAACGTATTGTACAATTTTAAATTAAGGGCATCATTTTTCTTAGAACGCTCAGACAGCAACTTTTGTTGTCTGACATATGAGCGAAAATGCGTTGCACTGCCGTTAAGAGCCTGATGAGTCAGGCCCATCACATCCGACTTCGGCATTAGAGAAAATGGTTATCTTTGAAGCGTTTCTAAGAAAAGGCAGGAGAAAAGACCAAGACAGCAAAAATACACAACAAGAAGGAGGAGACAACAGAAAAGGAACAAGGCAGATACAAAGAGAGGGATAGAAAAGAGGAAATTCCTGGCGCAGAATTTCCAGGTGGGAATGATATTTACGTACTGACAGTACCCCGGCATCCCCATGGGGGAGGGCATTGTCACATCCTTTTTATCGATAGAAGGCATTGTTAGTGTGTTGAGAGCATTCCTGTGTCTGTTCTGGGCATTCTCATGTGGGTTAGGTGTTTTCTTATGTGTGTTAAATGTAGTCTTAAGTGTGTTCAAAGCATTCCTTCGTGTGCTCAGAGCATTGTCAAATGTAATCAAGGCTCTCGTATGTCCTTTCAGGGCATTCTTACGAGTGATTAGTGGCGTTTCTACGTGCAGAAAGGAGATTCTTACGGATATCAAGGGTATTCTGAAGTGTGTTAAGGGCATTGTTATGTTAAAAGCATTCTTACACTTGTTAAGGGCATTCTTACGCCTGTTAATGGCATTCTTTCGTGTGTTAAAAGCCTTATCACTTGTGTTGAGAGAGCTCTGATGTACATTTAATGGCATTGTTTTGTCTATCAAGGAATTGCTTCGAATGCTAAGGGCATCCTCACGTGCATTAAGATAATCCAGTATCTCTCTCTTTCTCTCACACAACGCACACACACACACAACACACACACACACACATCTCTCTCTCTGCATCTCTGTCTCTCTCTCTCAACACACGTAGCAGTGCCCTCAACACGCGCAAGAGGCCTTAAAAGACGTAAGCATATTCTTATTATAGGTAAAAAACCTCACCTAAAATACCCTGAATATCTACATCT
>CM054143.1:57613747-57616247 GCA_028751875.1 Rapana venosa | reverse complement strand
CGGTGTCTGTCTTTGACACAGTCATTTCCCATCGTCACAGAGTCACTGATCCTCCCTCTGGGGTCGTAAGGTCACCGCTCTGACCATCGCTACACCAGTTGTCCCCCCCCTTTAGCGGTTACGTGTCAGGGTGTTGGGATGGTGGCAAAGCTTTTATTGCCCATTCGGCAGTGTTTGTTCTGTTCTTCTGTTTCTGTCTGTTCGGTTGTAGTTGTCTGTCCACTTGTCTCCTCTTTCTTCCTTATGTTTAATGTAATGTCATCACTTTATCTGTCAACCCCCCCCCCCCCTTCCTGTCTCTCTTGGTAATGCTGTCTGTCCCATTTCTCTCCCTGTATTTCTCGTGCTTTCTCCTTCTTGCAGTCGGGACGGGATAGCCTGGTGGTTAGAGTGATGCGCACGTGATCTGCTGACCCGGGTTCGAATCTCGTTCAAGACGATGTTTTCCTCTGGAGTTGACATCAGTGTTGACTCCACTCTCCCCAAAAGTCCTTCGGGTGAGACTATAAACCGAGGTCCCGTGTGCGAACGCACGCAGAACATCTTGCGCACACGTTAAAACCCGTACCGCTTTTCGTAAGAGTAGGCCATGGTGTGCCGGTGTGAACGGATGACAAAATTGACAAAACTGCATACACACGGGGACTAGATGTGCATATTCCATTATCCTCGAAAGAAAAGAATAAACAAGCGTACCACAGAGGATTGCCTTTAACAGGGCTTTGACTCTCGTTACACAAGACAATTTCAGCTTTGCTTAATCTTCGTTGTCGTCAGCTGGTCGCCATAGCGAATCATTGTTTGGAGCTGTAAAGCACTTCACATTTGTGATGTGTTCTCTGTCCGATCAGGAGAGTACATGTAGGCAAACATGTTTGTCTGTGATTCTAAGAGTGCTGCCCTCCTCCATAGTGCATGTACAGTGACCGGCGTTGCAAACTGATGGTTGGGCAGTTTCGTCTTTGCTTCTGATGCATATATCAGAGCCAGAAGTTAAATAAACAGATAAACAAATAACTGAATAAGTAATGATGTATAAATATGGGTTTTTCGGGCTCTGGCTGGCTGTTCCTCGGAGCTGAGTGCGCACAAGAGACTAGAATTCTACAGTCAACTTTCCTATTTTCTTGTTGTTGTTGTTGTTGTTGTTGTTGTTGTTCTTCTTCTTCTTCTTCTTCTTCTTCTTCTTCTTCTTCTTCTTCTTCTTCTTCTTCTTCTTCTTCTTCTTCTTCTTCTTCTTCTTCTTCTTCTTCTTCTTCTTCTTCTTCTTCTCTATCATCATCATCATCATCATCATCATCATCATCATCACCATCATCATTTCTCGTCATCATCGTCGTTGACATCGCTATCATCGTCATCACCACCACCAACTCCACCACCACGATCACCACATCAGAACACTGTTTCTGATATTTCTGTATGACAAGATGTTGTCTGAAGCTGATTACCTGACTCCAGAGACCTTGTTTTTGCCGCGTTTGGTAACAGCAGTTTAAAAAAAAGAAAGGGATTACTGCAGGACTCGTCAGTTGAACAACACGCACTAGGTCACATTTTTTAAAAAGTGCTGAAGAACATTTCAAACATCAGCCTGAGTTTAACCACGAACCAGCATTTAAAGGAAAAACTATTTCCAGATTGGTCCATTTAAGATTAGAATTTGCTTTTATACAGATGAAATCTCACTATGTGTATACAGCAAATTGATTGCGAGCAAATACAGCGTCGAAGTGAATGGTGTCAGCGAATCGCTTTACAATTCATGATGGCAGCACATTTTCTTGGGATTTGATACTTACCTCAGTTAAAAACGTATTTCCCCCCATGACATTAAAGAATAAAAATACTCTTTTTATCCCCATACTGCTATCCAGCAACGCAAAAGACAGCTATATACTCTATCCAGAAGTTCATGGAATAATTTCGAAGACAAACTCCAGAAAAACATATCATACAAGAATCAAAATGACAATTAAGAAGGATATATCATGCAAAATCAGTATTACGTTATCATTTCTAGAATCGTTCTAATCAAGCTCTACTACAGAGACCAAAGGACAATGAAATGCAACAGCTTTACATCATTTCTAACGTAGGCTTTCTTCTTCCTAAATTACCTTGGTTTCTTTCTTTTAATGTTTTCCGATCACTTGCCTTTTCACTTTTTGCACTTCGTTTTGTCCTCAGCTTGTCATTATTTGTGAAGTTAAGGTCAAATTCATATTCAGGGGTTTCTCAAGTGTGATGTATTTTGTTTCATTGTCTCAGTAAAAACTTACTTCAGACAAAAATGGCAAATGATATTCTAGCTGTTCACCATATTTTCCCTTAAATGAAAGATCGACTGGTGGTAGCATAAGGAAGTTGCCCATCAGGTGGGTATGTCGAGTACGTTTAACCTGCGGGTGTATTGATGGAATACTACCTTCAGTAGACAGTAAAAGTGCGTGAGCAAACACGCGTTTCTATGCACGTGTAGGAGCGCGAATATATATCT
>CM054143.1:57603747-57606247 GCA_028751875.1 Rapana venosa | reverse complement strand
AGATTGGGTTTCTTAACTTCTGTTATATTTATGATAATAGTCTTAGTATTCCAATTCGGACATTGGCTTTTTGACTTATAAATGATGATAGTTTCAGTATGCCAGTTGTACAACAGCTGTTTCTCGGTCTCTCTCTCTTCTTAATAATAATAATAATAATAATAATAATAATAATAATAATAATGATAAATGGAATTTATATAGCGCTATGTCTTGCAGAGACAAATCAAAGCACTTGCACTCAACTCATTTTTACACAGTCATACAACCAGTGACAATTAATAGTTCCATCAAGTACAAATGTGCACGCACGCACGCACGCACGCACGCACGCACGCACGCACACACACACACACACACACACACAGAGGTCACACAGGTCACACCCTGGCAGGGCGATAGAATCTTGGCTGTTGAAGGCAGGGATAAGCTATAAGATGAAGCAGGAGAAAATCTTAGGTTTGAAATAAATATGTCTTGAGACTGGATTAAAAAGTGTCACAAGAAGGCTTTTGGCGGAGAGAGAGAGAGAGAGAGAGAGAGAGAGAGAGAGAGAGAGAGAGAGAGAGAGAGAGAGAAGAGAGAGAGAGAGGTAATTCCAGATCGATGGACCAGAAATAGAGAAAGAGCGACGGCCGACAGTATATTGGTTGAATCTAGGTATTTGTAAGGACAAGGTATCTGCAGCAGAGCGGAGAGAACGAGAAGGAGTATACAAGTGAAGACATTCACAGAGGTAGGCGGGTGGTGTTTTGTGGAGACATTTGTAACAGAGGGTACTGATTTTATAGTTTACTCTCTGTGGCACAGGCAACCAGTGGAGAGACGAAAGAGAGGGGTAATGTGCTCAGATTTTTTCTTTCTGAGGACTAGTTGAGCTGCAGAGTTTTGTATACGTTGAAGGGAGCGGATTGATGATGCTGACAGACCAGCCAAAAGAGAATTGCAATTGTCCAAAAGTGAAAGAATGACAGACGTAACGAGTTTGGATGTTGCATCTGTGGACAGGTACTTTCGAATTGCACTAATACGCCGTAATTGATAGTAGCATGGCTGGCAGGTCTGGGTGATGAATTTTTGCATTGAGAGTGTGTTGTCAATACTTCACAGCAGTGGATAGAGTGACTGTTGCATTGCCAAGTTGTATTGAAGGTGTTGTAGCCGAAGAGAGTTTGTGTTTGGTCCCTACAAGCATGGTTTCAGTTTTATCTGCATTTAGCTATAACGTGTTCTCTATCATCCAATTTTGGATATCCTGAAAGCAGCGGGCCATATTTGTAAAGAGAGAAGGCAGATTTTCAGGAGTGTTGCTGCTTAGAATCTGAGTGTCATCTGCATAAAAATGATGGTTGATCTGATGACGGTTAATTATATGTGACAGTGGAGCAGTGTAGAGAGTGAAAAGAACAGGGCCCAGAACAGATCCCTGCGGAAGTCCACATTCCAGTCTGGCAGGTACTGACTGAATCTTGTTTACTGCGACTGTCTAGAATCGGTCGGTCACTATACCAGGAAAGGGCTGTGCCAGTAACACCAAACGTTTTTTGAAGAAGGGAGAGAAGAATAGAGTGGCCAATAGTGTCGAAGTCTGCAGATAAGTCGAGTCGAGTGAGAAGGGAGATTTCCCTCGAGTCAGAAGTGAGTAGAAGTGTGTTTAAGGTGTGGACAAGGGTAGTTTCAGTGCTGTGGTTGACGCAATAGGCAGACTGAAACGCAGGAAGGAGACTGTTGGAGAGAAGGTGGTGGTTGAGCTGTTTTAGAACTACTTTTTTAAGGACTTCAGAGATAAATGGTAGATTGGAAACAGGTCTATAGTTCTTCAGAATGTTGGGGTCAAGGTAATGTTTTTTGACTAGAGGTGTGACTATAGCAGTTTTTAGAGCTGAAGGAACATTTCCAGAGACAAGAGATAAGTGAATGTCATATGTGCGTAGGTGTTTTTGGCACTATATTAATTTTGTATTATTGCAGCCCATATTAAAGGCAAAGACCCGATGAAAAGAGTATATGTATATAGCTTATCTGTAACTTTAGGAAATATCTCTATCTCTTTCTGTCTGTCTCTCTCTGTCTGTCTCTCTCTGTGTGTCTCTCTCCTCTTTCTCTCTTTCTGTCATTATCTGCTTGTGTTGTCTCTCTCTCTCTCTCTCTCTCTCTCTCTCTCTCTCTCTCTCTCTCTCTCTCTCTCTCTCTCTCTCTCCATTGTAGTTGTCTGTCTGTTATTCTTTGTCTCTGTTGTTCTGTTTGTCTGTCTGTCTGTCTGTGTCAATGTATCTGTTTGGCTGTCTAACTCTCGGTTGATGTGGTGTGGGTATGTTCGTGCATGTCAGTGGTGGATTGTGTTTACAGAGTGGTGTTTGGAATGTGCTGGTTTTTGCATTAAACCCCCTTTGGACTGGACCTGCATTGAAATCTTTGTAATCTTAAAATGCTTTATCACTTTATGTTTCTCTTTTGTTGTTGTTGCTGTTGCAATTTTTTTCTTTCTTTGTCTTCTCAT
>CM054143.1:57581247-57601247 GCA_028751875.1 Rapana venosa | reverse complement strand
TTACTCCAGGTGTGTTCTTTCCTTTTTCTTTGAAGAGGAGTGCTAAGAGCTTGACACGGCCGATGCCAATCTCAGCATCACATTTCTTTTCGTCCCTCGGCTAGAGCTCCGAGTTTCACTAGCGGTGAGAGGATGCGTTTGCTGCCTACCGTTTTTGCCCTCCATTAAGGCAGCCGTTTTCCGACTTCGGGGATGACGTCTAAACATAACACCAGTGTGCATGCGGGTTTTTTTTTTTTAAATCACCTATTCCTACCGGTACGTAGTGGCCTACTCTTTCGAAAGGAGGAACGAGTTTTTAACGTGTGAGCTAGATGTTCTGCGCCTCGGCGGAGTCTCATCCAAAGGACTTGGAAAGGATTGGTGATCAAAGTGACCAATGGCTGATACAGAATATTTGTGGCATAAAAAAAGGCAAAGTTTATTTCATGTGTTTAATTTGTCTCGGTCTAGAGGTCAAAGACCAAGAAGGAAACTGTATTTGTTTCCTTTTGAGATGATGTAAGTTGACTTGATTCGTTTCGTTGATCCGCCTCTCTGTTTGCTTAAAAAAAAATTCTTTCTCTCTGCCTGTTTACCTTTTTAATTTTCTTTTATCTTTTCTCATTACTTTCGTTTTGTTTCTTCCGTTCTTCTTTTCCTTCGCTCCAGTCTTTCTTCCTTCTTTCCGTTCTTCTTTTTTCATCATGGTTCATTTGTAGTGTCTTGCATATTCTGGGAAAAGTGTAAAGGTGGATAATAATATCTCTCTCTCTCTCTCTCTCATTCCTACGAAGGAAAAAGGAGTAAGAAACGCTATTCAACAGTGTGTATTTATAAGCCGTGTGTGTATGTGTATGTGCTTTTTTACAGCCAGTCCCCGTGTGTATGTGGTTTTGTAAATTCTAAGCATGTATGTGCTTTTTTACATCCAGTCCCCGTGTGTATGCGGTTTTGTCATCACTGTTCCCACCGGCACACAATGGCCTACTCTTACGAAAAGTGGAACAGGATTTAACGTATGCGCAAGATGTTCTGCGTGCGTTCGCACAGGGGACCTCGGTTTATAGTCTCATCCAAAGGACTTTAGGGGAGAGTGGAGTCTGCACTGATGTAAACTCCAGGGGAAAATGCCCCCTTGAACGGGATTGGAACCCGGATCGTCAGATTGCAAGCGCGATGTCCTAACCACTAGGCTATCCCGTCCATCTGTGTGTGTGTGTGTGTGTGTGTGTGTGTGTGTGTGTAAGTGTGTGTGTGTAAGTGTGTATGCATGCATGCGTGCGTGCATGCGTGCGTGTAGGGTGCGTGTGTGTGGCGTATGTGTGTGGTGTGTATGTGTGTGTGTGTGTGCGTGCGTGCGCCTGCTTGGCTGTGCATGTATGTGTATATGTGTTTGCGTGCATGCGTTGTCAGTCACACCTGGACGTGTGTGCATTGCAAGAAAGCGCGGCGGAAGAACGACACGTAAAACTACACTTGGCCAAAATGTCACGCTTTGTTGCAAAGTGCCTGAAAACCTTTAGGCTTTTTCTTTCTTTCAATGTTACAATGAAGCGTTGGATAACGGACTGGCTTTTGAGAAAAATAGCACACTATGACTAGTCATCAATCAATCAATCAATCAATCAATCAATCAATCAATCAATCAATCAATCAATCAATCAATCAATCAATCAATCAATCAGTCTGTCAATCATTCAATCAACCAACTAATCAGTCAGTCAATACTAGTCATGTAGAGAACCATCATAGTGTGACAAGTAAACTAGCAAAAGACAAGCAAGGAAACAAGCTAGCTAGCTAGCAAGCAAGCAAGCAAGCAAGCAAGCAAGCAAGCAAGCAAGCAAGCAACCAGTCTGATGTTGATCATAGCCTAGCCCACCACGGAACAAAAGCTCTGATTAAAACTGTGGAAACTACTTGTGAATTAAAACACCAAGATACCCTCCCCCCCCACCACCAACAAAACAAAAACCGTATACTCCACCCCGCCTCAACATCCATCACGATCTCGAGGTTACACAAGAGTAGTCACATTCATAGCCACAAACAGTAAGTGAATAAAAGAGAAACCAACAACAAACAAACCTATATTGTTCACCAACTGCCATGGCGCAGTGGTTAGGGCCTTAGGTTACAGTTTGGAAGATCGCGGGTTCGATTCCCATAAGAGTCATAGGATTTTTACGGAGCCACATTCATAGCAATAAAGAGTGAAAAACAAACAAACAAAAAACTACATTGTTCACAGCTGCCATGGCGCAGCGGTTAAGGCCTTGGGTTACAGGCTGGAGGATCGCGGGTTCGAATCACAAAGAGTCATAAGGATTTTACAGACTCTGGCCAGCTCCCCACCGGAGTGAGTGTGCTATGGGCTCAGTGGGAAGACTGGGTTCACACAGTCGAACTTCTTCCACTTTACGATGCGAATTTGAGAGTGTTGCACGGATTACCTGACCAACACTGCAGATGTCTGTATTTCTTGGGCCCAGGTGACGCGGGATACATTAGGATAAACAGCATAAAGTACAGCCGTATGAGTAGTTTCAAAGCACATGCACTCCCATGGCAGCATCTTTACATTATCCTCATCACTATTGATCATGCAATTAAAGAAAATTGTCTCTGATTCGGTGGCCCTGGTTGCTCTGGTCTCATGGGACCTCCGTTTTGCTTCCCCATACACTTCTGTGCCTGTGGCAAGTTTGTGTCAAAGCATTCGGGGTTGGAGGTTCAAGGGAGAAGGTTCCTGGAGAAACGTTGTGGGATACCACTGTAGGGGCACTCACCGCTGGTCCTGATAGTATAACTAATGGCGTTATAGGGGGCTTTTACTGGTGTCCTACGTATGTAGCTCAAACAAAAAGAATTGCTAACACACCAAAGTGACCCTGCGTAGTGCTGGACGCTGGCTGGTGGACCATCGCGGCCCTAATACAAAGATCCTGTGGACTTTGACCTAAAGGGGTGATAACGATTCGGGTAGGCGGGGGTGGGGGGGGGGGGGAGGAGTTGGGGGGGACTTGGGGGGGCGGTTGTTGAAATAGCAGCGTACGCAGCAGGACATGAGGGTACAGGGATAAGGCGGGGTAAAAGAAGAGAGAAAAACAACACAAGAAACACACAACTATACCACACACAGACCCACACGACACCACACGCGCCACAACGAAAACACCCTGACTCTACCGCATTTACACGCGACGCGCGCCACGCACACACCACACACACTATAATAAAATGAAATATAGGATATAATAATGGTCAAATATTGGTACGATGTTATAATCAATGATTACTTCTGTTCTTTATTTCAGATCTCAAAAGAAGTAAAACAAATTATAAATTTATGCATAGGGGAGGGAAGAGAGCGAGGGCGAGCGAGCGAGAGAGAACTCTGAACTCTGAACGTGTTTAATCTGTACATTGGCCTTAGGCCACAATACACGGAGTTTGGGGGAAGGAGGAGAATCAATATATTGGTTTGTAAGGTATTATATAACATTGAAGAAAACAAAACAGAGAGAGAGAGAGAGAGAGAGAGAGAGAGAGAGAGAGAGAGAGAGAGAGAGAGAGAGAGAGAGAGAGAGATTTAATATAAGGCCACCGACCTGTATACCAAAAAGAAAAACACATAAAGGCAGAAAAAAGCGGCGTATTATATTAGAATTGATTAAGTTGTCAACTCTCTCTCTGTCTCTGTCTCTGTCTCTGTCTCTCGGTCTCTGTGTATCTCTCTCTCTGTCAGCAAAACAGGAAAAAAAAGGTATCTTCAGACACAACATGATTGGTTTGTTTCTGAACTGTAGCTGCTGTTGTATGTTGCTCTGCCCTGTCGTCGAGCGTATAAATAAACGTAGGCACATCTCTTGCAATAATACAACTATCACTTTCAAACAAAGAATTATTGTAAAAATGGTTTCCCGTTATTTCACGCATTGTCTTTTGACAGCCACAACCATACAGCTCTATACATAAATATGTATGGAGATGCATGGTTGTGGCTCTCAGTAGACGATATGCTTAGACAAGTATTCATGTCTTAAATCATTCTATATTGCTCAATCATTGCATGTAAGTCATTTTCCAATCTGTCCCCAAAATGGCAATTTTTCGAAACACTTCTGTAATGCTGATTTACCTTTATAAAAACGAAACAAAACAACAGCTTATGAATTTTTTGTCGTCCCCAGGCGAGATCTCCGAGGTTCACCAAATGGTGAGATTTTGGTTATGCGACCGTTTTTGCCGACCGTTAGGGTGGCCGTATTTCGACTTCGGGGATGAAGCTGATCTGAATTTACAGATATGATTGTAATGTCAGCAGATATGAGTGTTCTGCCTTTGACAAGTGATGCAGCAACTTTACAAGCTTATTGTCGTTTTCTTATTGTCAGGAGTTGTCAATCAATTGAATTTGTAACGATGAGAGAAAGAGTGAGAGAGTGAGTGAGTGGAGAGAGAGAGAGAGAGAGAGAGAGAGAGAGAGAGAGAGAGATTCTAGAAAACAAACATGCAAGGATAAGTACACAAAATCTTAAAGGAACAAGGGAAAAACTTCATCTCTTTCTCACAACTCACACAAAAACACACCTACACACATGCACGCACATACACCCGCACACACACACACAACTGCACATGTGTGCATGCACACAGACACATACACAGAAGAGACACAGAAGACACACAGACAGAGACACAAAACATACACATAAACACAGAAACACACAGACTACATGAGACACAGACAGACTACAGAACAGACAGACAGACAGACAGACACACACACACACACCACACACCACCACACACACCCAAACCCTCACCTCACACTCACACACACCAAACTAACAAAAACCACCACCACCAACAACCCCCCAAACTAACAACAACCCCAAAAACAAAATACCTCAACACAAACCACAATAACAAGCAAAAAACTAAACCAAAAACAGAAAAAAAATCAAGAAAAAAACCCTCAGCATAATTAGGTAAAATCAATTGCTTTTGCTTTCGTGCTCACGATCTATGTGACACCTTAAAATGCCACGGCAAGCTTTTCCCTATTGCTGTCGGCTTTAACACTGACAGCCCTCACTCACACAGCCACGCTCAGCCTGACACTTCCTTTTGATACAGCTGGGCTTTTAAAATTTATTTATTTTGTTGTTGGTGTTGTTTTGGACTTTTTACTTCTTCTTTGTGTGTGCATCATTTAAGATTTTGACCACTTTATGCTTCGAAGTTTCATGGGTTGAAGTTGACACATACACACGCGCAAGCACGCACGGACACGCGCGTGCGTGCACAGAAAGACAGATAAAACACGCACACATGCACACATGCACGTACACTTACACACACACACACACACACATACTGACACACAAACATATACAGACACACAGACACAGATACAGACACACACATGTACGCACGGACATACACATCTCTGGCTGAATAAATAAAGTAAACGCGTTGCCTATTCAATGTATCTTCTGGAAGTAAAAGTTTGACTTTGACTTTGACTTTCACACACGCACACACACAAACACACACACACACACACGTCCATCCATCCATCCATCCATCCATCCATCCATCCATCCATCCATCCATCCATCCATCCATCCATCGTCTGTCTGTCTGTCTGTCTGTCTGTCTGTCTTTCTTTCTTTCTTTCTTTCTTTCTTTCTTTCTTTCTTTCTTTCTGTATGTATGTATGTATGTATGTATGTATGTATGTATGTATGTATGTATGTATGTATATATGTACGTACGAACGTATGTACGTACGCATGTACGTGCACATGTATGCATGTATGTATGTATGTATGTATCGATGGATGTATGTATGTATGTATGTATGTATGTATGTATGTATGTATGTATGTATGTATGTATGTATGTATGTATGTATGTATGTATGTATCTATCTATCTATCTATCTATCTATCTATCTATCTATCTATCTATCTATCTATCTATCTATCTATTTCTTCAGCTATCTAGTATATCTACCTAATGATTGTTTAGCGGTTACTTTCTTATTAGAAAGCGAACGGTAGTGGGTTTGATTCCTGTCTGATTCCAGACTTTTCCTCTCATTCATTAGACCTTAGGAGGTGTGCTGGGTACTAGTCTTTTAGAGTAAAAGTCCCCATGTAAAATGTATTACGTAGTGAATTTTAAGGGAGTTGACTTTGGAAAAAAATCTGTAAAAAACCATTCTCTAACGGAAAACCTGGGGTGGGGGTGGGGGGTGGAAGTGAATGGGTCGCTTTGATCACACGAAGCACTTTTGCAAGGGAGAGCAGCCCGAATTTCATTTCATCAAATATACTATGGTCGCAAAAGTGGTATACAATACAACGCAAGACTATACAATAAATACAGTGCAATACAATGGAATCCAACGCAGTACAATACAACGGAATACAGTACAGCACAATACAACGGAATACAGTACAGCACAATACAAAGGAATACAGTACAGCACAATACAACGGAATACAGTACAGCACAATACAACGGAATACAGTACAGCACAATACAATAAATACAATACTATACAATGTAACGCAGTGTAGAAAATGGTTTTATCATGCGCACATTATTGTTACTGGGTTGGCTGAACGAGATGTAAGAAAAGAGTTTTTCCGTGTGTACATAGTTGTGTTCTGAGAGAGAGAGGGAGAGAGAGAGAGAGAGAGATGGGGGGGGGGGGGCAAAGAGAGAGAGAGAGAGAGAGAGAGAGAGAGGGGGGGGGGGGGGGGAAGAGAGAGAGAGAGAGAGAGAGAGAGGAGAGAGAGAGAGAGAGAGAGAGAGAGAGAGAGAGAGTATTTTCCAGTCTCAGCAGGCTGTTTTTCCCCGGAGAAAAAAGCTTAGCCGTAATTTAGTCTTACCTACTCTCCCTTCTTTTGCTCGCCTACGCCTGTGAATGTGTTTTGCTTTGTTTTGTTTTCCACTAATGGTGGATTTTCGACAGAATGTTGCCGAAACGACTCTCTTAATGTCGTCGTCGTGTTGTTTCAGCGTGCTAGCTCTACATGTAGTTTGCACAATACCTTATGTATGATCTCATCCAAAACCTACAATACCGACCCAGCTCTAGTCATGTTTAGCAAATGGAGATTTCACACTCCTTGACATGGAAGTTGAACCTCTGACTTTTGGCTACCTAGACAGGTGTATCACCACTACACCACCGCTGCTCGTGTAACACAACGGACGGATTTTCTCTATAATAAATTCAGTAAAATTTGGGAAGTTGAAGAAAAGGATGAAAAAATAAATCGTGATGGAAAGCAGAAGTTCCAGTTTTAACCGCGAGTTCTCTAGCTATGAGTCGTATGTTTTGGTGCCTGTTTTTGTCCTCCTCTGGTCTCTGATGGCATGGGAGATTATCTAATTACCGCCCCGCCACACTAGCTCTAACAAACAAACAATCACACCTGATCTAGCATACAAACTATTGCGTTAAAGGGAAAACAATTCTAATCTTTCTGTCTGTCTGTCTGTCTGTCTGTCTGTCTGTCTGTCTGTCTGTCTGTCTGTCTGTCTGTCTGTCTGTCTATCTATCTATCTATCTATCTATCTATCTATCTATCTATCTATCTCTCTATCTATCTAGCACGCGCGCACACATACATGCACCCGGTTGCACATCAGTGGACTGATTTCCAATTAATTTTCATAAAATAATTAACAACAAAACACAATTATCAAGAACTTCTCTTTTTCCATCCTACATAACTCACGACGAGTTTAACTCCTAAGTTGTTCACGGGGGAAAACAAGAAAAAAAAGAACAAAATATGCGATGGATGCACCTTCAGTTTCAATCGTCTTTTAACACTCTATTGAAGCTTTCAACACCAATAAACATCGATGCAGTTAATAGAAAGTAATCAAATCATAACTAACAATTCGCTGGTGAGAGGCATCGGGAAGTATCAAGCCAAACCATAATCTTTGCCACCAGAAGGTATCAGAAGGTGTCAAAACATATAAAAAAATTTGCTACCAGAAGTTAAAAGAGAGCGTTAAACCATAATAACACAATTTGCCACCAGAAGAAAGCGTTAAAGCATAACGTACAATTTGTTCCAGAAGTTAAAAGAAGCCATTAAACCATAAGTACAATTCGCCACCAGAAGTTAAAGAAAGCGTTAAACCATAACGTAAAACTTACTAAAGGAAGTTATTAATTATAAAGTATCCGTCCAAAACATACCATGCAATGTGTTACAACAGGAAACTCGCCAAACGTTTTCCTGAAGAACAGAAAACCTCGTTAACAGCGACAAGCTGAACGCGGCCCGGGTGACTGGCAGCTAACAGCTACACCAGATGAACCAGGCATTATTCATACTCCTCGTCTGCACTGCTTCCAGCACCAGTCATTGCCTCACCGCGGAAAGATTGTGCCTGTCTTGGCGCACATCACCGTGAACACGTGGCAGCAATAAAAATAGATCCCGTCGCCCTCATTCCTCATTACAATTTTTAAAGACATAATTTTCGATCAGTGCATAACGCTGATGTCTGTGTTTTGGTTCCTACAAGGGGCAGATAACATCTGGCTGAAAGCATAGCTGGTTTTTCTTCGTGTGACACGGCAAAGGGCGTGAGATATCTGTCATCGTCTGAAAATAAGTGTCTTCAGCGTCTTCCAACTGATTAAAACAGTGAAATGAAAGGTCAGTGTTCCTTCTTATGAATTAATGAGTGTTGAAAACAATTTCAATATCACCTGTTACTGTGTAGACAAAACAGTACATTTGTCATCGCTGATATGTCACCTTAGAGAGACTGTGGATCTAGCTGAGTCTTTTTACATGCTGCATGGGCAGTGTTGAAAATGAGAGTGTGTGGATAGTGTGTATTGATTTCTTTTTAACATGTAGAAATCGAAGGAACATCCACTGCTTTACAGAAAAGTGTCATTCTTTGATCGTTCTGCTGCACTTACTGTGATTGTCTTTGGACTTTGTCAACTTGTGTGAGACTTCAATCGATCAAAGGCTTGACATTGTAGTTAACAAGCAATGGGATTTATGTGGTTGATAAGTCTAATCTTCTAAGAAAAACCAAGTGACACTGAGGGAGATACATACTCAAGTGACATTATATACCAAATTTATCACATCTGGTAAAAAATTCAAATCAACCAATCAACACACAGGTTACAGTTTCCCCAAACATCCGCCATGCATAATTAATCCAGGCGCCTACCAATGATCAGGCGGCTGACTGGAGAGCGAGGCCGGAAGCAAGACAGTGACCAATGATCTGGCAGCTCACAGGCAAACTCTGGCCGGGCATGCGCAGTGAGCGTCGCAGCGCTTCAGGCATGTGTGACCTTCGTGACGACCCTGACACCATTTCCCTGGATGACCTTCACCAGTGTGACAGTGACTGCCCCCTGCTGACGGAGGGCACATGCCCAAACGCCATCCGAATTTTGGGCAGCCGCAAACAGGCCGGAGGGCGGGCCAGCTTGGGCGAGACGCGGCTAACTGTTAAAAGTAAGCTGTTGGCCATTGTGGTTTTTTGCTGTTTTTGTTGTGTTTTGTTATTTATCTTCTATACGTCTGTGTGTGTCTATCTGTCTGTCGTGTGTGTGTGTGTGTGTGTGTGTGTGTGTGGTGTGTGTGTGTGTGTGTGTGAGTGTGTGTGTGTCATCTGCATCTTTCTGTTTTTTTCTTCGTCACTCTGTCTTTCTGTCCTGTCTCAGTCTCTGTACGTGCTTACCTGTATGCATGACCAGTGTGTGTATGTGTATGCGTGTGCGTGTGCGTATGTGTGTGCGTGCGTGTGTTGTTGTTGTTGTTACTGTACCTCTCGTGATAGCAGGTATTTCTTTTTCATTCTGTTTCTCCCATCTTCTCTGTTTCTGTTCACCTTCCTCCTGTCTCTTTCTCTTTCTGATTCCTGTCTCGGTCTGTCCGTCTCTCCGTGTCTTTTTTTTTCTGATTCCTGTCTCGGTCCGTCCATCCGTCCTCCAGTCTATCTGTCTCTTTTCTCTTTCTGATTTCTTTCTCAGTGTGTTCGTCCTCCGTCCGTCCGTCAGTGTGCCTGTCTGTTTCTTTCTCTTTTTGATCCTGCTGCGTCGTTTATCTCCCATCCCTGCTTTGATATGCAAGACGACACAAGCCAGTGTTATAAACACAAACTGAAACAAAAATGAAACACATCGATTTTGCTGTTTAGCAGTGGTTTTGTTTTGGGATTAAAGTCATGTTGGGTCTACCTAACTTTTTGATATTGATACACTGAGAGCTACCATATTTTTTGGAGGAATTTGATAAATTAAAAAAAAAAATCATTTATTCAATTTATAGACAAATACAGGGGGCGGGATAGCTTAGTGGTTAGAGTCTTGAGCTCGTGAATCTGAAGACGCGCGTTTGAGCCATCATCGAGGCATCAGTTCCAGGGGATTTTTCCTCCTTGAATTATTAGCGGTACCGACTCTGCTCCTCCAAAAGTCCATCGGATGAAACTATAAACCTATGTCCCGTGTACATACGCATGCAGAACATCTTGCACACACGTTAATAACCCGTTCTGCCTTCGAAAGAGTAGGCCATTGAGTGCCGGTGGGAACGGAGGAATGACAAAATTAAAAAGAAGAGACTGCATGCACACTGATGTGTTTAGACATCCTCCTCCAAGTCGGAATGCGGCTACCTTAACTGTGGGCAAGAACGGTCACAAACACTAGATCTCACCTTTGCTGAACTTTGGACCTCTAGCAGAGGAACGACCCCCCCTCCCCCCAACAAAACAAGAAAAATAACCACAAAAAGCCCCAAAACAAACAGAAAAAGAAATCAACAACTTACCGACGAAAGCAGTAATAACAGACACTGAGCAAACTAGCTATGAATGAACCGCTTGTCATCATTCAGTAGTGTACTTAGTATAGGCGAATCATTCATAGCAATTTCTTAATGGTTCATCGAAAATGTTATGTGGAGTTTTTGGGGGGTTGTTTTTCTAAAAACAAAAAAATCAGAACTTTATATTACTTGCATTGTGAAATACTCGGGCGAAACCGAATTGTGACTATCTTTCTGTCTCTCTATCTGTGTCTGTCTGTCTCTCTATGTCTGTATGTCTGTCAGTCTGTATGTCAGTCTGTCTCTGTCTCTCTGCGCTCACGTTGAAAGTAGAATTTTGATTAAAATGCAAGCAAGTCACACAAATTAAAAAAACCACCCCAACAAATATAAAGAAAATAGACTAATAATGATTTAGATACAACGAAACCGTTTCAGTAATTTGATCTATCTGAAGTGAAAACTATAGTACTGTGCAGTGTCACTTACGGTTATTCAGTCTGTCTGCCTGCCTCTATCTCTGTCTGTCTCTGTCTGTCTCTCACTCTCTTTCTCTGTCTGTCTGTCTCTCACTCACTTTCTCTGCCTTTGTCTGTTGTCTCTGTCTGTCTGTCCTGTCTGTCTGTCTGTCTGTCTGTCTGTCTGTCTTCTCCTCTCTCTCTCTCTTCTCTCTCTCTCTCTCTCTCTCTCTCTCTCTGTAGCGTGTGCAGTGAAGGGCACAAACTCCATCTGATATCATTAACAGTGGGGTTGAAAACGGGGATTTAGTTGTTCCCTTGCTAAATAATTTGGTGTTTCATTTGTTGGTCGTGCTGCGAACAGTTTCAGATGATGGGATCTGGGTCTCACTTGTGGACGGCGGATTGTTTCAGATATAAATTATTTGTCGGGTTGTTTTATTCTGTCCCTTGTGGTTCCAGAACCCTAAACACAAACAAACCAGTTTTATCTCTGCTTTAGAATGAGATGGAGATAATGTACGTGCAATGTTTGTTTTAATGCAGAGAGAGAGGAGAGAGAGAGAAGAGAGAGAGAGAGAGAGAGAGAGAGGATGACAATGACAGAGAGAGAGAGAGAGAGAGAGAGAGAGAGAAGATTGGAAGAGAAATTTGAATAAAAAACCCCAACTTAAATTCTTTTGTCACCGATTAAACACATGCGCGCAAGTACGCATTACACACACATACACGCGCCGCACACAACACACACAAAGACACACACACAATACTAACACACACACACACACACACACACACCACCCACACACACAACCACGCACCCGCCCCGCATGGGCGCGCACACGCATGCATGCACGCACGCAGATGCACGCACACACTAACGCATGCGCGCACGCACGCATACACACACACACACATGCACACACACACACACACACACACACACACACACACACACACACACAACACACACACACACACACACACACACACACCAACTAACTAGCTAACTAACTATAACCACACCTTAGACATGCTTGTATACTGAAATTTTCTGTGGAAAACCGGCGACATCTTTGTTATAGCTATGCCATCAGAATCATGACCAGCCGACTGACTGACTGATTAATTGACTGATTGACTTGATTGATTGGTTGACTGACTTATTTACTTACCTTGTATTACTGCTAGTGGGTTCACACTTTTGAGGTGGTGTCCTCAACTCAGTTTGTACTGCCCCAATATGGTAATTCAGCACTAAGAACTGGATTCTAGCCTCACTGTGAGTGTGACTGAAGTGTCTGTGCACACACCAGGCAATCGATGTCGATGCCAGACTGTCAGCACTTCAAAGGAATTATGCCTTTGTTCGTTAAGAAAGTCATTGAAAAATGTGTCATTTCTTTTCTCTCTAGCCATTTCGTGTTTGCAGAGGACAACTCTGCCGGTCACCTGCACGTGTCTGAAGTCAGCGTGCATAAATCATACAATCAATGACACTGCTGGACTAGGAAAACTTCAAAGGAATTCTGCGCATGTTCATTAAAGAAGAAATTGGAAGATCGCCATTTTGTTGATGTAGGTGTTGGTGTTAATGTATTTATCTGTTTATTTATGTATGCATTTATTTATGTATTTGTTTATTTGTTCATTTATTTTTGAAGTAATTTCGTTTTTGTGGAGGTCAAACTGCCAGTTATAATGAAAGATAACTTCAGTTATAGTTTAAAGGAGCAAAAAAGTACTATGAAATCCTAACATACGATAACAATAAACCAAAATGTTGTTCCAAATGGTCAGAAAAAATAAATGAATGTATACCATGGGATAAAATTTTCAGCAAAATACACAGAACCAGAGATGTACAATTTAAATGGCTACAAATTAGAATCGTACATAGAATAATTGAAACGGATCAGACGTATGTATAAGAAAATCTGACAAACTTGTGAGAATATTGCAAACTCATTAGAGTAATTTTCATTGCTATGATAGCTGTTTACTTTGAAAAGTTTGTTTACATCTATCCATAGATGCTGATTGTTGAATGTCTCATGGACTTAATGTTCCTTTGTGTGCGTATGTTGTATTATATATGTAAAATGTTTGCTGTAAAAAAGATTTTAAAAAAATCATAAATGCTATAAGTAAGCAATAGAGAAAAAAACCAACTTCAGTTATAGTTTACCCAAGGAACATGTCAACGCGAGCGAAACATTTCCTTAAGCGCTACGCCACATCTGGCATGGAATCTACACTCTGGATAGTACATTCTTAACTGCATTATCCAGTGCAATGTTTTACACTTGAGGGCGTCCTGTACATATTGGTTTTTTATCAATGCATCAAAGAATGGACACTTTTACCACGGAATCTGCGTACATGATGTTTTTGCTTGTATGTGTACAATAGGGAGAAACTGAACTCTCTGACATCTCGCTCCCAACGACCGCATAGTTATGGTTACACCTTTACCTGTACATGTATGTATAGAATAAGGATGAAAAGGACAGTTATGCCTAGAGGCAAAGATGATAAGAACATACCCAGAATTAGCAACCCCCCTCCCCCAAAAAATCCCAAGAAAAAACAAAAAAACCCTAAAAACAAAACAAAAACCTTAACAAAAACCCTAAACAAAACACCCTCCACAAAAACAAAAAACACCCCAACAATAAAAACAACCACAACCGCAATAACTGTGTACAGGACTATAAACAGAATTGAAGATAAATCTCCAACTGACAAGTCAGGCCCAGCACATCCAAATTCAGTGTGGGAGAGAATGGTTATCTTTCAAGTCTCTCTGGGAAAGACGAAAAGCGAGGTGACAGGAAGAAAAGAAAAAAAAGGCAGAAACAAAAGAGAAGGATAGAAAAGAGGGGATTCCATGCAAAGAAATTTCAGGAGGTGGGGAAGCTATTTTTACTGACCCCGCCTCACCCCCGGATTCCCCACAGGGGATGATAGTGGAAATGTCCTTACAGCATGTGAAAGCATGGGCTGTCCAGTGTGAGCGATATAAAATCCACGTAGTATCATTAACTAAGCAGCATCGAGCGTGGTTACCTGTTGGATGGGTGACCGTTTGCTCGCCTTGGCTTCAGTACAGTTCTCCCAGCTGTAAATGGGTACCTGCCCTCTTTAGGGTCAGGGAAGGTAAAGCAGCGAGGGAGAGGAGATGGGCGCCGCCCTCAATATGCTGGCTCCTAGAGAAGTGAGGTCTCTGACGCCTCTCTCCCCTACGACCTTATAGGTTATGGGACACCCTTTCCCTTTTTAGTATCATTAACTACACGATGGAAACGCGATGTACGAGCAGTGACGACCGGCGTCATCTTCCCGTTATGTCCCCTGCAACATCACTTTCCACAGCATGGATACAGTCGTCCCCTTGCTAAATAATTTGGTGTTTCATTTGTTGGCCGTGCTGTGAACAATTACTGATGATTGGTTGTGGACTTCGCTTGCAGGAACCGAATCGTTCCAAAAATGAATGCTTTGCTGGCCTGTTTTATTCTGTCAGTTGTTCTAGTGATTTTACCCCGACCAAATTACTGATGTGATCTCGGGATCATTAAAAGATTGAGGTGTAGTAGGTGTACTGCTTTTCTTAGTTGAGAGAGCGTTGGGGAATTATAGAAATAGGTTTATGTCTCTTTTAGTTGGTAGGTTTTACACACACACACACACACACACACACACACACACACACACACACACACACACACACACACACACACACACACACACACACACACACACACACACACACTGCAACAACACTTCAGGCTTGCTTGTATACTGCTGACAACTTCTGTGGAAAGAGGTGAAAGCCGGTCGGCTGTTCTAAAAGCATCATACTTGATTGATTGATTGATTGACTGATTGATCATTGATTGACTCACTGTCTGTCACCGTCAGTGAGAGTGTGGGTCACAGTTTTGAGGTGATGTCTTCAAATCGTTTTCTATTGCCACAGTCCATACATTTTTACACGAAATGGCCTCACTCCCTATGTGACTGAAGTTTGTAAACACAAATCAGGTAGTCAATATCATTGCAAGACTTCAGTAAACTAGCAAAAAATGCTACCAAAGCATCACGCTAAATATACAAATTCTGTGAAGTATGAAGAACTCTTTTCTTCAACAAACAGGAAGACTCGGTTAAATGTTGTTTAACTGATTAACGCTATTGAAAACTTATAAAAAACATGTTCAAAGAATTTTATATTGGTCAACGGAAAGTGAATTATTATTTTGCCCTATCATACTGTATTGAAGTACTGTAATAAAATAGTGCAAGTCAACTTAAAGTTTTTTGGTTATGATTTCTTCTTTCTTTATATTTTGTAAAATCTTCAATAGTACTGAAAAAGAGGGATGACAGAAATTTAAGAATTTGAATTCGATTGTGATGGCTTTATAGGACTTAAGCGCTTATTTGAAAGAAAGTTTTGGAAAAAAGAATGATAATTTTACTTTGATTATGCAATGACTTGTCAACGCTAGCGAAACATTCGTAAACGCTACACCGTAACTGGCAGTTCTTCTTGCTGGATACTTCCCTTGCAGCAGAACCCAGTGAGATGGTGAACGCTTAAGGTCATTCTGTATATTTTAGTGTTATCGCCATCTATCAAACCTGAAAAAAACACCTTCACAGAGTCTTTGCGTACTGGATGTTTTGCGTGCATCCACACACAAAGAAACGTAGTGGATCGGTGGTCTAGAGGTAACGCGCCGGCATAGGAAGTCCGGGTTTGATCCCCGTTTGTACATTTCACCCATCCGCTAGACCGTGAGTGGTAGTCTGGGTGATAGTCTTTCGGATGAGACGATAAACCGAGGTCCTGTGTGACACACGTACTTAGAGCACGCAAAAGAACCCACGGCAACAATATTGTTATCCCTGGTAAAATTCTGTAGGAAAAAGCCACGCACATGCAGACAGAAAAGGAAAAACAATAATGGGGTGGCGCTGTTCTTGTGGCGACACGCTCTCCCCAGGGAGAGCAACACGAATTTCACGGAGAGAAATCTGCGGTGACTAAAAGTGGTACACACATGTGTACAAACAGTTATGGACAGAGAGTGCTTGCCATCTTCCTCCGTCAGGTGCTGCTGTCAGACCTGTCCCTTCCTTCTCGTTGTGGTAAAGCTGTATCTTGCCTTAGCGCAAGTCCTCGTTGTTGGTTTCCCTTTACTGCGCCCTGCAGATTTGTTTTGTTCAACTGAAGTGTTTTGGACAGGCTGTCATGGCTAAAGGTAAAACCAAACCGGGGGGTGAGATACTTACCATAGGGACGTAGGCTTGATGGATAGCGATAACATTAGAATATACAGAACGACCCTAAGTATATCATTAGGGTTGATAACTTTGCGTGTTAGGTTTTCCTGCTGTCCTTCTGCAGCGCTCTGTGGCAGAATGAGTGGGTTCTGAGTGCTTGGAAAACAAGTTTGATAGACAGAGAATGGGAATGAGTGGGTTCTGATTGCTTGGAAAACAAGTTTGATAGACAGAGAATGGGAATGAGTGGGTTCTGAGTGCTTGGAAAACAAGTTTGATAGACAGAGAATGGGAATGAGTGGGTTCTGAGTGCTTGGAAAACAAGTTTGATAGACAGAGAATGATTGCCACCGGAAAAGGAAAACAAGAGGATAATCTACAAAAATGTCAAAACTGGGAATAGGTTTTACCTTTCTTATTTAAAAGCTGTACAGAAATTTACTTAGTTGTCTTTTTATTCATTTACATATTTATCTACTGCTTTTGTAAGTGAATTCGTGAGCATATGTCTAAGTAAGAACTCGACTTCCTTTTTCTTGAGTTGTCCTGTGGAAGTCGAATAAGTATAAATACTATAACAATAAAAATGTTAACACATTATTAATCAAACGCTTACTGTGTTCAAAGCAAGCAAATACATTTTTTGGGCACAAACAGTTTATAATAGCCCAGTGAAAGAAAGATCAGTATAAACAGTATAACAATATAACGATTGACAACATCCTACTTCTCAGAACCTTTTGCCATAAATAGCTTTCACCATGATAGCCCAGTGAGAGTCAAATAAACATGAAAGCTATTACACACACACAGACACACACACAGGCACACCACACACACAGGCACACACCTACACACACACACACACACACACACACACACACACACGCACGCACGCACGCACGCACGCACGCACGCACGCACGCACGCACGCACGCACGCACGCACGCACGCACGCACGCACGCACGCACGCGCGCACACAAATCAACGTTTCACAACACACTCCTTCTCAAACAAGCCCAGTGTGTAAAACTAGACAGAAAATGACACATTTTGCCCCCAACAGCTTACCATAGTAGCCCAGTGATAGAACTAGAAGAAAATGACACCTTATACCACCAACAGCTGATCATAGTGACCCAATGAAAAACCTAAACAGAAAATGACACCTTTCACCCCCAACAGCTTACCACAGTAACCTAGTAAAAAACTAGACAGAAAATGACACCTTTTGCAACCAACAGCTGACCATAGTTAAGTAACCCAGTGATAGAGCTGAACAGAAAACGACACCTTTCACCCCCAACAGCTTACCATAGTAACCTAGTGGAAAAACTAGACAGAAAATGACACCTTTCGCCACCAACAGCTGACCATAGTTAAGTAACCCAGGGATAGTGCTAAACAGAAAATGACACCTTTCACCCCCAACAGCTTACCACAGTATTCTAGTAAAAAACTAGATAGAAACTGACACCTTTTGCCACCAACAGCTGACCATAGTTAAGTAACCCAATGACAGAGCTGAACAGAAAACGACACCTTTCACCCCCAACAGCTTACCACAGGAACCCAGTGATAGAACTAAACAGAAAACGACACCTTTTCCCCCAACAGCTTACCATAGTAACCTAGTGAAAAACTAGACAGAAAATGACACCTTTCGCCACCAACAGCTGACCATAGTAGCCGGTGACAGGTCAGGCTGTAAAATCGATGGCAGTCCGTGGTTCGTTGCTGGAGGAAGCGCAGCTACAGCACTACTCATCAGGGATGGGGCAATGAGGAGATTACTTTGGGCTGTAGGCCCAGATTTCCCTAAGCACCGCTCCCTGTAGCGCAGCGGTTAGCATCTTGCACGTTACGTGCCGAACAATTGAAAGCTCCTTGAACTCCTTAAGGAGTCTTTGAAGCACCGTGAGCTGAAGTTTTACGGGACCAAGTTAAACCTGATGGAGCTCGTCCTTAGGTGCATGCTGGGTATGTTTGTGTCATAAACAGCAGCGATCAAAGCTGGGTTATTCTTCTATGAAAGGTGGATTGCTTTTTTATGTGTGTGGAGATGTTATTTGAAGGCACCCAGACACAGAAATACACACACAGAGCATGCACGCAAGCACGCACGCACGTACGCACCCACGCTCGCTCGCACGCATGCACACACACACACAAACACACACACACACACACACAAACACACGCAAACACACACATCTGCTTATTCAATGTACCATCTGAAAATAAAAGTTTGACTTTGACACACACGGTCGTGGTTTGTAGTCGTTGGGAAGACTTTTCGGCGGGTGGAGTCTGTACGACTGTTAACTCCAAGGGGGGTGGGGCTGGGGGATAAAAATCCCCTTGGACAGACACCTTCCTAACGGGAAACTCAAACCCTCGCCAAAAGTTACTGTCAGAATATGAACAGGACTTATGTAACCACTAGGCTTGGTGTAGGTGGTTTGGTGGTATAGAGCTCAAACACCCGACCATCCTCACAACTGATAACATACAGCTTTAAACTGTGAGAGTGACAATATCCGTTCACCTAGCACACCATTCAGTTCACGATTCAAATACTTTATTTTTACTGTATGTATGTATGTATGTATGTTGAAAAGAGTGGGTGAGAGTAGACAGCCCTGCCTTACTCCAACTGTTGTTCGAAACCATTCTCCAATGTTGTTGTTGTAGTACACTGCACTGGTGGCCTCGCTGTCCAGCTGTTTGATGACTCTGATCAGGTTTGCATTGATGCTGTACAAATTCATGGTTGCCCACAAAGCTGCATGCCACACCCTGTCAAATGCCTTCTTAAAATCGATAGATACGTGGTAAAGGTCTTGTTGATGTTGAAGGTACCGCTCACATAGTATTCTGAGGTTGAATATCTGTTCTGTTGTGCTGCGCCCTGCTCTGAAACCTGCTTGTTCCTCAGCAATGATGGTCTCTGCTTGTGGCTTCAGTCTATTCAATATTATCTGCAGCATGCCCTTGCTTGGGTGACATATGAGGCTGATTGTGCGGTAATTATGGCATTGTTGTAGATTTCCTTTCTTGGGGAGGGTGATGATGAGTGACTGCGTCCATGGTGTTGGCCATTTTCCTGTCTGCCAGATCTTGTTGCAGATTCTTAGTAGGGCGCTGATCATGGCTTCCCCTCCAGCTTGGACCAACTCAGCTGGAATGTTGTCAGCCCCTGCTGACTTCCCCTTTTTCAGCGATCTGACTGCTGTTTCCACTTCTTCTCGGAGGATAGGGTGACTGTCTGTGTCTTTGCTTTCGGGTACATTAAGGACTTCTGGATCTCCTGCGGTTCTATAGTTATACAGGTCGGAGCAGTATTCTGTCCATCTGTTCAGAATATCCTGGTCGTCAGTGAGACACTTCCCATTTTTGTCTTGGATTGTTAAACCT
>CM054143.1:57561247-57571247 GCA_028751875.1 Rapana venosa | reverse complement strand
CAATGTGTTTTCCTTTTCTAAATAAACACTTGTTTAAACCGAAAGCTCTGTCCACTCTCTTCTCTGACTAGTTTTTTAATCTTTAGTTTGGGGAAAGTGACAAGTAGAAATACAAATGAGGGATCGTGGACAGAATGACGTTTTTGATTGAAAAACCATATTACCTTTACAACAGCATGCATGTTTCACTGATGTATTGTTTTGTATTGTATACTTCTTTCAAACATGGTACACATTTCTCTGCGTGACATTCGGGCTGCTTTCCTCGGAGAGAGCGCGTGGCCGTTAGAGCAGCGCCATCCATGTAAAGAGTAGTTCTTTTCTGCTTGCACAGTTGTTTCCCCATTGAGAGTGATTTTGTCCTACATAATTTTACCAGGAAAATCTCTCTTGCTGCCGTGAGTTCTTTATGTGAACTGAATGCGTGATGCATATGGGACCTTCGGTTCATGGTGGATCAGTGGTCTAGAGGTAACGCACCGGCCTAGAATGTGGTGGTCCCACAACCGTTTAGGCCAGAAACTTTCCCCCAACCACCAGACCGTGACTGGTGGTCTGGGTGCTAGTCTTTAGGATGAGACGATAAACCGAGGTCCCGTGTGTGACACACGCACGTAAAAGAACCCACGGCAACAGGGGAATTATCCCTGGCAATTTTTTTTTACGAAAAGCATTTTGATAGGGATACAAATACGCAGATAGGAAAAAGAAAAAAAGGGTGGCGCTGCTGTTGTGGAGACGCACTTTCCCCGGGGAGAGCAGCCCGAATTTCACGCAGAGAAATCTGCTGTGGATTTAATGTTGTATATAATACAAAAAAAGGTCTCAACCGAAAGACTTGCACCTACATTACTACTCAAGATCTAGTGGATGGGGAGAGAGTTAGGGCACAAACGAGGATCGAACCCACACTTTTCGCTTTCTAGGCAGGCGCGTTACCTCTAGACCATCGATCCACTGTTGTCAAAACCAGTTAAACGTTCTCTTCCTTCTAGTCAATAGATTGTTGTTGTAACGACAAGACAAAGTCAGCGTTAAGGAGTCACTGTATTCTGCAACCTGGATTGCACACACATGCTTCGGAAATCACTGAAGAACGCGTTTCCGACTAAAAGCTCCAAAATCCATGTTTGTTCATCTAGCTCGTTTAGCTGCATTGATTACACGCGCACGCGCGCGCGCGAGTGTGTGCGCGTGTGTGTATGTGTGTGTGTGTGTGTGTGTGTGAAAGAGAGAGAGAGAGAGAGAGAGAGAGAGAGAGAGAGAGAGAGAGAGAGAGAGAGAGAGAGGAGAGTGAGTGTGTGTGTGTGTGAGAGAGGGAGAGAGTGTGAGAGGGAGGGAGGGAACTCGAACTCGAATGTTTTAATGAGGTAAATGGATAAGTCAGGGGCTTCTTTACACCAGGCCCTCAAGAAAGACACCCCCCCAAAACAACAACAACAAAAACAAACAAAAAACAAAAGGCATAGCATATACACAATGAAGCTGACAATAAACTTAATCACTTAGTTATACATGCAATCAACTACTCACAGTATCATTCAGTTATGTAATAAACCAGCCAATCAATACAAATGGACTAACTTCATATCTACACACATCAAAATTTCCCTCACACATAAAGATACATTCACACTACCACCATCCACACTCGCACAGCCATGCATCTCAACAACCAAACGAAGCAATCAGCTCTACTTCTTTTATAGCCGGAGACGAAAATGGAAACGACTTAGTTTTACATCAGTTATTGCAATGAAAATAAATATGACAACTCTCTTTCCACAGTCATAAGTTTTTCGAACACATCACACACACACACGCACGCACGCACACACGATCGCACGCACGCACGCACGCACGCACGCACACACACACACACACACACGCGCAGAACATCTTGCGCACACATTAAATCCTGTTACGCTTTTCGTAAGAGTAGGCCATTGTGTGCCGGTGGGAACAGATGACAGAATTTACAAACCGCATACACACGGGCACTGGATGTAAAAAAGCACTAACGTGCTTATTCCATTATCCTCGATTTAAAAGAATAAAATAAAATAAAATAAAATATAAACACGCACGCACGCACGCGCACACATGCAGGCACAAACAAACTCACAAATGCACGTGAATCAAATCAATACCCATTCAAATAAATATATCATCCAACATGACACTAATCACAAATCCAAAATTTTCTACTTTAACAGAACAAAATGCAAGAGCAACCATTACACCATGTCAATGTCATAAAGAGCAAAAAACATAGCTCAAGATAATCAAAATATCCACACTCAGACACGCACGCGCACGCACGCACGCACACACACACATATGCATACACATTCATATGAATGCCCATGTGAATAAATGAACCATCCAAGACGACATTCTAACCACAAATCCAGATCATTCTTATCAGAACAAAATGCACCCCATATACCATTTCATAACGTAAAGAGCAAAAAACCCCATGACAGTTCAAGATAATCAGAATTTCAATGCACATACACTCGTGCACCCGGGTACACACACACACACACACACACGCGCGCGCGCGCGCGCGCGCGCGTGCGCGCGAGCGCGCACACACACACACACAAAACATACATTGGCATGAATACACAAATGAATAAGCAATTAATCCAGGACCTCATAGTTCACAAATTCAAGAATTCTACATTGAAAAATAATGCAAACTCACCTTTTCAGTGACATAAGAGACATTGAACTTCAAGACAATCTATATCTCAAAAACACACACACAGACACAGACACACACACACACACACACACACACACACACACACACACACACACCACACACACACACACACCACACACACACACACACACACACTCAAAGCACTGTCAAAGCCAGTCAGTCGAGCAAACAACCAGCTATGAACAAAACAGGTATATAAGTAAATACAACATTACATAATCATTGTATATACAATGGACAAAGTGCATATTATATTCAGAACATTTCAAATAAATATTTATGATAAGCTCTTTTGAATGAGGACAGACTACATTTTTGTTTTAAATCATCTGGAAGTTTATTCCATTCTTTACTACGTGAATAGACGAGGGATGACGTATAAAGATCAGTTCTTGGACGGGGAATACAAATAGTATTTTTACCCCGAATTTTTCTCACCAAAAACCTTTCAGAAAGATACTTCGGAGCAAGATTCTTCATAATTTTGTACATAAAACACATTTATTAAAACGACATCGTAATAGGAAAGGGAACTGTTAAGTTCTTTGTAATCTGTATTTTGCAAAGATGATGACTTAAGGAGTACACTTTTTAAGGAACGTCTATACAAACTCTCCAGTCGCTTAAGGCAATTTTTTTCTAGCTAAATCCCAACATGTGGAAGCATAATCTATATCTGGTTGTATGTATGCATGAAAAAATAGCTTCCGAGTATGTTGATCAAGCAAATGCTTAATTCCGTTCAGCTGAAAATTTTTTTTTTTGGGGGGGGGGGGGGGGGGCTAGCTTCTTAGACAAAATTGAAGCATGACTTGACCAAGATAGATGATTGCCAATATTAAGACCAAGCAATTTATGTGAACCCACTTCTAAATTTTTGTTATAGACTTTAATATATGGTAGCTGAATTAAAAATAAAATTGTCCTGTTTGCCTTGTTGTAACTAGCATGAATTTCGACTTTTCAGGGTGGAGAGCCATGTGATTAATTTCAGACGATTAATAAGTCTATTAATGCTTTTTGTAATTCAGAGAGAGAGAGAGAGAGAGAGAGAGAGAGAGAGAGGAGAGAGAGAGAGAGAGAGAGAGAGAGAGTGAGTGAGTGTGTGTGTGGAGAGAGAGAGAGAGAGAGAGAGAGAGAGAGAGAGAGAGAGAGTACAGACAGGTGGATGATATGCCACCCTCTCCAGCGGAGCAGACGCGAAGTGAGGTGTGTACTGTGGTAGGTGTGTATGTAGTGGAGTGGGTGTGTGTGGAGGTGTGTGAGTGGGTGTGTGTGTGTGTGTGTGGTGGAAAAGGTATTCATGTTGTGGCACACGGCGTAGGCTGACTTTGCGTCGTATGGTCACTGGCTAGAAGAGAGAAAGACATTGCTGTAGAACATGGGCAATCACATTTCACAAACGCTTCCATACATTCAAGGACTGAGAGAGAGGCAGAGAGAGAAATCTTCTCTCTCAACGACGTACAGCACGCAACACGTATGCACGCACGCAACGGCACGCACGGCAACGTAGGCACGCAGCAGCAGACAGACATGACTTAGAAAACGAGATTGGAGAGTAGTCGAGAGAACAAAATTCGTTTCTAATGTCTAGACTTGAGTGAAGAGACGTTAAATCAGAGAGGAGAGAAGGAGAGAGAGAGAGAGAGAGGAGGAGAGAGAGAGAGGAGAGAGAGGAGAGAGGAGGAGAGAGGGGAGAGAGAGAGAGAGAGAGAGAGGAGGAAGAGAGAGAGAGAGAGAGAGAGAGGGAGAGAGAGAGAGAGAGGTTTTTAGTGAAAATAGTTAAGCTATTATATGTGATGTGTTTTTTTCTTTAGAATATTCTGGGATCGACCATACTTGCGTTTAATAAAGCTCTTAAAAACCCGCCTCCAATATATTTTTTACGACCAGCGTTAAGGATAACAAAACCATATTCAAGGCGTATATATCACAAATCTTACAGGTTGCCAGGACAACATATGAACATCGTAAATAAGACACAGGAGGATAATGAAAATCATAAAGCATGTATAAATAATTATGACAACGCACCAAAAATGAAAATCCCTTGATCAATACGCAGACGCATGTAAACTAAAGAAAGAAAAGCAGAAAACTAAAACGATATACGCGTTCATCATGCAAGACACATCAATACAGTCAACTACAGACAGAAAGCCAGGAAACACGTGTGTGCTGCATTAAAATCAATGGAGAAAACCTCAACAAAGCAAAGCAAAAATGGAGAGTGCATTCATTTATTTACAAAGGCCATAGACCAAAATCACAAGCACAACAGAGAATGTAATACTGTGTATGTGTGTGTGTGTGTGTGTGTGTGTGTGTGTGTGTGTGTGTGTGTGTGTGTGTGTGTGTGTGGTGTGAGAGAGAGAGAGAGAGAGAGAGAGAGAGAGAGAGAGATTCGGATTCGATGTTTATTCATTAGGCCATAGCCCATAATGAAGGGGAAAGTGAACAAAAAAACCCCAAATCATCAGAAACATTAAAAACAAACATAATATCAACAATATGAGAGTCATAATAATGAACTATGATGTTGCAATTTCTCTCAGCTTGAAGGCTTTGTGAAGGAAGTGAGACAGGTTCCAAATATCGTTATGTCTTGTAGAGGACATCAGCAAAATTAATTTGAACGTGCAAGGCTGTCGAAAATATTTAGGTGAAATAAACTTATCTCTGAGCTCCTTAAGAAATGGACAGCACAGAACTAAATGCACCTCATCATCTTTATCACTTTTACAGAGAGGACATATCAAATCAATGTCATTACAATCTCTATATCGAAAGTGATGAGTGGCTAAACTTGAAATACCCAACCTAAACCTTGTGATCACTATTTTCAAATGTCTGTCCATATCTGAAATCAAATACAACTTCATCTCATGTGAGCTACAAAATAATCTATAAAGATCAAACCTTGTGCTATTTTGAACATGTTCACTCCACTTCTGCCATCTGCAGTCAACTAAACGTTGACGAAAAATTCTTAAAAATGCCTTTACACTTCCCACACCTTGATTCATCCACACATCACCAAAGCCATATTCATGCAAACAAACACGTACATCAGTCACCCAATTTTTCTTACCCTTACTATCTAACTCGAATAACATTTTATACGCTTTGAAAGGTAATCTTGATTCCCCCATTTCCAAAATTTTGAGCCAATAGCGTATACATTGAACAGCTGAGTTAATGTATATTGGAAATCTATTGGTTTCACCATATACAAGGTCGTTAGGTGTGCGCATGTCAACCCCCAAAAACTTTTTCAGAGCAAATAAACGTACAGATTCACAGGCGATTGCAGCTTTATTCAACCCCCACAACTCGGAACCGTACTGTGCAACAGGCTGTAGAGAGAGAGATTGTCTACAATGTGTGTGTGGGGGTTGGGGGGGGGAGGGGGGTGCGTGTGTGCACACATGAGCAAGCTCATGAAAATCAGTATGTCTTGTTGTGGCTTATTATAATATATATATATATATATATATATATATATATATATATATGACACATTTATATGTCTTTCTAGTCAATTGTCCTTACAACATTGCATTCATACACTCTCTTCTGTGTGTGCATATGTGTGCATATATGTGTGTTTTTGTGTGTGTGTGATAATTTCATTTGAGGTTATATTGAAATGTTTAAACCAATATGAACTGTAGCTTTCTTGTGTCTCTTTGAGATTATGATAAATATCAATATGCCTGTAAATATTGTGCTCAGCCTTCATGGGATGATTAAAGTGTTTTTCTTATATATTTCAGTTGAAGCCGGCAGAGAGAATACATTATTTGCTTTACAATCAAAGCAGACTGACAGGCAGAAACAGACACACAACAACAGCAACAACACACACACACACACGCACGCACGCACGCACGCACCACTCACTCACTCACTCACTCACTCACTCACTCACTCACTCAGACACAGACAGACACAGACAGACAGACACACAACTTTGCAGATACACGCAGACACATATACACAAAAATTCACACATGCATGCACGCACGCATGCACACACGCATGCACTTACACACGTATGTTGTTCGTACACACACACACCTCCATGATCTCGTGTGCTCGCAAATCCACAAACTGATAGGCATACAAAACCCCCCCTCCAGACACACGAATTCCCCCCCCCCCTTCCCCAGAAAAGCAAAACTTGGTTCATAAAAAAGCCCTCTCAACGGGAGGGAAAGGAAACCTCTCAGAGAAAAAGAAGTCTGTCTATCCAACCAGCTTTTAATATCATTCACCCACATCCACCGCCCTTCTCCCCCACCCCTAGCCAACTCTCTGTGTCTGTTTTCTCTCTGTGTACCAGCCTTTAATATCATTCACCCACATCCCCACCCCTTTCCAACTCTGTGTCTGTCTTTTCTGTGTCTGTCTGTCTTTCTCTATGTCTACACCACATACCCTACCCCCTCATGGCTCCTTTTCCAAAATCCAAATTTTGGGATACAAAAATATATCGCCAAATAGCGGTGAGGAAGAATATCGATCTGTAGCCTGTATGCATGACGTGGTGTGTGTGTGTGTGTGTGTGTGTGTGTGTGTGTGTGTGTGTGTGTGTGTAGAGAGAGAGAGAGAGAGAGAGAGAGAGAGAGGAGAGAGAGAGAGAAGAGAGAGAGAGAGTGAGAGAAAAGAGAGAGTGAGAGAAGAGAGAGAGAGAGAGAGAGAGAGAGAGGGAGAGTGAGAGTGAGTGTGTAAGTGGTGTGTGTGAGTGAGTGAGTGAGTGAGTGTGTGTGTGTATGTGTGTGTGTGTGTGTGTGTGTGTGTGTGTGTGTGTGTGTGTGTGTGTGTGTGTGTGTGTGAGGGAATGGGGTCACCAGGCCAATGTTGAAGGCTGACAGAATCCACAATCATGCCTCCATCATCACTGGGTGTTGGAGCATGGCAAATAATGACCATGTCCAATCACTGTTCTGCTTTTTCCTTCGTTAAGGTTTGAAGTATAAGACATGTTTGTTATCTGAAGAGACATTGTGTAAGAGGCAACAATATCGAAACAAAGTAGTAAAGATGAATTATGTGTCGTGGTGCCATCATCTGGTTATTATATACAGTTTATATGTTAAATCACAACAAAACGAACAATAAAACAGACAAGACAGATAGACCAAGCAAAGTGACAGATACGCAAAATGGCAAGGCAAGGCAAGGCAAGGCACGGCAAGGCAAGGCAGAGCAAGAAAGACAAGCAAGGCAAGGCAAGCAGGGAAAAAGGAAAGGGAAAAAGGAAAAGCAAAGCAAGGAAAGCAAAGCAAAACCCAAAAACAAAAAGACAAGCAAGGCAAGGCAAAGAAAAGGGAAAGCAAGGTAAAGCAAAGCACAAAGGAAGGCCAAAGGCAAAGCAAGGCAAGCAAGGCGCGCGACTTATTAGAGTACAGTGTAACACTTGCATTTTATTAAGAAATCATGTACCCGACCTTGGGAAAAAAACAATTAAGCAACAACCCTTAGCATTGTTAATATTGTTATAACATTAAAGGGAACTAACATTTGGTAATGACAGGAGAACAGAGGTGTAAGTGAGAAAAAAGGGGAGTTGTGCAAGAGGTCATCATGTAGCGAAGTCAGATGCTGTTTTTCTATTGACGTTTTTTTATTAGCAAGGGGAAGCGGGATGCTTCTTTTGGCAATCCCAAAGAAAATTTTGAAATTCCAGGCATTTAAACTTCTGCAGTAATTTTGGCAAATACTTTTTTCTTAACAAAGTTGGACTGAAACCGATATAAATGAACGATCCCATTCACAAAGATCACCTGGAATAAAGTCTCTTTTCATGAGAAATGTTCAACACTTTCTGGTTGAATTAAAAGTTAATGGCTCAAATTTCTAAAGGTTAGTAGTTCTTTAGCGTGATGATTGGGCAAAAATTTAAGAAAAAATCCAAAGGTAGAAGTATCCTTGGTTGTAATGATCATGAATTGTTTCCCTTCAATTTCAGACAGCCAACTTTGTAGGAAGTAATGTTTAGGACACTGAGCTGCCTTACTTTTTAACCATAATTATAAAATATAAGGATGAGGCTGATTGATCGACTTTTTTTGTTCCTCAGCTAGAGCTCCGAGGTTCACCAATGGTGAGATTTTTGCGTATGCAATAATAATAATAATAATATATGGAATTTATATAGCGCTGAATCTTGTAAAAACAAACAAACCGAAGCGCTTGCACTCATCATATTCCCAGGCAGCAACTCTCCTTAAATAATGAACAACAGATTTCAACCATGCGCGCGCACGTACGCACGCTTTACACCACCCCACACACACACCCCCAAACACACACACCCACACCCACACACACACAAACACACACACACACAACACACACACAACACACACACACACACAACACACACACACACCGGAACAACCTAAAAGGTGAAAGATGCTTTAAAATTAGGGCAGATATTTTGGGGGGGAAAGTCTCAGGTAGGAATAAGTGTGTTTTGAGGCTGGATTTGAAGGTATCAAGTGAAGGCTTTGGCGAAGTGAAAGAGGGAGGTAAATCCAGGCGGATGGACCAGAAACAGAGAAGGACGGGGAACGGCCAACAGTGGTTTGTTTGAATCGGGTGTTCGAAAAGACAAAATATCTGCGGCTGAACGAAGGGAACGGGATGGAGTGTACAGGTGAAGACAGTTACAGAGATTAAGGGGCAGTTTTTGGAGACTTTGAAACAGAGGGTATTGATTTTAATACTCCAGTCTTTGTGAGACAGGCAACCAGTGAAGAGATCGCAGAAGAGGGGGTGATGTGTTCAGATTTTTCTTTCTTAGGACCATCGAGCTGCAGAGTTTTGTATGCGTTTTAAGAGAGTGGATAATGATGCTGGTAGGCCAAGCCAAAAGAGAATACAGTAGTTTTAAACGTGAAAGAATGATGATGTGACAAGCTTGGAAGTTGCATCAGTGGACAGATACTTGCGAATCGCGCTTATGCGCCGTAATTGATAGTAGCAAGACTGGCAGGTCTGGGTGATGAATTTTTTCATAGAGAGTGTGTTGTCAAGAACTACTCCTAAATACTTCACAGAGTTGGATAAAGGAACTGACGTATTGCCGAATTCTATTGAAGTTTTTGCGATAGACCGCATTTGCCCATCGTTAAGGTAACTGTATTCTGACTTCGGGGATAGAGTCTGAACACAGCACAAGTGTGTATATCTATCTATCTATCTATCTATCTATCTATCTATCTATCTATCTATCTATCTATCTATCTATCTATCTAT
>CM054143.1:57551247-57553747 GCA_028751875.1 Rapana venosa | reverse complement strand
CAGACACACCAGAACACACACACACACACACACACACACACACACACACACACACACACACCACACACACACACACACACACACACACACACACACACACCAGAAAACACACATACTCACACACACACACACAAACACACACCAGAAACACACACACACACAGAGGTAGGTAAGTGCCAACAGGCTCAGATGTACAGTTTGTGGTTTCCTTGTCACTATCTGGGTTAAGACATTCAACTCCGCGAATCTGGTCAAACAGTAACAGGAAGATATTTCAAAACTGTTTAGCACATCGCCATGTCTCAATAAAGATGAAAACACGACCTTTTTTTATAACGGCAATTAAAAAGTATTGAGTAAACTGAAAGTCAGTTGAGACTGTACTCCCTACCAAATACAATACCCAGCATTCCACAGAAAGTTTCCACAGAAAGTTTTCACAGGAAGTTTTCACGGAAAGTTTCCACAGGAAGTTTTCACAGAAAGTTTCCACAGAAAGTTTTTCACAGGAAGTAGTTTTCACAGGAAGTTTTCACAGAAAGTTATCACGGGAAGTTTCCAGGCCAGGGAAGAAGTTGTTATCTTGGTTGATCCTGTCCACTTTACGACAACAAGCGCTGAATTACACAACACTCTGGTTTCTGTCAGTTTATCTCCCCCCCCCACCCCGTTTTTGCTTTACCATCCTCTTTCCAGATTCTGTGTTCTCTCTCTGTCTCTGTTTCTCTGTCATTGTGTCTCTACTCTTTGTCATTGTGTCTCTGTCTCTCTCCTTCAATCCCGTCTATTCTATCTTCCTTTCTTACATTCTGCCTCGCTGTATTTGTCTGTCTGTCTCTCATTTGTAAGGCCTAGCCGAAGTGATTTAGAATAAGTACAAAAGGTCTTCTGTCTCACACGCAGTAGTAAAGGTAAAGGTATCCCATAACCTACGTGGTCGTTGGGAGAGCGAGGTGTCAGAAACCTCAGCTTCTCCAGGGGCCAGCATATTGAAGGCGGCGCCCATCTCCTCTCCCTCGCTGCTTTACCTTCCCTGATCCTAAAGAGGGCAGGTACTCATTTACAGCTGGGTAAACTGGGGGACTGTACTGAACGCAGTGGTTCTTTCTGCTAAAATTGGAACTGAAACCATGAAAGAAAACCCCATAGATTTCTACGTTTCTTTGACTCTTTGTTTTGAGAATTGCTGATCATTTGCACAACAGAAATAACTTTATTATCTGTATATAAGAAAGTGACAGACTTAAGATTTTTTGGAGAGATGACTCGTGCTTGTTTACAGTGTCAGGGCATTTCTCTTCAGAAAAAAAATATCAACTTGAATGTGTATTTGGTTTTAAAACATATGCCTTCTTGTCCAAGTAAAATCTCTATAGACTTTTAAAAGATGTTTTCATTCATCTTTATGTTGAAAAAGAGATTTCAGAGTTCTTAGAAAAATAGTGTCCCCAAATTTAGAACTTTTGCTTTAGAATAAATATTTCATTTAACGTCTTTTTACAACTGCGATTTCAAACAACACACACACACACGCACGCACGCACGCACGCACGCACGCACGCACGCACGCACGCACGCACACATACAACTTATGTGCTACAATTTTTATCCTTTGTTTCACTTTGCATATGCCTTGTTTATGTTTTCCCTATGTAATCTTGCTTTATTCTTCTTTCCAAGTCCATTCACTTTCCTGTTTTTCAAACAACCATTATTTCTTTCCCGCGCGCGCGCGTGCGTGCGTGTGTGAGTGTGCGTGCGTGCGTGCGTGTGCGCGCGCTCACGCGTGTGTATGTATATTTGTATGTGTGTGTGTGAGCGTGCGTGTGCGCGCGCGCGCGCGTTCGCACAATCAATTGGTCAGATAGCCAAGAAGCAGTCAGTCACTTCGTAATCTGGTCAGTATGTAAGCTTATTAGTCAGTCAGTCATACGTCGATGTAATCAGTTGCTTTCCTCGGAAAGGGATAGTTGGGTCGACAAGAATAAGAGCAGAAGTAAAACTGTCGCAACCATCGCCATTATTGTTGTCTATGCCTTTGTTATCAGCGTCATAATCACACTGATTGTGAATGTAGGTGATACATCAGCAGATATGGAGTAAGAAGTCATAAGATATAGATTAAATGGAGAAAAGAATGGAAAGATGGTCATCATCGTGTATATTGCCGTCCTTACCACCACCACCACCACCACCACCACCACCACCACCACCACCACCACCACCACGTTAATCATCATCATCATAATCATCGTCATCGTCGTCATCACCATCATAATCTTCCTCCTCCTCCTCAGGATCAGCATCACAAGAAGCATAGGAAGTGGACAGACAATGAATTGCGCTTCACATAGCGTGTGACTTTTCACTGCAGTGACAAACATGGCCAACATATTGCTGGTTTGCTTGTCAGTGGTATCCAGTTCATTTGAATGTGCTCTTTGAAGTCGTTAATCTTCACAGCTAGGAGCGATATTGATTCAGTCGTTTATTGCATTTC
>CM054143.1:57538747-57546247 GCA_028751875.1 Rapana venosa | reverse complement strand
GTGTGTGTGTGTTTTCATCTTTCTGTGAAGAACTTATCAAAATTATACATCCATATCAATTGATGAAATCGCAGGGTCTCTCTCTCTCTCTCTCTCTCTCTCTCTCTCTCTCTTCTCTCTCTCTCTCTCTCTCTCTCTCTCTCTCTCTCTCTCTCTCTCACACACACACACACACACACCACACAAGAGAGTTAATCACTGTAAAAGCAATGCCACTCACTACAGAAACATTCCAACTTGCAGGTGACTTACTTTTCCTATAAGTTTTTCTTTACAAAATTTTACCCAGGAAAATTCTTGTTATTGTAAGTTATTTTACGTGCACTAAATACACGTTGCACACATGATCTCAGTGTTTCATCTTATCCAAAAGACTAGCATCCAGACCACCACTCATGGTCAATGAGATGGCAGAAAAGTATAGGTTGAGGCAAGGAATAAATCTGCAATCCCTAGGCACACAAGCGTTTACAGCAGCAGCAACGTACAGAAGTATATATGTAAGTAAATATCTACATACGTGCATACAGACAAATAGACAGACAAGTAGACAGGCACACCGACAGACAAACAGACAGACAGACAGACAGAAACAAGAAGACTACTATCAATCAAAGTAACATGACCATCTACGGATGCTCATTAATCCCCCTGACAGCAGAAACCACTAGGGATAAAACACCACCACTCTCCTTTAGCAAAGCCGTCCAGCCATGAAAATGGATGACCCGTTGAGCAAATCCATGTAGATGGAGATAATTGCTCCCCTGTCAAAAAGTATCCCCTCACTATCACTTTGTCTGTCCCCCTTCACCCCACACTATCATTTTGTCTGTACCCCCTATCACCCTACACTATCACCTTTTCCCATGCCATCCCCCACACTATCACTTTTCACCCCCCATCCACACACAATCACTTTGTCTATCCTCCCATACCCCACACTATCACTTTGTCCCCCATCCCCAACACTATCACTTTGTCTGTACCCCCTATACCCCCCACTATCATTTTGTACCCCATATACCCCCACACTATCACTTTGTACCCCCTATACCCCCACACTATCACTTTGTACCCCTTATACCCCCACACTAGCTCTTTGTACCCCCTATACCCCCACACTATCACTTTATACCCCTATACCCCAACACTATCACTTTGTATCCCCTATACCCCTCACACTATCACTTTGTTTGTACCCCCTATACCCCACACTATCACTTTGTACCCCCTATACCCCAACACTATCACTTTGTACCCCCTATACCCCAACACTATCACTTTGTCTGCACCCCTTATACCCCACACTATCACTTTGCCCTGTTGGGAAAAAGAAACTGTTTGAACAAAGACTGTTGGTCTTCGTGTAAGGAAAAACAGAGGACAAAGTAAAGTATCAGATGTTTAATCTATTTTGATAAATAAAGGTAAGTGTTATGTCGTATTTTGTATTGTGTGTTGTATAATGTCGATTTTTTTCAATAAAGAAACGGCAAAAAAGTGTGTAATGCTTTGTAATGAAATAAGTGCAAAAAGAAAGAGTCATAGTTCAATGTCTTACCTAAAAAAAAGAAGATTGAATGACCTGTCATTTTATCATTCGATTTCTGTTGGGTGTTCGTGACTTCACCATCAGTCCAGTTCTGGTGATGAATGTGTTGTTTTTCTCTGGCTCTTCACAGTTGTCGTGGAGTGTGGTCGGGAGTGGAGTGACAGCTGGCCGCATTTCTTGTCTTATTTAATGAAAGTTTTGTAATCTCTTTTCTGTGTTTTATTCTTTTCCTGTTTTCTTCTTCTTCTTCTTTTTATTTTAGTTTTTCTTTTTATTGCTTTTTGTCCTCCTTGGTGACTTGTTGTTGTTGTTGTTGTTGTTCTTTTTCTTCTTGTTCTTCTTGTTCTTCTTGTTCTTGTTCTTGTTCTTGTTCTTCTTCTTCTTCTTCTTCTTCTTCTTCTTCTTCTTCTTCTTCTTCTTCTTCTTCTTCTTCTTCTTCTTCTTCTTCTTTATCCTCCTCTTCCTCTTCTCCCTCATTGATTGATCTTGCAGGACTTGGTAATTGTGTGTTTTACTGAGTAGTTTTGTGCGATAAAAATGTGAACAGCACTTTTCCATTTACTTATTTTGTCTGTTGTTCACTTTTTTTGCTGAAAGTGCGTTTACAGTGAGCTGTACAGTGTTTAATTTTTTTTCCATACTAAGCATTCAAGTACTTGAATCTACTTGGCTCTTTTGTAGTTTAGAAGTTTAGGACATGAGAAGTCAAGATTTGGAATAGCAGTGGAGAAAAACAAGTCTTGCTTAGGTCTGCATTAAACTATGCACCCCTAGGACGGGATAGCCTAGTGGTCAGAACATTGCGCTTGCAATCTGACGACTCGGGTTTGATTCCCCAAGGGGATATTTTCCCCTGGAGTTAACATCAGTGCAGACTCCACTCTCCCCAAAAGTCCTTCAGATGAGACTATAAACCGAGGCCCCGTGTGTGAACACACGCAGAACATCTTGCGCACACGTTAAATTCTGTTCCGCTTTTCGTAAGAGTAGGCCATTGTGTGCCGGTGGGAACAGATGACAGAATTTACAAAACCGCATACATACGGGCACTGGATGTAAAAAAGCATATAAGTGCTTATTCCATTTTCCTCGATATAAAAGAATAAAATAAAAAATAAAAATAGGTTCTGCATGGATGCATTGGCCTTTGTGTAGACACGTGCTTGTTCTTATATGCACAACATTGCACACATGTAGCAGGAATATTTATTAATGATTTGGACTTGTTAGTACTATTAATTATTATTGGTTGCATGACTGTGTAAGGATGGGTTGAGTACAAGCGCTTTGATTTGTCTGTGCAAGATATAGTGCTACGTGAATTCTATTATTATTATCGTTATGGATAATAATAATATATATATATAATATATATATATATTATATATATAGATAGATAGAGAGAGAGAGAGAGAGAGAGAGAGAGAGAGAGAGAGAGAGAGAGAGAGAGGAGAGAAAGAGACAGATGAAGACAGAGAGAGGAGTAGGAAAAAGTAGAAACAGGAAAAAAGAGAGTAGCAGTGACAGAGAGAGAGAGAGAGAGAGAGAGAGAGAGAGAGAGAGAGAGAGAGAGAGAGAGAGAGAGAGAGAGAGAGAGAGAGAGAGACAGACAGACAGACAGACAGACAGACAAACGGACACAGACAGACAGGCAGACAGGCAGAAAACAAGAAGACTGCCATCAATCAAGGGAACATGACCATCTACGGATGCTCATTAATCTCCCTGACAGCAGAAACCACTGTGGGGGAAAAAGCAAACCAACCAAACACCACTCTCCTTTAGCAAAGCCGTCAAGCCATGAAAATGTATGACCCGTTCAGCAAATCGATGTTAATGGAGTTAATTGCTCCCCTGTCGAAAGGTTGGTGGTGGTGGGGGGGGGGGGGGGGGGGGGCCGGGGGGCGCTATTAATCCCCCCCCCCCCTCGTGGGAAAAGCAAACTGTGCCCTCCTTGTTACCAAGAAAAGATAAAGGAATGTGTTCCCCACAAAATGAAGGCTTGTTATGTGTGATGGTTTTCATACAGAAAAGGGCAAAATGAAGAGTCGTAGGTCCAACGTCTTTTGATAAAGAAAACGAAAAATGATGGGTCACCTATCTGATGTTTTTTAATAGAATAGGGACAAAATACAGAGCCGTATGTTTGATGTCTTTTCATAGAATAAGGACAAAATACAGAGCCATATGTTTGATGTCTTTTCATAGAATAAGGACAAAATACGTGCCATATATCTGACGTCTTGTTATAAAGAAAAGGACAAAGAGAGTTGTCAAATGTGTAACGGGCGCAGGATCACCTAGTTGTCCATTCACCCCTGAAGCACACGCTCGAGGTTTTCCCTCCTTTAGGTAACACCAGTATTGACTCCACCCCCATGAAAGTTCTTTCTATCAGACTATAAGTCGAGATTTCGCGAGTGAACGCATGCAGAATATCTTGTGAACACGTTAAAACCGATGAGTCAAGTCAAGTCAAAGTCAAGTCAAAAACACTTTAATCATCCCATGAAGGGCAATCACAATACTGACAGGCAGATTGATACACATCAAAAATATCAAAGACAGAAAAGCTATATTTCATATTGGTTTTCAAATGATTTCAAATAAAATGTCACGAACACACACACACACACCAACACACACGCGCGCATGCGCGCGCACACACACACACGCACAAACACACGCACGCATGCACACACATCAATTGCGAACACAATTTAAAACCCATTGACTAGAAGACATAAAAACTTATTTTTTACGTACGCATATACGCAGCACGTCCACACGCACGTATGTGTGTGTGCGAACACGCCCACGCACACCCGCACCATACACCAATATATAAATTCAATGTTTTAAGATGATTCTGCCCTTTGGAACGGGTGACAAAACTAAAACAACTGCATACACACTAGTGTCGTGTTTAGACATCGTCCCGAAGTCGGAATGAGGCTACCTAAATGGTAGAGAAAAAAACTATGCTATACGCAGAATATCTCACCATTGGTGAATCTCGGAGCTCTAGCTGAGAACCACTCCCACCACCCCCCCCCCCAAAAAAAAAAGAAAATAGGAAAGAAAAAAAGCCTTGAAGTTAAATAAAAACGAAAAAGTAAAGAGACGCACATATCTACTGTTTTATACTAAACTATGGAAAAAATGAAGTGTCAAATGCCTGCTTTGCTATTTTAAAAAACAACAACAAAATAAGAGTCCTATGTCTGATAGTTACTAGATAAAGAAGAGACAAAATGAAATTCCATATCTCTAACGTCTTTTGAATGAAATAAGGACAAAATGAGGTGACTTTCAGTTGATTTCTTGTTTCTTTTTCCTTTTAGTTTTTGCAGCTACACAATCAGCCCACCTCTGGTGATAAATGTGATTATTTTTCTGCACCTCTTCACGGTAACCGTGGAGTGTGGTTAGGGCTGCAAAATCAACAAGCCACGCTTCTTGTCTCCTCTCCTTAAGACTATAAACTAAAGCACCGTGTGCGAACGAACGCACGTACAACATCTTCAGCTCACCTTAAAACCTGTTCCATCTTTTGAAAGTGGAGGCTATTCGTGCCCGTGGGAACGATGACAACATTTACAACGTTGCATGCACACAGGGACTAGATATAAAAAAGCGTATGTGCTTATCCATTATTCTCAAAATGAAGGAAGGAATCAATAATTACATAAATAATACATTTGAGCTCTGTTCTAAAAAAAAGAGAGATGGATAGACGGTAATGAATCTGTGTTAACGTGTTAACTACCTACATAAATATATTTGTTCATTCATAATCGAATAAGGGGACAGAAAAGAAAGGCTGACACTGCTCATGTAGCACTGCGTTCTCTCCTTGGGAAAAGCAACCCAAATTTCCTGCAGACAAATCTGCCGTGACTGAAGGTGGTATATGATATAATACAACTCTACCAAACCCATTACAATACAATGAATAGAATACAACACAGTACAAAATAATACACAATACAATAAATTACAGTATAATACAATACAACCGAAAACAACTCAACCAATTACAATACATTAAATGGAATACAACACAGTACAATTTGATAACTGTACAATACAATATAATATAATTCAATACAATGCTATAAATGGAAAGGAACACAACGCGATACAAAACAACACAGCACACTAGAATAGATTAGACTATACCACACCACGCCACACACCACACACATCACACCACACAACACCACACCACATACACCACAGCACACCTTACCACACCATACCACAGCACACCTTACCACACCACACCACACCACGCTACACAACACCACACCACACTACACCACACCAGACCACACCACACCACACCACACCACCCAACACCACACTACACACACACACACACACACACACACACACACACACACACACACACACACACACACACACACACACACACACACACACACACACACACACACACACACAGAACATTGAGAACATATCTGCAAAGGCCTCAGCCTTTTCTGCATTGGTTGGAAATTCATTGTTTTTAAGTTTAATTGGACAAGTTTAATATGGCTCCTTCTCAAATAGATTCGCGTTTTATAACCGTGAGAAGGGTTAATTCACTATATTTTAGAATGAAGTTAAATGCATTCCTTACAAAATTTTGTAAACATGTTAGATGTCTATGTGGGGATCATATTTCCAATACTCATCTCATATTTGATTGCCCTATTGTAAAACCTTTTTTACCTACATTTTCTGAACAGTCTCTGGAAAATGTCTTTGAAAATTCAAAGCTAGCCTTTGCCATCGTCAGATGTTTATTGCATAGTCCACTTGATTATTTATTGTAGTTACAGTATTGTTATTTCCTGTTTCCACATTGTTGAGTTTACATTTTGCTGCTGTTTAAAAGTATTATCATTACTTTTCTAGGTTGGTTGGGGAATGGGGGTGGGTGGGGGGTGTTTAGTTTGTGTGTGTGTGTGTGTTTTCCAAAAAACAAACAAACCCCAACACATGCTATTTCTTAACCTTTTCTCCTTCCACTCCTTCTTCTCCCTTCTTTAACTTCCACTATACTTTCTATTTCCCTCGTCTAATATCACTTAGAGTGAACAGACGTTAAATTGAAGACAACAACAACAACAACAACACACACACAGACACCCCACCCGACCCCACCCCACCCACCACACCTCACCACACACCTCACCACACCACGCCACACCACACACCACACCACACCACACCACACCACACCACACCACACCCCATTTGTGCCACACACACATGTGTACCAGCCTATCATTAGAACCTACCGACCACACTGTATTTATGTTAAAAAAAGAAAATAAAATCGACCTCTTCTAAATGGGAAAGAAGGAAAGAAGAATGAGTTCTGCCAGAGGTCTGGGACATACTCGTCTGTCTGTGATTCCAGACTTGCCATGGAAAAGAGAAGTTGGAGGAAAGGGAGGGGATGGGTCTGGGAGGGGGTGGGGGCAAGTGGGGGTGGGGGTGGGAAGAGGGACGGGAAAGGAAGGGGATTCAGGATTTGTGTGTGTGTGTGTTGAGAATGTTAGACGTTTTACATGGCGGAAATGGCAACATTACCAAGTAAACAGCAAGGCGCAGACATGGACACACTGAAAGGTACGGCAACACGCCAAGAATACACAGGCATGTGTGGGTATGTCCCCCCCCCCCCTGACCCCCAATACACACACATGCACACACTTTCCTGTCTTTAAGTGTATTTGTTTTCCTACCAGAGTGGGGTTTTTTCTACAGGATTTTGCCAGGGACACCTGTCCTGTTGACGTGGGTTCCTTTATGTGCGCTGAATGCGTGTTGCACATAGGATCTCGGTTTACCGATTATTGCTCGAGAAAGAGAGAAACAGCTTGAACCAGATTTCATTTTAGCTTTGGCCCCAGGGGGGTTTGTAAGCGAGG
>CM054143.1:57518747-57531247 GCA_028751875.1 Rapana venosa | reverse complement strand
GGACCTGTGCAATCAGGACAGAGGAGATTGTGTTTATTGTCTGTTTAGTTCCTTTCTGGCAGCTAACTCATTTCTCACGTGCTTGCCCATGTACAAAACAAAAATGCACGGGGATTATTGATTGGTCGATGGGCCTGTTTACCTTGTTAACTCTCACTGTCTACTGCTGCTTTCTTTCTTCATCAACCCCACCAGTTTTATCTCTTGTATCTTTCTCTTTGTTTGTTTGTTTGTTCTTTTTGTCTGTCTATTTGTCTGCCTCTGTCTGTATGTCTGTCTGTCTGTCGCTTTTGCTGTCTTTTCTGTCTCTATCTCGCTCTCTATCAGCCCTTATGCCTTTCTGTCTGCCTATATATCTCTCTCTCTGTCTCTCATGCTTATCTGTAACCCTTAAAAATAAATGTTCTCCATCTCTCATGATTATCTTTAACCCTTCAAACATAGAAATCTTTCTCTCTCTCATGTTTATCCGTAACCCTTGAAAAATAAAATAAATAAATCTTTTGGTATAAAGTCACCCATTTTTTCATTTGAATGGTCTCCTACTTTGTTGAACACCCAGACAGCAACTATTGTTGTCTGTCATATGTGCAAAAAAGTGACCCGCTGCCGTTAAGCACCTGACAATTCAGGTCCAGCGCATCAGATCTCAGCGAATTTTGAATTATCTTATTGTTATTTCACTTTCAGCAAATTTCATGACTTTGTCAGAAGGGGTGAAGGTTGCATTCTCTTTCTAATATTCTGGAACTTCAGTCATAAATAAGTAGGTTTGAAAACAATTAAAATAAAAGGTAAATATGTCACACAACCTATGTGGTCGTAGGGGAGTGAGGCATCAGAGGCCTCACTTCTCTAGGGGCCAGCATAATGAGAGCGGCGCCCATCTCCTCCTCCTCGCTACTTTAACTTCTCTGACGCTAAAGAGGCAGTTACCAATTTATACCTGGGTGAACTGGGGAACTGTACTGAAGCCAAAGCGCGCAAACGGTCACCCATCCAACTGGTAACCACGCTCGATGCTGCTTAACCTTAGCTGGGAAAAAACGAGTGCTCTCACCACTGAGCTATCCCGTCCCAATTAATTTTCTTTAAAAATAGCCAAACAAAACAACTTTGAAGTAGAAAAAAGCGAAATTTATGCCTGTTTCATCATCATCATCATCATCATCATCATCATCATCATCATCATCATCATCATCATCATCATCATCATCATCATCATCATTTTTTATGTTTAGAATTTTTAATTTTCCCGGGGGAAAGGAAAGCTAAATGTTTTTTCTATAATTTTTAATCTTTCTTTAACTTAGAATAAATTTTTTATAAACTTTAATTTTAGAATAATTTCTAAGACGAAAAAGCAAGATTAGAATCAAACATTTCAGTACGTATTCAGAGCCCCCCTTTTTTCCCAAAGAATCAACCCATCATTCGAATAAATTCCAAATGAGAGGGGATCCACAAAAAGTTATGTGATCCTCTTTTTGAAAAAGAATTATCGGGAATTTTTTCCCAAAATACAATATCATTCCTTATTTTACCGCATGACTTTAATGCCATTAACACTGCCTTTGAGTCAACGCCAAAAAGAATTGGCAAACATCAATAGCGTATCAGACAAAAAATTCAAAGCCATAAGAATTGCAAATAATTCAGAAGTAAAAATAGAAAAATGTTGTCCTAAATGAAAAGATTTTTGAACTTTTAAAGTCGGAATCACATATGGAGCACCACTTTTGCCTGTTTCTAATACAGATCCGTCAGTATACACTTTTAAGTGATTAGAATAATTACTTTCTAAGTGACTTTTTACATCAACGGTGAGAAAATTTTGATCTTCATTTTTCTTTATTTCCGTGTCATCATCATCATCATCAGACCCGTGACCTTGGCGGTCGTGGGGGAGACATGAAAGACGATGCCGTGGTAAGCCTCCTCCATCCATCTCGGTCCTCGGCTCTGCGCAGTAGTGCCGAGTCATTCATCCTGGTCCATTCTCTGATGTTGTCCATCCATGACTTGTTTTCTGTCTTCCCCTCCTTCTGCCACCTTCGAGTGTTCCCTGCAGTGCTGTTTTTGGCAGAGTGTTGTGGCGGGTGACGTGGCCGAACCATGTCAGCTTTTTCTTCCTGACGATGGTGAGAAGGGGTTCCTGTGGACCTGCCACTGTGTTATTTGACTCTTGACAAATTCATTGGTCTTTCGTTCTCTCCAAGATATGCCCAGTAGTTTTTCTATGGCATTTTGTTTCGAATGACTGGATTCGCTTTGCTGTTTCAGCAGTCAATGTCCAGGTTCACTTCCGTACAGCAGGATTGACTGAATTAGGGCTTTGTAGAGCTTTAGTTTGATTGGGAAACTGATCTCTTTACTTTTCCATATGGTGGTGAGTTTGTCATGGAAAGATGTTGCCATGGCTATTCTGACTTTGATTTCTGTCGTCGATCGCCCGTCCTTTGTGAGTGTAGCGCCGAGGTATTTAAAAGCATCTACCTCCTCCAGTTGTTGGCCGTTCATGTAAATTTTAGCGGTGGCATTGCTCGTGCTGTTCACAAGTACTTTACTTTTCTCCGAGCTCACCTCCATCCCATATGCTCCAGCTCTGTTCTCAAGTCTGGTCGTAAGATCTTGCAGCTCTGTGTTACTTCCGCCCATGAGGTCAATGTCATCGGCAAACCGTAAGTTGTTGAGGGGTCTGCCGCCAATGGAGATGGTAGAGTGGAAGTCATGGAGGGTCTCTCTCATGATGTTTTCCAAGAACAGATTGAACAGGACTGGAGATAACAGGCATCCTTGTCGGACCCCAACTGTGGTTTTGAAGTAGTCTCCGACCTGATTGTTCAGAAGGACTGCACTGCTTGCAGTGTTGTATAGTGCTTGGATGGATTGCACTAGTCCTTCTTCAATGCCAAACATTCTGAGGACCTGCCACAGGCCTTCGTGCCATACTCTGTCAAAAGCCTTCTTGAAGTCGATGAAGTTGTGGAACAGGTCTCTCTGATGTTGGAGATGTTTTTCCATCATGATGTGGCAGTTAAAAATCTGTTCGATTGTGCTCCTGCCTGCCCTGAACCCAGCTTGTTCCTCTGCAAGGTGTTCTTCTGCCTCCTTCTTGAGTCGATTCAAAATAACTTTGAGCATGATCTTGCTGGCGTGGCTGATGAGGCTGATTGTTCTATAGTTTTCCGTGTAGTCGATGTCAAATTTAGCTGAAATATGTTCCCAAGGAGGAAACTGAGGAACAACCGGTAAAATTGGAATTGTTGATATATCGATGTCATTTTCTTTCATAAATGTGTCTGTATAATTTTGAATTGGCTGCATAAATGAAATATTGCGTGCCCGTTTAGGAAAATCAGTGTCTTGATTAATAAATATTTCCTCTTTTACTGAATTTGGAATAGAGATACTACGAACCACATATATTTCTCCATCTCTCATGATTATCTTTAACCCTTCAAACATAAAAATCTTTCTGTCTCTCATGTTTATCCGTAGCCCTTGAAAAATAAAATAAATAAATCTTTGGTATAAAGTCACCCATTTTTTCATTTGAATGGTCTCGTACTTTGTTGAACACCCAGACAGCAACTATTGTTGTCTGTCATATGTGCAAAAAAGTGACCCGCTGCCGTAAGCACCTGACAATTCAGGTCCAGCGCATCAGATCTCAGCGAATTTTGAATTATCTTATTATTTCACTTTCAGCAAATTTCATGATTTTGTCAGAAGGGGTGAAGGTTACATTCTCTTCCTAATATTCTGGAACTTCAGTCACAAATAAGTAGGTTTGCAAACAATTAAAATAAAAAGGTAAAGATGTCCAATAACCTATGTGGTCGTAGGGGAGTGAGGCATCAGAGGCCTCACTTCCCTAGGGGCCAGCATAATGAGAGCGGCGCCCATCTCCTCCTCATCGCTACTTTACCTTCCCTGACGCTAAAGAGGCAGTTACCAATTTATAACTGGGTGAACTGGGGAACTGTGCTGAAACCAAAGCGCGCAAACAGTCACCTATCCAACTGGTAACCACGCTCGATGCTGCTTAACCTTAGCTGGGAAAAAACGAGTGCTCTCACCACTGAGCTATCCCGTCACAATTAATTTTCTTTAAAAATAGCCAAACAAAACAACTTTGAAGTAGAAAAAAGCGAAATTTATGCCTGTTTCATCATCATCATCATCAGACCCGTGACCTTGACGGTCGTGGGGGAGACACGAAAGACGATGCCGTGGTAAGCCTCCTCCATCCATCTCGGTCCTCGGCTCTGCGCAGTAGTGCCGAGTCATTCATCCTGGTCCATTCTCTGATGTTGTCCATCCATGACTTGTTCTGTCTTCCCCTCTTTCTGCCACCTTCGAGTGTTCCCTGCAGTACTGTTTTTGGCAGAGTTTAAGCTCAGGCAAATAACGCTCACCAGATGGTTGTGAGAAATGTAGGAAATAATCCTGATCACTAGTGTCTTTGTTGCTACACTGATGACCATATACGTAAACTCTATATATCTGGCATGCTGGTAGCTTTCCTCAAAATTCCATCATGTATTCTTCTTATTCATCAAACGCTCAGACAGCAACTTTTGTTGTATGTCATATGAGCGAAAATGAGTTGTGCTGCTGTTAATTGCCTGACAAGTCATTCGACATTAGCATGGGAGAGAATTGTTATTTTTTAAGTCCTTCCGGAAAAAAAGAAGAAGAATGGGCCAAGAAGGCAGAACATAGTCAAGGAGGTCGCCAGGAAGAAAAGGAAACATGGCAGAAACTAAGAGAGGGATAGACAAGAAGTAATTCCAAAGACAGAATTCCCAGAAGGTGGGAATGCTATTTATATTGACAGACCCCCGGTTACCCCAGGGGAACATCATGTATGACTTCTGCTTCATGGTGTCAACGAGGCCTGACAGAACATACAATTGCAGGTTATTCTGCCTTTTCCCTATCACTCAAGGAACTTGTTTTTTTGCCACTGCTTGGGAGTTCGCTCACATGATTATAATGTGGCATGTCACTGGTCCTCAGACCCTAATCATCTAACCTCTTTTATGTGGCCGACGATTTATACATGGTAATAAGCATAAACATAAAGCTCTTCATTTTATGAAGACTTTGTTAAAATAATATATATCACTGGATATTTTCTTAGTATAATCTGACTTTTTAAAATCTGCTATGATACACACTAAACACTACACTACACCCCCCCCACCACCACCACCACCACCACCACCTATTCACATCAACACAAAGCCTCAACAACAACAATCACAAACGCAAGGAATGCGACTTTGAGCAACCATCTTAAAGCCTGATCATCACCCCTTCCCCTCTTGTCCACTGCTGCATCACAATCCCCATATCTCCTCCAACTAATCAGTGATACTCTCCATCGCTTCCCTGATACTCTCTTTCCTTTCTCTCTCTCATCGATATGTTTATTCAAGAATGGTCAGGAACTATAAGAGATCGAGATCGATATCAACCATATAGATCATTTAAGACTATATTCGTACAAGAAAGTTATGTTCTAGATATGGAAAATTATTGTTTTCGTGTTGCCATCACGCAGTTGAGGTTTAATGTACTCCCACTTAATAACAATGTATATCGCTATAGCAAATCTGTTCATGATAAATTCTGTCCATTTTGTAAAAATCAGATCGAAAATGACAAATATTTTGTGTTGTGCTACGTTTGAAGATTTAAGGTCAAATTTCTAAAAGAGTCAAAAGAACTTCCTCTGCATATGTTACTTAGAGCCACTGATCCTATCCACAGATACAATTTATCTAGATATGTGTTTCATGCAAGCAATAGGCGGAAGAAAATACTTTAAGTCTATAAGGTAACCAATCCTATGATGTACGTCTGTTAAACCACTTAAACATTTTCACCTTTGTTTATATCGCGTATTATCAAGAATTCGTGGCATAACATGATCATGATTTTCTGTATCTCCCCCGTTTATACTAATGTCTATGACTCTGATCATTTCAGTATATGTGAAATGTAAACTGTGATTTGACTATTATCCTTAAAATTTGAACCGTAGTAGGTATGAGATGTATATGATTTTCAGGTAACCAATGATTGTAGAATATGGATAGGTGCTGCTATATAAGATATGTTCCTATTTTCTTTTCTATATGTATTGTGGCCTAAGGCCAATGTGCAATTAAATCATTTCAGTTTCAGAGTTTCAGAGAGAGTTTCTCTCTCTCTCTCTCTCTCTCTCTCTCCTCTCTCTCTCTCTCTCTCTCTCTCTCTCTCTCTCTCTCTCTCTCTCTCTCTCCTCTCTCTCTCTCTCTCTCTCTCTCTTAAACACTTTATTGAAAAACTGCTACGATTTGGTATACTCAATATGGATGATTTTTCTTAGATAGCATTTCTCTCTATGATTGGGTTATGGTTGATTTAAGGTTTATAATCATGTAATTTTCTTCTGTATTCAGTCATAAATTGTTACTGACATCATCTTTTTGTATGAGTTGGCTATGTATATTTGTGTGTATTCCTTCTTTAATCAGTCATACATCATTATTTGTTTGTGCATTTGCTTTTCCAGTGATATGAATGAACTCACTGTTCCATCCCGACCCAACAAATGTATTGTGGTCCAAGGCCAATGTACATTAAATCATTTCAGAGTTCAGAGTTCAGAGTTCTCTCTCTCTCTCTCTCTCTCTCTCTCTCTCTCTCTCTCTCTCTCTCTCTCTCTCTCTCTCTCTCTCTCTCTCTCTCTCTCTCTCTATCTCTCTCTCTCTCTCCTCCCCTCTCTTTCTCTGTGCTACTTTAGGTTGTCCTCCATTTTCGTCAAGCCAAATTATCTGAACTCTCTCTCTTGTTTCCTGTTACTTTATAGCTTTGGTAAGTTTGTGCGTAATGGGATTATTATTACAGAGGAATCATGTTATTGAAAGTGGATTTAGATTTGTGCACACGTACAAACACATGTTTGCTTTTTTTGTTTGCTTTTTGGGGGGGTGGTGGTCATGGCTTTTTGTGTGTTGGGTATGACAATGAAACGGGTAATATTGTAACCTGATATATTTTTTGATATTTTACTTTTTTCTCTCATTTTCTTGTAATCCAAATCTAAGTGTGTACTAATGTGCGCGTGTATGTACGTGAGTATGTGTATGAATGAGTGTGTGTGTTGTGTTGTGTTGTGTTGTGTTATAGTGGTTGCGTTGCGTTGCGTGCGTGCGTGCGTGCGTGTGTGTGTATATATATGTGTGTGTGTGTGTGCGCGCGTGTGCGTGTGCGCGCGTGTATGTGTGTACGAGTTATGCAGTGTATTTCTCTTGTTGTTTTTTTGGTGGGGGAGGGGGTCCATTTTTGTTGTTGATGAGTTTTTTTTTGTTTTTGGTTGCGTGAGTGTGTGTGTGTGTGTGTGTGTGTGTGTGTGTGTGTGTGTGTGTGTGTGTGTGTTCTTTCTTCTTTTTCTCTGTTTCTATTTTTCTTTTGGAGTTAGTTTTATTATTATTGCTTATGGGAACAATATAGTTAGATAATATTGATCAAGTTGTTCTTTGTTCCTAGATAGATGGCTTGATGAAAAAAAGCAAATGCATTGCTTATTCAATGTACCATCTGGAAATAAAAATGTGACTTGACTTATGTGGTGCGCATTTGTGTGTGTGTGTGTGTGTGTGGGGTGTGTGTGTGTGTGTGTGTGTGTGTGTGTGTGTGTGTGTAGAAGTTAAGGTGCATCTGAGTTTGTGTGTACATATAAGTGCATGTTTTAATGTGTGACAGTGTCAGAAACACTTGCACACTTACGCATTGGCACAATTCTGTTTTCTTACCAAAAACACCTTTAAAACTAGAATGCTTCTGAAGAAAATTTCGATATAGTTCGTTGGCTACAAGTATTTTTGAAGTATCTTGTACATAGCTAGGTTTTGCACTTATCTACAGTGATGTTAGATTGTTTTCCCTATGTTACTTTTGTGGATTATTGCCAAAGTGTTATATGACCCTCTTTCAATATCGGTTTCTATTTTTTCCTGCAATCAGTGTTGTGGTGTTTGATGTCACTAATATTGAACAGACGTTAAATACATGACTAACGGAAACACATGTACCTACAACTATAATTATGTGTGGTTCCACGTACATAAAACACATGCACCTACAACTATAATTATGTGTGGTTATATGTACATATAAACACTTTAATCACAACCTACAACTAAATTGCTGCTTCCCACGTGCACAAAACAGCGCCAACCTTTATTTTTCTTTGTACTACACATGCAATTGCTTCCCATATTTAAGTGGATTGATTTTTCTAAGAACTTTGCAGAACAACTCCTAGATTGCCGTAGGTTCTTTTACGAGCCTGAAAATTTTGTACACATAGGGATCTGTTTTGTCTAATCCAAGACTAGCCCAAACCACCACTATGTCTAAATATTGGATCAAAAGCAAATACGTGGGAAACATCACAATCCTACCCGACTTAGCTTCTGAAGGGCGATTACACTAGACCTACCTATATCCTATGTTATCTAAGATTATAATTTCTCTTATGTTATAGCGACTGCACATTGTGGTTCCATGTACAATAACACATGCAATGTGCTTCCATGTATGCTTGGTTCAGCTGTGATGGTGATATTTTTAAAAGGAGACTGTCAGAATCAGCTTCCAAGATTCCATAGAATCTTTTACAAGCACAAAATTTACTGCACATGGGATCTGAAATCATTAGACTAGCACTCAAACTACCACTAATGATATAAATATTGAATCAAAAGCAAACTATTCGTTTTGGGAAAATATTTAAATGCTAACCTCTTAGCTTCTGAAGTGAATGATTATCACGAGACCTACCTAGTGTATGCGCTTGTTTCAAGATTTTTTCTCTTAGGTGTTTATGCATGCACATGGGTGTTATGCAGACAGAAATACAGAAAAATACATCCCCCAAATAAGGATAGTATCTGATTCAAACAAGCAGGAAAAAAACTACTACCTAAGGTTGCAAATCTTTGAATAAATTTCTTCCAACAACAACAACAATAATAATAATAATAATAATAATAATGATAATAATAATAATAATAATAATAATAATAATAATAATAATAAAAAAAATAAATGGAATTTTTAGAGGGCTATATCTTGCAATTACAAACCAGAGCGCTTCATTCAATCCGCTCCCACACATGCAACCAACAATGATTAACAATATTCCAACAAACTCAAATGCACACACACACACACACACACACACACACACACACACACACACACACACACACACACACACACACACACACACACACACACACACACACACACACACACACAGGTTGTACATTTCAGCAGGGTGTGGGAATTTTGGATTTTAAAGGCAGGGACAGATATGAGATGAAACAAGAAGGAAAAATCTTAGGTTTGAAATAGGTATGATTTGAGGCTGGATTTAAAGCTGTCGTAAGTAGGCTTTTCACGAAGGGAGAGAGGGAGTTCATTCCAGATTGATGGACCAGAAACAGAGAAAGAGCGACGGCCAACGCCCCAACTAAAAAGAAAACTTAGCAGTTATCATAATTCACTCGTTGAAAATATGCTTCTTACACTTTCCACAAGTTTTCCTTCAACAACATTGTTGTGTCACACACTCGGTGCTCTTTTTAAAAAAATGAAAAGGAAAAGAAACGATAAGAAAGGAGAACACTTTTGACCTTTTTTTCATGTCTTTCTCTTTGTAAACCTAATCCAGGCTGAACCTTTCCCATGGTGGCTTCCTCCTCTGGAAGGTAACCCGAGTTCCTAACAATAACTGTGCCGGTATTACCTCTGCTGTGTTGTGCTGTGCTGCTGTGTTGTGCTGATGGGTAAAGGGTCTTTGCCTTTTCTTTACTGAAAACAAACAGTTCGGTACGTCCGAATGACACATGGGGGAGATACTAGAAAGAGGCATGGAGGGAGAAAGAGAGGGACAGAGACATAGTCAGAGAGAGAGAGAGAGAGAGAGAGAGAGAGAGAGAGAGAGAGAGAGAGAGAGAGAGAGAGAGAGAGAGAGAGAGAGAGAGAGAGAGAGAATGATTGAATGAATGAATTTTTATTTTTCAAGGGTAACAGAATAAGCATAGACATACTTTTTTTCATCCGGCCCTTGCCCTGATTAGGGACTATCAACAAAACAAAGGGAAAACCCCACTACAACAACAACATGATTTAAAAAGATAAGTGTATATTTAACAATGCATAATCCCTAACTGACCTAAACATTAATGTCAAGAAATACATAGATTATAATTTCTTTTATTAAGAAAAGAGATATGCATTAATAAACACATAATTCTTAAATGAATTGAACATTAACATGAAAACTGATACACTGATTATATATAATTAAGTAATATGAATAAAGTAAATAGAGGGGAGACAGCAAGAAGCAGGAGAGAGAGAGAGAGAGAGAGAGAGAGAGAGAGAGAGAGAGAGAGAGAGAGAGAGAGAGAGAGAGAGAGAGAGAGAGAGGGAGCATTTTCAGGTTACATCAACATCAAAATGAATCAAATATCAAATTCTGGCAAAGAACCTTCACTCAAACCTTTTTTAAAAACATTCTATCAGTAACATATCATGTTAAATTACAAAATGCCATTGAGTCCGATATAAAACAGTTTTAACAGCCCCGCCAACAGCAGCATCAATACAACAATTGGAAGATAGGCAAATTAGTGAAAACTCACTCTATACATTTCCAAGAGGCATGGATTATTGATTGAAGAAGGAGAACAATATAGTATGAATTTTGAACGACTATAAAATAAAGCACTATAAAATGTATAAACCAAACATTATATAAAATAATACATTTTATATATAAGGGGAATTCCGAAAGGAAAGAGAGAGAGAGAGAGAGAGAGAGAGAGAGAGAGAGAGAGAGAGAGAGAGAGAGAGAGAGAGAGAGTACCTCTCCAGGTTGTATGATCATCTAGATAAATGGTATGTAACAAAACACCTACACAAACCCCTCTCACCTTAAGATGCAGCTATCAAAAATGAACAAGCCAAGATATAGCCTACATAAGAACATCCGCATACAAAAATATGTCAATTAAGACAAAGCAAATTTAACAATTTCCAAATTGTGTAAAATACATACGTGTATATAGAAAATAAAAATCAGATAATTTAGAACAATAACAGTAAAAAAAAAAAAATTCCATAACAACCAAATTAATGCATTCATAGGGGTAAAGTGTTTTGATTGATATATATATATAGAGTATTTTCAGGTTACATCAACATCAACATCAAATAAACCAGAGAGAGAGCCAGAGGAGAGAGAGAGAGAGAGAGAGAGAGAGAGAGAGAGAGAGAGAGAGAGAGAGAGAGGGAGGGAGGAGAGGGAGAGAGAGAGAGAAAAGAAAGAGAGGAATGAGAAGAAGGAGAGAAAAAGAACAAAACAAAGATAAAGAAGAAAAGGAACAACAACAGACACGAAACCAAACACAAAACAGAAACACACACACACACACACACACACCACACACTACCACGCACAGCACGCAACCACACACCACACACCCACCCGCGTCTAACTCGGAGAAACAGACAGGAAGATAACCCAGGCTGGGAATAATCCATCCTAAAACCTGATCACCACCCCTTCCTCTCCTATCAAACCCTGCATCCCACTCCCCATCTCTCCTCCAACTAACCAGTGATGCTCTCCATCTCCGTCTCTCTGAGTTCCTCTAATACTGCCCCCCCCCCTTCTCCCCCTGCTCCTCTCTGTCTCTGTCTGTCTGTCTACCCCTCTCTATCTCCCTCCCTCTCTCTCTCTCTGTGCTACTTTACGTTGTCTTTCATTTTCGTCAAGCCAAATGATCTTAGCTCTCTCTTGTTTCATGTTCCTTTATAACTTTGCTGAATATGCACATAACAGGGTTATTTTCATGGAGGAATCTTGTTATTGGAAATGGATTTAGACGTGGGTGCATGCACACATGCGTGAGTACACACACACACACACACACACACACACACACACACACACACACACACACACACACACACACACACACACACACACACACACACACACACACACACACACACATATATATATATATATAGTTTGAACACTTTAAAGGAATGGAAAAATGGGCTATGTAAAGAGACAGACAAATAGCAAAAAAGAATATTTTTATCCACCAGAGCTACAGCATTATTGTCTATAAGTAGTTTGGGTAAGAAAACATGAAGCTTCTGACAATGGAATAAACAGTGCTCCTGAGAAAATAGTTCACCTCAAATGCACCTTGTTTGTAAGAGCACTAAGTCGCATTCTGTAAGAAATAGTGGTAATCAGTCTCGCTTAGAAGATAGAATAATACGATGTACTTTCTCTTAAAACATGACCGAAAGAAGCTAAACTTTTCTGTAATACAACTTTTCTGTGATATTCTTTTCTGTGATACAAGCTTCACATTTGTACGATAACCCGAAGAAGTTTTCTCTAACAAACGGAA
>CM054143.1:57488747-57496247 GCA_028751875.1 Rapana venosa | reverse complement strand
TATAAGTACAATTCGAAAGTACCTTTCCACTGATGCAACATCCAAACTTGTCACATCTCTCATTCTTTCACGTCTGGACTATTGCATTTCTCTTTTGTCTGGTCTGCCAGCATCATCTATCGACTCCCTTCAACGCATTCAAACCTCTGCTGCTCGACTTGTTCTCAAAAAGAAAAGAATCTGAGCGTATTACTCCTCTCTTGGGATCTCTCCACTGGTTGCCTGTGCCACAGGGAGTAAAGTACAAGATAAATACCCTCTGTTACAAATGTCTCCACAAAACAGCACCTTCTTACCTCTGTGAATGTCTTCACATGTACACTCCTTCTCGTTCCCTCCGCTCTGCTGCATATACCCTGTGCTTACAAATACCTAGATTCAACCAGTCCACCGTTGGCCGGCGCTCTTTCTCTGTTTCTGGTCCATCAATCTGGAATGACCTCCCTATCTCCCTTTGCGAAAAGCCTACTTACGACACTTTTAAATCCAGCCTCAAGACATACCTATTTCAAACCTAAGACTTCCCCCTACAGTTTCATCTCATAATTATCTGTCCTTGCCTTCAATGGCCTAAAGTCCCATCACCCTGCTGAAGCACATAACCTTGTGTGTGTGTGTGTGTGTGTGTGTGTGTGTGTGTGTGTGTGTGTGTGTGTGTGTGTGTGTGTGGTGTGTGTGTGTGTGCGCGCTGCGCGCGCGCGCGTGTGGCGTTTACGTGTATTTGAATTTGTTAAACTGTTAATCATTGTTGGTTGCGTGTGTGGGAGTGAAATTGATGCAAGCGCTCTGATTTTTTTTAACAAGATATAGCACTATCTAAATTCCATTTATTATTATTATTATTAAATTCCATTTATTATCGTCATTATTATTATTATTATTATTATTATACCACCTCATATCTGTCCATACATTCAACAGCCCCCAACATCATCCCGCCATAGTGCGTTTCTTGTGTGTGTGTGTGTGTGTGTGTGTGTGTGTGTGTGTGTGTGTGTGTAGTGAAGTCAAAATTATCTTCATTGAGTGTAAAAGAAAAAGCGTAAAAAGCCTTTTTTCATCCTACGCGACCACCCCCCCCCACCCCCCCGCAAGAAGTGTTGTGTGCGTGCGTGCATGCGAGTATACGTGCATATGTATGTAAGTACGTGCGATCTGTGTGCATGTTTTTCTGTGTCCATGTACAGGTCTATATGCATGACACATGCGTGCGTCCGTACGTGCATGTACCTGTGCGCACGCGTACGAATAGCTAAGCTAATAACGAAACCTTTAGCTGGAGTGCTTGTTCTGAGTTGTGTGTGTCTGACCGTGTGTACGCCTGTAAGCGCGTGCACATTCCTCTTTCCTGCATGTCAACGTGCGAGGAGGGAACACAAAAATGTACGGATCGAAGGAATACAGGGGGACAGCTTGAAAAGAAAACTTCTGAAAAAGGGAAAAGACAGATAAAAAAATGTATAAATTTTTTTCTTCCAAAATCCTTGCGGCGAGGGATGAATCAAAGCTCTTAACAGGCTGTTAACATTTCGCTGCGTGTTTTAAAGCCATTATGATCCCTGCTGGAGTTTTCTCCTTTTACTGCTGCCTCGCTCTGAGAGAGAGAGAGAGAGAGAGAGAGAGAGAGAGAGAGAGAGAGAGAGAGAGAGAGAGAGATTGAGATTCTGATTCCAATTCCGATATTTTAATCATGTAGCCTATAGGCCATTTGCCCCTCACGAAAGGGTATCTATAGCAAACTCACAGTGGCATTAAAGTTACGTATGAATACAACCATCATCCAATAAAAGTAGTTGAAAAATCAAGACAACAATCTTGAACGCAACCAAAATGCCTTGTAGGCCTATAAATAAATTGGCAAACTTCTAACTGTTTGTTCGTGGTAGGAAGCCAAAAGTAACGCAAATCGAAACTAGCTTGGGAATTCATAAAGTTTCTATGGTATATATCGTTCTCGCAGTTCTTTGAAAATTGGGCATCACATGACAAAATGAACTTCGTTCTCAGTCTGCTGTTTACATATAGGGCAATTTATAAGATCAGCCTCACTCACTGTGTAGTCTGTATCGACAATTTTGTACTGTAATTACGATATGCCCAGTCTCTGTCGTGCCATTACACGCTTGAAATGTATGTCAATGCTCAACGATGAATAGTTTCATCAGTCAAAGTGCAAAATGTTCTATAAATATCAGGTCTTTCTCTGCCATTGAGATGAGAGTTCCATTCTTGCCATCTACACAAAATCATTCTCTCTTTGAGGGTTGAAAGAAACTCATCCGCCACATCCACTCCCTGATTCAACCACACATACCCAAATCCAAACATACAATTTACAACGAATGTTTGTAACCCAGTTATTTTTGCCCGAGCATCTAAGTCTAGAAGCATTCTATAAGCTTTATAAGGTAATATAAATCCCTGCATTCTTGCCAACCTTTAACCAATATTTAATAAATATTTAATACATTTTACAGCTGAGTTTTTATAAATAGCACAAATACTTGTTTCTCTGCTCACTAAGTCATTAGGCACGCGCATTTCTAGGTTTAAATATTTTTAATGCAAATAAATGTATCTATTGAGAAAATGCAGTGTCATCAACACCCCAGAACACTGCACCGCACTGAATAATTGGTTGAATTTGAGAATCAGATAATTTTGAAAAGGGTTCAGTGAGTAACCTTTTTGTGGTAAAACACACAACAGTGCCCTTTTGGCTCTACCATTCAGATCATGATATGCAGAAGCAAAACTGAGCTTGGTTAAAGAATGAACTCCCAAGCATTTGTATGCATTTGCAACTGGCATGTTTGTGAACCTGTATTTCCCTTGCTGCTAAATATTCCTCTTTTCTAAATACGACAATACTACTTTTATTCATATTTGCGTGTAAACTGTTTAGCTTAGTTTGTAAACCAATCGGTGTTTCAGATATTACAACCTTGTCATCAGCAAAAAAAAGTATGAATTATTCAAAGAAATCATTCGTGAAAGTAGTATCATGTCTTCCTTTTCATATAACATCTAACACTAACTCATTACGAAAAATGGGAAACCCCCCCCTCCTGGACTGGTAACATCTTGTTTCACACCCCGTGTACAGTCGATATAATCTGTCAAATCTGCTCCATTTCTACCTCTAATTCTAACATTTAGATAATTTTATGAATAGACTGAAAAAGCTTACATTTTACGCCCTTTTTCTTAAGGATGGGCTAAAATAAACTTCTTTCCACATTGTCAAAAGCTTTTCCGAAGTCAATTAAAGCTTTATACAGCTGGTGATTAAAGCAAAACTGTTTTTGTATCAAAGCCAGTGCAAAAAACGTATGATAAACAGTGGAATAACCTTTTTTTAAAATCCCGCATGATACTCATCTGTCAAGTTATGTTCTTTTACCCATTCTTGAAGTCTACTGTCGATGGTTGCCCTACTATTATTTTACCTCTTAAGTGTACACCTCAATAGTTCCCACAGCTGTTTATGTTACTTTTTCGCATAACGAAAGCACAATAGACTATCTCCAATTATCTGGAAGTAGCCCATATCAAACAATGAGTTAAAAACTTTTCAAGAATGTTAACAACCTGAATATCCTTGCAGTCGGAATGTGGCTACCTTAATGGTGGGTGAAAATGGTTGCAAACGCAAAATGTCACCATTAGTGAACCAAGGAACAAAAAACAACAACACCCCCCCCCCCCCCCCCCCTTCCCAAATTTCAGAACACTTCAGCTATTCCCGAATGATGTGGTCTGGTCCTTCAACTTTGCCATTTTCTATCTATCTATCTATCTATCTATCTATCTATCTATCTATCTATCTATCTATCTATCTATCTATCTATCTATCTATCTATCTATCTATCTATCTATCTATCTATCTATCTATCTATCTATCTATCTGTCTGTCTGTCTGTCTGTCTGTCTGTCTGTCTGTCTGTCTATCTATCTATATTTTATATATATCTATAAATATATCTATATCTATCTATCTATCTATCTATCTATCTATCTATCTATCTATCTCTCTATATATATATATATATATCTCTCTCTCTCTCTCTCTCTCTCTCTCTCTCTGTCTCTCTATGTAATTTTTTTTTTCAAAATTGCGAACAGTATCGCTTCTTTCAATATCAGACGATTCATTGACTACATTCTGCTGCGTCATTATTGCCAATGTAGTCACTATCTGTGCTGTTGTCCCACTCGGTGTGTGCCTCTGCTATTGTCCCTACCTCCAGCAACGTAATATGAACAAGTTTAAAACCAACTATCGACGGTTAGATAATTACAAGGACGTTTTCTTTTAAAGGAGATTTTATGTGCTGTTTCCAAAAATTCTCGTTGATTATTTACCGAAGAAACAAGACATCAACGCATCATAATGCTCTTTTTCTTTTCTTTTGATCAGATTTTTATACTCTCTTGTGGCAGCACACTAGGTATGGCGGTGATTTTCATTCTTCGTTTGTCTACATTTTCAAAGAAGTATTTTCGCTTTTCCCTTGCTTATCTTAAGAAGAGAGAGAGAGAGAGAGAGAGAGAGAGAGGAGAGAGAGAGAGAGAGAGAGATGAGAGAGAGAGAGGAGAGAGAGAGACACACACACACACGCACGCACACACACACAACACACACACACACACACACACACACACACACACACACACACACGCACGCACGCACGCACGCACGCACGCGCGCGCGCACACACACAGAAATCAAATCAAATAAAATTATTTTATTTCGATGACAATGAATAATCACCCATGTGCTTTTTTACATTCAGTCCCCGCCTTAGGGATACATCATAATAATTATACTAATGCAAACCCCAAACCCATACACTCATAAGGTAAAAGAACAATAAAAAAAAATAAACGAGAGAGAAACCACACACAGACAAACAGACAGACAGACAGACAGACAGACAGACAGACAGACAGACAGACAGACACTCTCTCATTCTCCCTCCCCCCACCCCTTCCCAAAAAACAACAAAAAAACCCCATAGATGCGTTGGGTTGGAGGCATGTCGGGGCGCAGAAGGGAGATGCTAGACCAAGGGAAGTAAATGCGTAGTGATTTAGCACTGCATACTGGGCATAGATTGTTTCCCTTAGACCTTATCGATTTAGCCCAACAAACATCCTATTATGTATGTATGTTTGTCCGTCGTGTCCGACGATGACCTCCAAAACAGCAGAGGAGGCAGCTGCTGTTTGGAAACTGGGCAAAAATTTGATTATAGTGGAGATGCCTTGCCCACAGCACATCCCCACTCTCTCGGCCAAGTGGGCATAAGGACAGTCAGCGTTGGAGATGTTCTCCAAAGGCCAACCAGCCCCCAGGGCTGCAGCACATAAGGACTGTGCGAGTCAAGCCTCCTAGTCAGAGAGTCATAGTCGATCACTGAAGACTAAGCTGTAAAGTGGAATTCCATGAGGGGGAAAGAAAGCCACTGGTCATACAGCCTCTCACCTTGCTGTTGCCCCCAGCGTCAATGGTTTAATCAAGAACTGTGATAAAGCCCAGGCTCTGACGGAAGCTCAGTGATTTAGCCCCACGATTGACAAGTCAGCAGCATGGCATAAAACCATTAGATAGAAACAGAGTATTTCAGAGAGATGCTTCGTGGAGGTGGCTGATTGATACAGTACCTAAATCGGATAACTCTGCTGGGACTTTGATATAATCTGTCTGTCACTCTCTCTTTTTCATTACCACTATTTCACAATAATAGTTTTAGTCTAGAGAAAATGTTTATTTACAGAGGGAATAGATAACAGGTGCACAAAGTAATGTGAGTGTCACATTTCAGAAAATGTTTCCTAGTTCTCTCAAAACGAAACGTTGCAATTTTATGCATTTTCGTCACTTGCAAAGAGTTGTGCTGCGCTGTTGTAATGCGTTGTGTTGTGTTGTGTTGTGTTGTGATGTAATATGTTGTGTTGTGATGTGCTGTGATATGGTGTGATGTGTTGTATTGTGATGTAATGTGTGGTGATATCTTGTGCTGTGATATGTTGTGATTTGTTGTGATGTGATGTGTTGTGATGTGTTGAGTTGTGCAGAGTTGTGATGTGCTGTGTTTGATATCGTTGTGTTGAATTGTATTATATTGAAATGCAATGTATTGTATTGTAGTGTAGTGCATTATGTATGTATTGACTTACATTATTTTACATTGTAGTGCATTGCATTGCATTGTATTGTGTTGTATAATTATATTATATTGCATTGGATTGCACTGCTGTATTATATTGTATTGCATTATATTGTAGTCTAGTGCAATGTACAGCATTGCCCTGTATTACTTTATATTCTATTTGTATTGCATTGTATTTTTTGCAGTGTATTGTATTGCATTGCATTGTAATATTATTGCAATGCATTGCATTATATACCATTGTATTGTATTGTATTGCATCTTAAGGACTTTCGGCGAAGTGGAGTCGTTACAGATGTTGTCTAGGGGAACAATTTTGAGCGGGTGTCACTGTGGTGGCTTGTACCCAGGCTCGAACCCGGGCCGTCAGTTCTTGAGTGCAACGGTCTAGCCACTAGGCTATCCTGAACCCCAGTTTTCCTCCTCTTCCACTTCCTCCTACTACTTCCACTCATCATCCTCCTCTTCCTCCGCCATCTATTTCTCCTTCTCCCCTTCCTCCATCTTCCTAATACTTCTTACACTCCTCATCTCTCATTCTTTCACGTCTGGACTACTGTAATTCTCTCCTGGTTGGTTTACCAGCATCATCCATCCACTCCCTTCAACACATACAGAACTGTGCAGCTCGACTAGTCCCTCGAAAGACAAATATCTGAACACCACCACTCCTCTTGTGCGATCTCTTCACTGGCTGGCTGTCCCACAAAGAGTAAAGTATAAGATTAATACCCTTTGTTTAAAAAATCTCCACAAATCTGCACCCTCTTATCTCTGCAACTGTCTTCTCCTGTATACTCCATCCCGTTCCCTTCGTTCAGCTGCAGATACTTTGTGCTTTTGAACACCCAGATTCTAACAAACCATTGTTGGCCGACGCTCTTTCTCTGTTTCTGGTCCGTCCACATGGAACGACCTTTCTCTCCCACTTCGCCAAAAGCCTTCATTTGATACTTTCAAACCCAGCCTCAAAACGCACTTATTTTCTACCTGAGATCTTCCCCTGTTATCCTTTCTACTTTTGAATAGCTACCTTCACTTCCACCACCCCACCTAAGCGTGTTGAGCTGTATGTGTGTGTATAAATTTAATATTTGTTTATCCTGATATTTGTATTTGTTTATTTTATTTATTTATTTATTCTTTTATATCGAGGATAATGGAATAAGCACTCATGTGCTTTTTTACATCCAGTCCCCGTGTGTATGCGGTTTTGTAAATTTTGTCATCTGTTTCCAGACGTTTTTGTAGACATTGCATGCGTGTGAATGATTTGAATGGAAGCGCTTCGATTTGTTTACTTTACAAGATTCAGCGTTATATA
>CM054143.1:57458747-57483747 GCA_028751875.1 Rapana venosa | reverse complement strand
TACAAACAAAATTTGGAGAATGGCTGATAGAAAATGATACAGAAAAATTGTGCGTGCGTGCGTGCGTGTGTACATGTGTGTGTGTGTGTGTGTGTGTGTGTGTGTGTGTGTGTGTGGTGTGTGTAGTATCAGACCATAACTTAACTTTTTCAAAGGCATATTACCTACGACTTGTGTGCAATGCATCATTTGTAATTCGTGCAATCTCCTCTATCTCTCTCTGCCTCTGTGTGTGTGTGTGTTGTGTGTGTGTGTGTGTGTGTGTGTGTGTGTGTTGTGTGTTGTGTGTTGTGTGTCCTTCTGTCTGTCTGTGTGCGTGTCAGTCGTGTCTGTTTGTCTGTCTATCTCTCGGTTTTTTTTGGCCATTTTTCTTTTTTTTCCCTTTCTTCTTTTTGTTCCAGTTAACCTGTTTTTCTCTTTTGTCTCTCTGTTATTTTTCTTTTGCTCTTTGTCTGTTTGTCTGTGTCTGTGTATCTTTTGCAAATGCATTTGGGCTGGCTCTCTCTCTTCTCTCTCTCTCTCTCTCTCTCTCTCTCTCTCACTCTCTCTCTCTCTCCTTCTCTCTCTCTCTGTCTCTATCTCTGTGCGTGCGTGCGTGTGCATGCGTGTGTGTGTTCGTGGGGCGCGCACCTGCGCGTGTGTATGCGTTAGAATGGAACACAAAGTTTCAACGAGCTGTTCTGAGATGAAGGAATGGGACAATTGTACCAAAGGGATCGAGGGGAGGATCTAGGGTAGCGCACAGGTGATTTATCGACATGAAGAGCTCCTTGGGCGTGTGGGTGGGTTGGGGGGGGGGGGGGGGGGGAACGGTCTGCGTTGCATTCTGAATTTCATGACTTATTCGAATCGTCATAACCTGTCAGTAAACCAGTCTTTTAGGCAGAAATATGTCCAGTACTATACAAATGCTGTAGAGTTCAATCAACGTTTGGATGAAAGCACAGCAAAAATCATCCATGAAGTCGGAATGCGCCTACCTAAATGGTGGATAAAAACGGTCGCATACTAAAAACAGATCTCACCATTAGTGAACCTCGGAGCTCTTGCCAAGAAACGAACAAGAAAAATCGCCCCAAAAATTTACATCTGTTAACATAAATTATAATTACAATTTTCTACCGTGGGGATGCCGGGGGTCTGTCAGTAAGAAATAATATCCCCAAATTCAGGAAATTTTGTGCTCGAAATTTTCTCTTTTCTATCACTCTCTTTGTTTCTTGTTCCTTTTCTTCCTGTCACCTCCGTCTTGTCTGTTTTCTGCCATCTTGGTCCATTCTTCCGCCCCTTTTCCAGAAAGACTTAAAAGATAAGAATTCTCTTCCACGCCGAAGTCGGATTCGCTGGGCCTGACTTGTTAGGCGCTTAACGACAGCGTGACGCATTTTTGCTCATATAACAGACAACAGCTGTTGCTGTCTACGTCTGAGCGTTCGACGAAGAAAAAGAATATTACAATTTCAGTAAGTTCGCTGCTGTTTACCATATTGCTGCTGTTATATATTGTACATAATGGTTCTGTTGCTGATATTAAGCTGTGTTTGTCTGAGAATATTATGTACGATTGCGCGTGTATGTATGTATGCATGAATGTACGTTTTGCTTATGCTTTCTTAGCTGACAACCTCCATTTAGGGGTGAGGGTGTGGGTGGGGGACAGAACTGAAACCCAAACTGTTTCAATGTAACTCGCTAACCTGGACTGCTTATTGCGTATGACACTAGTGGCTTGGTGGCCCAACAAGAATGAACCTGACTTGAAAGCGAGGGGTCCTTGGTTCGAATCTCAGACAAAGCCCAGTCTTTTCTGTATTCACTAACGTCGTGGTCTGGATGCTAGTCTTTAGAATGAAGCGAAACACGGGAGGTGGGATAACCTAGTGGTTAGAGATCTGACTGCTCAGGTTCGAGCCACCACCGAGGCACCGTTCGAGGGGATTTTTATCCTGGAGATAACGCTAATGCCCAATGTAATCCTTCGAAGGTCTTTGGATGAGACTATTAACCGAGGTCCCATGTACGAACGCATGCAGAACATCTGTCTCACACGTTAAAACCCGTTCTGCCTTTGCAAAGAGTAGGCGATTTGTGCACCAGTAGGAAAGGATGACAACTTAAAAAAAATCGCATACACACTGGTGTCGTGTTTAGATATCATTCCCGAAGTCAGAATGTGGCTACCTGAATGGTTGGCAAAAACCGGTCGTATATGCAAAGTCTCGTATTGGTAAACCTTGGGGTCTAGCTGAGGAAAGAGATTAAAAAAAAAAGCAAGTGGAACAAATGTGTATCAGACACGAGCCGTTTGGTTGTTTTCGTTGCGTGGCTAAAACAATCAAGCAGGCCATCAAGATATAGTGGAATGTTAGGGAGAGAGAGAGAGGGAGGGGATTGCTGGTGGGGGGGGGGGTGGGGGGGGGGGGGCGAGAGTGGTGAGAGGGGAAGGGTGGAGGAGAAGGGAGGGAGATGACAGCATATATTTGTAACTGTCGTTTGAGAAATTCAATCACGATCTGCCCCCACACTCTTGGGAGGGCTGCCTCTTTTCTCAGCGTCTGTAAAGTTCTGCATTCTTGCCGGACCCATAGGCTATCGTCTGCATTCACAATTGGCCGGGAACTGGGAGCGTGGTGGAGTGGAGTGGTGTGGTTGGTGTAGCGTGGGACGGTGTGGTATAGTGTGTATTGTGGTGTGGTGGCGTCCAGTGTTGTGTGGTTGGTGTGGTGTGGTAGAGTGTGTATGTGGTGTGGTGTGGCGTTTGCATGTTGCGATGTAATGTGATGTGATGTGGTGGGATGTAATAAAATGTAGTGTGGCATCGTATCGACTTGTGCGGTGTGGTGGCGTGCGATCTGATGCAGCGCTGTGCGGTACAGTGTGGTGTGGAAAGATGTGGTGCAGTCAGTGTGGTGCGGTGCAGTGCGGCGTGGTGCGGTTAGGTGCGGTGTGGTACAGTGTGGTGCAGAGTAGGGCAATGCGGTACTGTGCGGTACGGTGTGGTGTGGTGTGGTGTGGTGAGTGTGGTGTGGTGTGGTGTAGTGTGTGTGTGGTGTGTGTGGTGTGGTGTGTGGGTGTAGTGTGTGTATTAGTGTGTGTGGTGTGGTGGTTGTGTTGTGTGTGTGTGGTGTGGTGTGTGTAGTGTGTGTTGTGGTGTGTGTAGTGTGGTGTAGTGTAGTGTGGTGTGGTGTGGTGTGTGTAGTGTGGTGTGTGTGTGGTGTGGGTGTGGTGTGTGTGTGTTGTAGTGTGGTGTGTGGTGTGGTGTGGTGTAGTGTGTGTGGTGTGTGGGGGTTTGGTGTAGTGTGTGGGTGTGGTGTGGTGGTGGTTGGTGTGGTGTGTGTGTGTGTGGTAGTGGTGTAGTGTGTGTGGTGTGTGTGTGGTGTGTGTGTGTGGTAGTGTAGTGTGGGTGTGTGTTGGGTGTGTGTGTGTGTGGTGTGGTGTAGTGGGTGTGTGGTTGGTGTGTGGTGTAGTGTGTGAGTGTGTGTGTGTGTTGGTGTGTGTGTGGGTGTGTGGTGTGGTGTAGTGTAGTGTGGTGTGGGTGTGTGTTGTGGATGGTGTGGGTGTGTGTGTTGTGTAGTGTGGTTGGTTAGTGTAGTGTTGTGGTGTGGTTGTGGTGTGTGTGGGGTGTGGTAGTGGTGTGGTGTGGTGTAGTGTAGTGTGTGTAGGTGTGGTGGTGTAGGTGTTGGTGTGTGTAGTGTGGTGTGTGTGTGTGTGTGTAGTGTAGTGTGGTGGTTGTAGTGTGGTGGTAGTGTGTGTGTTGTGTAGTTGTAGGTGTATGTGTGTAGTGTTTGTGTGTGTGTGTGTGTGGTGTGGTGTAGTGTAGTGTAGTGTGTGTGTGTGTAGTGTAGTGTGGTGTAGGTGTTAGTGTGAGTGTGTGTAGTGAGTGTGGGTAGTGTGTGTAGGTGTAGTAGTGTGTGTGTGTGTGTGTGTTGTGTGGTTAGTGTAGTGTGTGTAGTTGTAGTGTGGTAGTGTGTAGTGTGGTGTTGTAGTGTGGTGTGGTGTAGGTGTGTGTGTAGTGTAGTGTGTTAGTGTGGTGTGTTGTGTGTGTGTAGTGTAGTGTAGTGTAGTGTGTTGGTGTGGTGTAGTGTAGTGTAGTGTGTGTGTGTGTAGTGTGTGTAGTGTAGGTGTGTGTTGTGTAGTGTAGGTAGGTAGTGTGTGTGGTGTAGTGTAGTGTGTGTAGTGTGGTGTAGTGTAGTGTAGTGTAGTGTAGTGTGGTGCAGGTGTGTAGTGTGGTGTAGTGTAGTGTAGTGTGGTGAGGTAGTGTAGTGTAGTGTAGTGTAGTGTAGTGTAGTGTAGTGTAGTGTAGTGTTGTGGTGTCGTGTTGTATTGTGTCGTGTCGTGTCGTTTTGTGTCGTGTAATGTAATGTAATGAAATGTAATGTACTGTAACAATAATTGTCTGTGCGAAAATTAGGCTGCTCTCTCCTGAAAGAGCGGATGGCCATAATTCAGCGCCACTTGTTCTTTGTCTGCGTGCATAACATATAACAACGAGACTGATTTGTTCTACACATGTTGCAAGGGACAGTTTCTCTTGTCCCCCATCGTTCTCTTCATATACTCAGTAGGTGTTGCACACGGGACCACCCTACGCCTCATACGTAGAACTGGCACCCAGACCAATCCTGGTTTGGGGGATGAGAAGTCTTACTTCAGACAAAGTTTGAACCATGGGTCGCTTGCACATTTGACGGGTGATTTACCCCAAGAGCCTCAAACCATCAAAGAATGGGGGAGGAGGGGGGAGGGGGGGGGTAGCCTAGTGTTAAAGTGTTGAGCTCGTGACCTGGCGGCCCTTATTCCAGTTACCACCCAGGCGCCTGTCCGAGGGGATCTTTCCCCTGGAGTTAACATCAGTACCGACTCCATTCCCCTGAAAGTCCCTCGGATGAGACTATGAACCGAGGTTCCGTGTGCGAACGCACGCAGAACATCTTGAGCACATGTTAATAACCTGTTTCGACTTTCGTTAATGTAGGCGATTAGCGTGCCAGTAGGAACGGGTGACAAAATTTTATTTTTTATGCACGTTGGTGTCGTTTTTAGACATCATCTCCGAAGTCCGAATGTGGCTACCTTAATGGTGAGTAAACGGTCGCATACACAAAATCTAGCCGAGGAACGAAGGGAAAAAAGAATGGCGGCATCTTGGGGGAGCATAGCTGGTATAAAGTTTCGAAAGAAGAAATCAATATATTAAGGTGTTTGGTAATTCATGTCAGTGTTCACTGAATTGGTGAGAGAAAAACAAATTGAGCATGCGCTGTGATCTTTATCGGCGTAGTTAGTTATGCAGTTGGTCAATCATTTGGTTAGCGGATTCCGTGGCATTGGCGATATAGAATTTGCAAAAATAGCCCGTGCTATAACACATCATAATTATGACACATCTTTGGAGAAACCGAGAGAAAGGCTGAACACGTTTCCTTAGATACTACCTTCCAGTAACATCTCTCCATCGCCGCTGATGTCCGCTATCGGCTGTCGGAGCTCCATGTGCTGCCACCAGGGCTCGCCATCTGTCTCTGTCTCTGCTGAGTTCTACGATCTCCTGTAGCCCACACAGACCACTGATCTCAGAGATGTTGGATGGCAATGTAGGATGCTGCATCTTTTCCTTCTTCGCTCAAACCTTGTCTTGGAGAGCTGTCCTCTCCTTGGACACTAGCTGGGCATATTTGTAGATGCCCTGTACAACAATTGGTAGGACATTCAGAACCGAAACACTTGCAAGAAGAAAGTATTTTCTCTGAAGACTCTGTTGTCCAGCCCTCCCTGTAGTTTTTCTTTTGAAACTGTGGTTTCTAATCCAGAAATAAAGTCAACCACAAGATTGTGAACATAAACAGAGACACGCTTCCACAGCAAACACAGGATTACCAAACTGGAAACTTGCCACGTGTAACAGCCTTCTTAAGTTCCTGAAATTCCATTCCTCACGAGACCCCCCCACTCTATTTTGCACCACACACACTCTGAGGAGTCACTGGAGGTGCGTCCAAAGTAGATTAGGAATCTATTCTTGCCGGGTACCTCTCCTGTTCTTTATGTTCTGCCCTCATCTCATGTCCAACACAGCGGGTCTGCAGCGTGACAGATCTCATTAATTAAGATGACCCTGCTGTCAGAACACCGTATTCTGAACCTGTGTCCTGTTTTAATCTGATAGGGGGATGCTTTGTGGAAGTATTGCTTGTGTCCCGTGGCAGCTATGCTGTCCATGTTTTAAGGACCACCAGGAGTTCTCTGGATGTGTCTTCTTCCTTCACGAGGCTCTGGATAGACTCGGAATAGCGAGAAAGTTGTGTGTAGCTGTGTAATGGTCTGTGTACCCATACTTATGTATCTTTCGATAGTAAAAAGATAAAATTCTCCGTGGGATGCCGGGGCCTGTCAGTATAAATAACATCCCCGCCTTCTGGGAATTCTGTTCTACGAACTCCCTCTTTTCTATCCCTCTCATTGTTTCTGCCTTGTTTCTTTTCTTCCTGTCACCTACCTCTTGTCTATTTTCTGCCTTCTTGGTCCATTCTTCTGCCTTGTTTTCGCCAGAGAGACTTAAAAGATAACAGTTATCTCCCTCGCTGAAGTCGGATGCGCAGGGCCTGACTTTTCAGGCGCTTAACAGCAGCGCAACGCGTTTTCGCTCATATGACAACAATAGTGGCTGTGTGGGCGTTTGACGAAGAGGGAGATATTAAATGTATTGCAAAGTTCTGGACAGGTTTGGACATGAATGTCCCTTGTAGAGATGCCAGGGGCTGTGTGTGTGGTCGCAGTATTCCACTGGTCTGGAAGAGACTGTTATGGAAATGTCCTTTTTCCTGATACTCTGTTTTTATCGATGCTTTTTTGTGTGTCTTTCTATCATATCTCTCTTGCTCATTTTGTGCCTCCACAATCTCTTTTCTTCTCTGTACCCGTTTCCTGCTAGTTATTTTTCCTGTCCTCGTTGTTTTTCATGTTTTCTCATTTTCTACCTTTTCTCCACTCATATCTTTTAAAATCTTTTCTCGGAACACCCAGAATCTTATAAATTCTGGCCCTGTCTTTTGTCTTGGCCATTTCTTTCATATGATAAACCACCATCATATTGATCATCATTTTTACGCCGATGATACTCAGCTTCAATGCAGTGATACTGCTGAAAACTTGCCATCCCTCCTGACAAATATGTCCTTCTGCCTTCAAGACATTCAAAACTGGATGACTCAGAACAAGTTACAACTTAATGCCAATAAAACCGAAGCCATGCTCATAGGGACCAAACATAAACTTTCCTCCATCACAACAACTTCAATAGAAATCGGCAATACGTCAGTTCCTTTGTCCAAAACTGAAGTATTTAGGTGTAGTTCTCGACAACACACTCTATGAAAAAATTCATCACCCAGACCTGCCAGTCTTGCTACTATCAACTACGGCGCATAAGCGCGATTCGCAAGTTTCTGTCCACTGATGCAACTTCCAAGCTTGTCACATCTCTCATTCTTTCACGTTTAGACTATTGTAATTCTCTTTTGGTTGGCCTTCCAGCATCATCCACCTACTCTCTTCAACGCATACAAAACTCTTCAGCTCGACTGGTCCTAAGATAGACAAAATCTGAACACATCACTCCTCTTCTGTGATCTCTTCACTGGCTGCCTGTCTTATAGAGACTGAAGTATAAGATCAATACCCAGTGTTTCAAATGTTTCCACAAATCTGCACCCTCTTATCTCTGTAACTGTTTTTACCTATATACTCCATCCCGTTCCCTTCGCTCAGCTGCAGATAATTTGTGCTTTTGAACACCATATTCAAAGAAACCACAGTTGGCCGTCGCTCTTTCTATGTTTCTGGTCCATCCACCTGGAATGACCTCCCTCTTTCACTTCGCCAAAAGCCCTCACTTGATACCTTCAAATCCAGCCTTAAAACGCACTTATTTCCTACCTGACACTTTTCCCTCATATCTGTTCCTACTTTTCGACAGCATCCTTCATCTCCTCCATCACCACCTAAGTGTGTGTGTGTGTGTGTGTGTGTGTGTGTGTGTGTGTGTGTGTGTGTGTGTGTGTGTGTGTGTGTGTGCGCGCGCGCAGAAATTTGATATATCTTATGTTATTTGAGGAAAGTTGCATGCATGTAAATGATTTGAGTGGAAGCGCTTCAATTTGTTTGTTTTACAAGATTCAGCGCTATATAAATTTCATATATTATTATTATTATTATTTCTATGTTTTTCTTTATTTCTTTATGTTTAATTTTCTTTTTTGTCCATCTATCTATCTATCTATCTATCTATCTATCTATCTATCTATCTATCTATCTATCTATCTATCTATCTATCTATCTATCTATCTATCATCTATCTATCTATCTACCATCCTGTTTTCTTGTTTGTCTCTGTCTCTCTGTTTCTCTCTCTCTCTCTCTCTCTCTTCTCTGAGTTTTTGTTCCTTTGCTTCGTTCTTTTCCTTTTTCTTTCTGTCTTTCTTTTTGTCGTTCTTTTATTCTGCCTTCCTTTCTCCCCACCTTTCTTCCTTTCTTTTACAATTTTTTTGTCCTGTGTATTGGTCGCTATTTTCTTCAATATTTCCATATCAGCCGCCTGTTCCTATTTACATGTGCTGGCCATGTCTCACTAGGTTCAAGAATTCTATACGTTTGTTTCTCCCCGTGGGGATGCCGGGGATCTGTCAGTATGAATAGCATCTCTACCTTCTGGAAATTCTGTGCAAGGAATCCCCTCTATTCAATCCCTCTCTTTGCTTCTGCCTCGTTCCTTTTCTTCCTGTCACCTCGTTCTTGTCCTATTTTTTGCTTTCTTGGCCTTTCTACAGCCTTTTTTTCCCCCAGAAAGAATTAAATATCTCAGTTCTCTCCCTCGCCAAAGTCGGATGTGCTGGGTCTGACTTATCAAGCGCTTAACAGCAGCACAACGCATTTGTGCTCATATGACAGACAACAACAGTTGGTGTTTTGAGCGTTCGACGAAGAAGAAAAAGAGTACATTTGTTTGTCGTTTGTTTGCTAGCTAAAATCCTTTCTCTTTTAAGTTATTTTCTGCACTTTGTGCCATAAAAATTGCGTGCATTCCTGTGTGTGTGTGTGTGTGTGTGTGTGTGTGTGTGTGTGTGTGTGTGTGTAAGCGCCCTTTTGTAGTGTTTCTAATGTCTTTCTTAACTAACTCTCCATCCACAGTCAATCCAATCTTGTTGTTTATAGCCCTGCCGACCGCAGAGGCCGTATTGGGGATGTCACAATGTCAACTTTTTATAATCTCAGGTTAAATCCTTTCTCTTTTAAGTTATTTTCTGCACTTTGTGCCATAAAAATGTATGGTGTCAGTAACATACACATGTGTTTATATATTTTTTGTCTGCCTATCTTTCTCTTTGGGTGTCTATCTGTCTTTTGTCCTCTCTCTTTCTCATTGCTTTTTGTCGATTTTTTTCCTGTTTTTCTCCCCTACCCTTTCTTCTTGATTTGTGTCCACAGTTATTATTGCGACCAGGTTTGTTGTTGTTCTTTTGGTTTTGTTTTCAACCCTCTGGAGATAAAAAAAAAAGTTATCATTGCCTCACGCCAAGTGCATATCATGCTGGCTTTATGAGCTTTGCTGTGTACATGGGTACATTGTACTAATGTACATTAGGCCTGCATTTGTTGTTTTTGTTTTTCTTGGTTTTTGAGACTGATGGAAACAGGGGTAGGTAGATAGGTGAAAGAAGAAGTAATGGAATTATTGCTGACATTAATGTTCTGTGAAGCCTGATTTTGTTTACTTGCAAATTAGCCTAGTGGGTAGAAGGACGTACTCATGTTATGATGGAATTTGAGAGTGTGGGTTTGAGTCTTCGTTGGTGTGTCCTTTCAGAGGGATTTCTGTGGAGTTAACATTGGTGTTAACTCAAACAACTTATCAGCATACCTGTACATCAATAGGAATTTATGCATTGGTACAAACGCGTGTGCTTCCGTGCATTTCTCTGTGTGTGTGTGTGTGTGTGTGTGTGTGTGTGTGTGTGTGTGTGTGTGTGTCTAAGCGCCCTTTTGTAGTGTTTCTAATGTCTTTCTTAACTAACTCTCCATCCACAGTCAATCCAATCTTGTTGTTTATAGCCCTGCCGACCGCAGAGGCCATATCGGGGATGTCACAATGTCAACTTTTTATAATCTCAGGTTAAAACTGTGCAATTATGTACAGATTACAACAGGGTTTAAAACCAACTCTACTGTCGTTCCTTGTATCAATACCGTAGCCAATCATAAGGGTCAACCCAGGACGGTCACCGCGTTGTGGGCAAAAGCACATCAACGACACCCTTCCCTTAAAGTCAACCATCTCCCTCCCCCTCATTTTCCTCATCCCCTCACCCTGATTGGCAGCAAAATTCTCCCTGTCTTTCCCCTAGGGGAACCGTCGACCCTTCTCTTCAAAAGGTCAGGACAGCTAATTAGCGCCAAAGTCCACAGACGTCACACCACGTGACTTCCGCTTTAAGTCTTCTCAGCCTCCAGGCAAGAAAGAGTGAACTAGGCACAGGGTTATCGAACTTGTCCACAGACTGATTCTCCTTATTAGACTCCATTGATAGAAGTTACGTGTATAGAGATATCGCAAAATGAGATTGAAGAAAATGAGACATTTCCTTTGCTGCTTCTGGGCTTTTTTTGTGTGTGTGGTGGGGGGGGGGGGGGGGTTGTTGTTGTTGTTGCTCAACTGTACAACGAATCGACCAGTCATTGAGCTATTTTAGACTGGCTACTTGTTTCTACTGGTTGGCAAAGTCTTCAGCCAGCCGGGGTCAGGTTGAATATACCAAGTGACGGACGCGTAGAGCGTGGTTAAGCGTTCGACTTCAATCTCATGGGTCAGTGAAAAGTCATAGGTTCGAATCTCGGCGGCGTCTGGTGAATCAAGGGTGGGGATTTTTACGATCTCCCAGGTCAATTTGCAATGCAGACTTCATCATCATCATCATCATCATCAGTTCCGTGACCTTGGCGATCGTGGAGGAGACACGAAAGACGATGCCGTGGTAAGCCTTCTCCATCCATCTCGGTCCTCGGCTCTGCGCAGTAGTGCCGAGTCATTCATCCTGGTCCATTCTCTGATGTTGTCCACCCGTGACTTGTTCTGTCTTCCCCTCTTTCTGCCACTTTCGAGTGTTCCCTGCAGTACTGTTTTTGGCAGAGTGTTGTGGCGGGTGACGTGGCCGAACCATGTCAGACTTTTCTTCTTGACGATGGTGAGAAGGGGTTCCTGTGGACCTGCCAGCCGTGTTATCTGACTCTTGACAAATTCATTGGTCTTTCGTTCTCTCCAGGATATGCCCAGCAGTTTTCTATGGCATTTTGTTTCAAATGACTGGATTCGCTTTGCTGTTTCAGCAGTCAATGTCCAGGTTTCACTTCCGTACAGCAGGATAGTCTGAATTAGGGCTTTGTAGAGCTTTAGTTTGGTTGGGAAACTGATTTCTTTACTTTTCCATATGGTGGTGAGTTTTGTCATGGAAGATGTTGCCATGGCTAGTCTGACTTTGATTTCTGTCGTCGATCGCCCGTCCTTTGTGAGTGTAGCGCCAAGGTATTTAAAAGCGTCTACCTCCTCCAGTTGCTGGCCGTTCATGTAAATTTTAGCAGTGGCGTTGCTCGTGCTGTTCACAAGTACTTTACTTTTCTCCGAGCTCACCTCCATCAATGCAGACTTACCAGTGCCTTAATTCCCTTCGTGTAAATACACACATGCAGAAGAACAGATATGCACACTGAAGATCCTGTAGTTTTTGTCATCACTCGGTGGGTTACGGAAACACGAACCTATCAAACATACATCTCTTATGTCGGAATGCAGCTCCCTTCATGGTAGGCACAAACGGTCGCATACTCAGACTCACCCTTGGTAAACTTCAGAACTTTAGCCGAGGTTATATCATGTACAAATCTGCAAGTACCTTACTCAACTTTCGGCACACAGGTATTCATCATTTCTGTTAGTGTTTGTTGGGCCGGGAAACACAAAACACTCAGCATGCACGTAAGGCTTTACCAGTACACTGAATGGTATTATTGGTAAGGGATTTGATGAGTGGGTTTTATGTTAGATATGATGAAACATGTTGAATATCCACGCGATGATCTCACACGATGTGATCCTTCTTTTGTAAAAAAAAGTTACCCCCCCCCCAGAAAACAAGACTGAACAGAACACTAGCTTGGCATCGTTCCAGAGGCAGACAACAAGAAGAGACCATGGTCATCCATTATCAATATTGCCGTGGCCAATCGGACCAAGAATATGGACATGGTCAGGGAAATGTGCCCCCCAACAGACACAAGCTTGCCAGCCTGGACACTGGCCAAGAATAGCCGCCTTTCAAATCCCTTAGGTTCCTTCCCCTGCCACACTCGCCCTACTCTCTCCTGCACTGTACTGCACACACCCTGAGGTGTCTCTGGAGTAAATCCCTTGTACGTCCAAAGTAGATTAGCAATCTATTCCTGCCGGGTATCTCTCCTGTCCTTTCTGTTCTGCCCTGATCTTGTGTCTGCCACCCTGGCACTGCAATGGGACAGATCTCATTAATTAGGATCGTCCTGTTGCCAGGACAATGTCTTTTCTGTATTCTTGTTTAGTTTCATTCTGATTTGGGGATGAATTGTGTTTGTGTCAATGCCTCGTGGCTGTGCTGTGCATATTCTTAATGCCATCTTGAGTTTTACAGATGTTTCTTTTTCCTTCATCAGGTTGTGAATATTTGACTGGATTGGGCTGGTCAGTCTTTTAGCCTGAAGGTTTTTGAAGAAACGGAAAATGTGTTTTGCCAAACACTTGGGTATTTTGTATTTTGGTCTGGATTGAATGTGTTACAGTTACCGCAGAGTTTTTTGATTTAGGGACTGTATCATGAACCAGCCATCACCAAATTGTTGTCACAACTGTTGTATTCTTACCTTTGTGTTTGAATAGGCTACGGATAAGGTTAGAATAGTAAGAGTGTTTACGTGTGTGATGGTCTGTACTTCTGTTTATCATTTGTATCTGTTGATAGTCAACTGTATCACAACATTCTGAACATGTTTTGGTGCGAGTGTCCCTGGTGGAAGTGCCAGGGGTTGTGTTGGTATTTATGGCACTCTCATGGTCAGGAAGTTCTGTCCTGGAAATGTCCTTCCTAATGTTTTGTTTGGATCTGCCTGGTTTCTGTGTGTCGTGTGATTTTTGTTTTTTTGATTTTTGTGTTTTTTGCTGTTGCATTTCTAAGGCATTGTCTTCTCTCCGTTCCGTTCGGCGTTCTTTTTCGCCTGTTGTCCTCTTTTCCCCGTTTTTTCTCTTCTTTCATAATCCTTTTACAAAATTTCTTGTTTTTTTGCCCCTTGTGGAGTGTCCAAAATCTTATAAATCCTAGTCATCTCTTTTTTGTAATCATTCTTTTACCTCTCTGTTTCTCTCTATTTCCGTTTTCTTCTTCTTTAAAAATTTTCTATCATTCTACATTTTTATCCTTCCTTTTCTTCTACTTTCCTTTCTCCCTTTTCCTGTATCCACGTCTTTCTTTATGCCTCACTCTCTCTGCCTCTCTGTCTCTCTCTCTCTATGTCTGTCTGTCTGTCTGTTTGTCTTTCTGTCTGTCCTTTTTGTTTTATTTTTCGTTCTTTCTTTCTTTCTTTCTTTCTTTCTTTTTTTCTTCCTTCCTTCCTTCCTTCCTTCCTTCCTTCCTTCCTTCCTTCCTTTCTTCCTTCCTTTCTTTCTTTCTTTCTTTCTTTCTTTCTTTATTTTGCTTCCTTCCTTCCTTGCTTATTTGCTTACTTTCTTCGTTCTTTCTTTTTTTCTTTCCGGCTGGTCCTTGTTTTCTTCAATACTTCAACATCAGCTGTCTGTTCTAATTTACTTGTGCTGGTCATTCTTGCGCAGTTTGTCTCAGTAGGTTTTAAAACTGCCTGGTTTGTACTTTTCGTAGAATCAATTTTTAGGGTTTTTTTTGGCAATGTGTGTCATAAAAATATATATTGACAGCAGTATATGCATGTGTGTGTGTCTGTCTTTCTCACTCTTTTTTGTTCACAGGTCAGCTTATTTTGTTTGAACGTCAACATCTATCTGTTTTTCTGTCTGTCTGTCTGCGTGTGTCTGTCTGTATGTCTTTCTGTCTGTCTGTCTGTCTGTCTCTCCCTCTTCCCCTCTCTCTCTGCGTCTGCGCATCTGTCTGTCTGTCTGTCTCTGTCTGTCCGTCTTTCTGTCTGTCTGTCTGTTTCTGTCTGTCTGTCTGTCTGTCTCTCTCTCAGCGGTTTTGTCACTCCATCTTTTTCTTCTTGATTGTCTTTCTTACCCCCTTTTTAGTTTTAGGTTTGTTCATGGTTATTATTGTGATCATAGATTGGTTGTCATTTTGGTTTTGTTTTCAACCCTCTCGAGATAAATGTATCGTCATGACATCACGCAAAGCGCATAGTATATTGGCTTAATACGTTTTGCTGTATACAGTGGGTGTCCACTTTTTGTTTGTGCTTTCTTTGTACGTTTCTTTCTTTTTATTAAACTGATGGGAAAAGGGGTGGTGGGTGGTGGGAGAATGGAGTTAGGATGGACTAATTCTTGTCATTACAGATCTATCTATCTATCAATCTATCTATCTGTCTATCTATCTATCTATCTATCTATCTATCTATCTATCTATCTATCTATCTATCTATCTATCTATCTATCTATCTATCTATCTATCTATCTATCTATCTATTTATGTATCTATCTATCTATCTATATCCTTATGTTGTTTACATGTGAAGAATCTTAGTGCATATTTTTCATACTTTTTTCTTTTATTCCGAGTATAATAGAATAGGCACTCATGTGCTTTTTATATCCAGTCTCGTGTGCATGCAATTTTGTAAATAGTGTCATACGTTTCCACCAGCGCAAATGGCCTACTCTTCCAAAACGTAGAACATATTTTAACGCTTTTGCTAGATGTTCTGCATGCGTTAGCGCCTGAGACATTCGTTTATAGTCGCATCCAAAGGAGTTTTGGAGGGGTGGAGTTGGCATTGATGTTAACTCCAAGTGAAAAGTACCCTGGAAGTGACGTCTCGGTGGTGGTTTGAACCTGAGTTCGAACCCGGACCCTTAGGTCACCAGAGCAACGTGCAATGCTCTAACCACCATGTTACCTTGTCCCCCATGATACTCATGATATGATGATATTTGAGGATGCAGGATCGAGTTTTCACTGAGGTGTCTGTCTGAGAGCATTCCTCCTCTGAAGTTATTACCTTCCTTAGAAATCTCCTCCTGGTCTCTCCTCCTCTTTTTATTCTTTATACTACCTTCATTTCTGTCTCTTGCATTGAATGTGTATGTGTGTATGTATGTATGTGTGCGCACACACATGCACACACATGCACGTGCGCATGCTTAATGGTACTTAAACTTGTACATTTGCTTCCAAATGTGTATGTACTTTCATACATTCATGCATTTCTCTATGTGCACTACACCATTGTTCGTCCTGCCCTCTATTACCAAAATCTTGTCCCCGAACCCCCCGCCCCCCTCTCCAAGTTTTGTACTCCCATCACCTTCATTGACTGCAATATTCCCTCTGTCTCTTCCCCTAGGGGTACTGGTGACTCCTATCTCCGAAAGGTCAGGACAGTCAGTTAGCTCTGAAGACCACAGACGTCACGTGTCTTCCGTTTTAAAGTCTTTCCTCCCTCCAGGCCAGAAAGAGTGAACTGGACACAGGATTATCGAACTTGTCTGTCCCCTGCTTTTCTTCATTTGATTTTATTGAATGGTGTTCTGCTATTTTGATGGGAGTGAAAAATATAAGCTGTATCAATCTGAAATTGAATGAAATGAGACATTTTCTGTAGCTACCGCTGGGCTGTCTTAGTTTCTTGCTCAACTAGGTTATATAACGGTGTAACGAATCACCTGGTCAGTAAGCCAGGTACAACTAGCTACTCATCTCTACTGGTTGGATAATTCAGCTGCCAGCCATAAATAGATTAAAGCATAGAATGTTCCCCATGCGTGAAAGACAAGTCACCTTTACAAAGGTAAAAACTAAAGCCAAACATGGGTGCAATAGCGTGGTAGTTAGGGCACAGCTTCTAACTCTGGCTGTCTTTGTGTCATGGTTGTTATAACCTTGATCATTTCTGTAGAGTAGATGTGGCGAACTTTTAGATCTTCAATGTAATGTAATGTAATGTAATGTACAGACTGCCAGCACCTTTTCCCTATTAATGTGTACACAGGCATACACGGATATGAACATTAAAGACCCTGTAATTCATGTTGCAGTTCATTGAGCCCATCTCATCTCCCTCGCTGCTTTACTTCCCTGACCCCAAAGAGAGCAGGTATCCAATTACTCATGGGTGAACTGGGGGACTGTACTGAAGCCAAAACACGTAAACGGTAACCCATCCACTTAGTAACCACGCTCAATGCTGCTTAACATTGTCTTGGGGAAAGCGAGTGCTCTAACCACAGAGCTATCCCGTCCCCAAAATTAATACCCAGTGTCTTTTCAAGACTTCACGAATGTGTTGGGCTAAACAGTTGTTACAGTATTTACTGAGTAGATTCCATGAAAAATGTGAGGAAATGTCTGTAGAATATATCACACATTGTGATATTTGCAAAAAATGAAATAAAGTCCCACGAAACGATACACAACACTAGCCAGACATATCTTCAGCAGCTGATCGTCAGAACTAACCGTGGTTTCTAATTGGCCAGTATCACCGCGTGCATAATTTACCAAGACTATGCATGTAAGCTGAGAAGTGTTTCTACTACAAAGACAACTTTGCCAACCTGAGAACTTGCCATGCGTAATATTTAAGATTTTTGAAAATCTAATTAAAAAATAACCATAATTTTAAAAAATCTAATGTTAGAAATAAACAAATGAATGTCATGAATAACAACGAGAATGTAAGTTTTTCAGTAACGGGGACTATCTGTTAGACATGATTGAATATGTGCATGATTCTTTTTCCACAAGAGCCAGAGCATAGACAAAATACATCAATCTAAGAATCTACATCTTTTGGAAATGTTGAATACGTTTATGTTTGGTGTCAAATAAGTCTTGTTCTGACTTAAAGGCAGTAAAGCGGTTGATTCTGATTGATTCTGATTTGATTGTTCCTTACTCCTATCTTCGGCATGCCCCATCCTATCCTATCCTGCACTGCACACCGCCTGGTGAGGTGTCACAGGTATAAATCCTTCCTTTGTCCACAGTAGATTAGGAATCCATTGTTCACTGGGTCTCTCTCCCCTGTCCTTGCCTTTCTGCCCTAATCTTGTGCCTGGCACATCTGTGCCAATGTGACAGATCTTGTTAATTAGGATAATCCTTTTGTGGGGATGTCTTCTGTATCCTTATTCGGTGTTGTCCCGACATGGGGATGTGTTATGTTAGTGTTACTTGTGCCTCATGGCTATGCAGTGTATGTCTTTAATTCCATCATGAGAATTTTTTTAAAAGATGTTTTTTCTTCCAGTTGGATGAGGTTGGAATAGTGGCAGTGTCGTATGTGTGATGATCTGTGTTTGAGTTTGTCCACACACTGTTATGTGTCTGTTGATAGTTAAATGTACAACAGATGGGTAAACAGTCACAAACGTAAAATCCCACCATTGGTAAACCTCGCAGCTCTAACCCAGGAAAAATGTATTGCAAAATTGTGAACAAGTTTCAGTGGGACTGTCCACTTAGAGGCTCTTTCATAATTGAAGTTAATCTAAAATCTTGAAAGTTTTCTAAAGTCTGGAAGTTCTGTTCTGGAAATTTCATCTGTCCTGCTTTTCTGTTTTGATGTGCGCGTTTCTTGTCTGTTTATAATCTGGTTCTTGCTTATTTTACGCCTTTCATAATTCATTTGCTGTTATTTTTTTTATCGTGCTTTCCGTAATTATTTTTTCCCTGTTCTTCCTTTTTTCTCTATTTAGTGTCTGGTTATCCTTCTTTAAAATGTCTGATATCTTCTAAATTTTGAATATATATTTTTCTTGTCTCTTTTTTCTTTCTCTATGTCTGTCTTTCTGTTTTTCTGTATGTCTGTTTCTTTTTTTCTTTCTTTTTTTCTTCCTTCCTGTCTACCTTCCTTTCCTCTCTCCCCTATCTCCCTCTCTGTTTTTTAGTCTGTCATTTTTTCTTTTTCTTTCTATTTACTGTCTTTGTTTGTTTCTTATTTTTTTAATTGTTCTTTCTTCGTTTTGTTTCTCTTTTTGTTTCTTCAACTTTTTTCTGTATGTTGGGTCATTGTATTCTTCAATATTTTCGCATCTGCTCCCGTTGAAATTCACGTGCGCTGGTCATCTTGTATACTGCTGTCTCGCTGGGTCTCAGAACTGTGTGCCTGCTCTTTATTCAAATACAAACTTTAACTTACGGCACTGTGTGTCATAAGAAAAGTATGGTGCTAGCAACATAGACATTGTTTGTGTCTATTTGTCTGCATGTCTGTCTGTCTGTCGGGTGTCTGCCTGTCTTTGTCCTCTCTCTCTCCCTCCCCCCCCCCCCCTCTCTCTTTACTGTTGATTGTGTCATTCACTGTCTGTCTGCCTGTCTCTCTCTATCTCCCCCTGTTTCTTTCTCTGTCTGTGTCTGTCTGTCTGTCTTTCGTTGTATGTCTGTCTCTGTCTCTGTCTCTGTGTGTCACTGTCTGTCTGTCTCTCTGTCGCTCTCTCTCTCGCTCGCTCCCCTCCCCTTTACTGGATGCGCTTATTCCATTATTCTCGAAATAAAAGAATAAAAAGATTTTAAAAAAAAATCTCCCTCTCAGCATTTCTTTTTCGAAGCTCCAGGTTTTTTTTCTTCAGATTCCCCCGCTATCTTTTTTGTGTGTTGTGTCCGTATTCATTATTGTGATAAGATTTTTTGGGTTGTATTTGTTTTGGTTTTCAACCCTCTGGAGATAACTATAGTTATTATGGGCTCACGCCAAGAGCATATTATGCTGGCTTTATGAGCTTTATTGTGTGCAGTGTGTGCACATTTGTTTTTCATGATTTACTTGAGGCTTTTGTGTTGTTGGGTTGTTGTTTTTTACAGTGATGAGAACTAGGGAGGTGGGTGGTGGGAGGAAAGGATTGGGATGAATTTACTGTTGTCATCAGTGTTGTGTTCTGACTATTGATGTTTATATACAAAGTGGGTAGAACGTTGTGTCATGGCTAGACAGTAACTCAGGGTGTGGGTTCAAGTCTTCACCGAGGTATCAATTCAGAGAGATTCTTCCCCCATAGTTAGCAAATGGCACTAACTCCACTCCCAAGAAAGTCCCTCGAATGAAACCGCACAGTTAGGCCTGTGTTCCTGCACCAGCAGAACATCTGGCACACACTTTAAAACCTCATCTCCCCTGTGGGGATGCGGGGGGCCTGTAGGTATAAGTAGCATCCTTACTTTGTGGAAACTTACAGTCCCTCAATCGGAAATCTCCGCTGGGATGTTGATCTAGGAATTTTCTTTTTTCTATTCCTCTCTTTGTTTCTGCTTTGTTCCTTTTTGTCTTGTCGTCTCTTTCTTGTATATTTTCTGCGTTCTTTGTCTGTCTTCCTGCCTTTTTTTTTTTCCAGAATCAAATTTAAAGATAAGAATTCTCTACTTTGCCAAGTTCGGATGTGTTGGACTTGACTTGTTGGGCTCTTAACGGCAGCACAACATTTCTATTTATTAATTATTATTTTATAAACTCGTATGACAGATAAGAAGAGTTGCTGTCTGAGCGTTCAAAGAAGAGTAAATCACGTCGTTTTCTGTAGAGTAGGTGGGCTGTGGTTAGTGGGATGGACACCAGGAGCATACCCAGCATGCACCCTGCTATTTCGGAGAAAGGAGTGGGCTCAACCAGGTTTAGCTTGCTCACAACACATTTCCAGAAAAGCATGGTATGGTGCCCCAATAACTCCTGGAGAAGTTCAGGTAGAAGTCAAGCCATTGCGTACAATGGTCCCACAATGCTTATGCATGTCTTTCTTTCTTAAAGGAATAAGATAGCTCAGTGGTCAGATCACGTGTGCGCGCGCGCGGCGCTGCGCGCGTGTGTGTGTGTGTGTGTGTGTGTGTGTGTTCCCGTGCGCCCGTGCGATCGTGCGCATGCACATGTAAGCATACCTGAATATCCATACAGCTATGTGCACGAGCAAACACATATGTGTTTCCATGCACCTCTGCATAGTGCTATGCATGCTGTAGTATTGTTCCTCCATTCTCTCTGACCCAGTTCCCCCATCCATCCCTTAAAGTCAGCCACCTCTCTCGCCCTCATTTCACTCCTCCCCATCTAACCCTCACTGACAGCAATATTCCCACTGTCTCTTCCCTTAGGGATACTGGTGACCCCTATTTCCGAAAGGTCAGGACAGTCAGTTAGCTCTGAAGACCGCAGACGTCACGTGTCTTCCGGTTTAAGTCTTTTCTCCCTCCAGGCCAGAAAGAGTGAACTAGGCACAGGATTATCGAACTTGTCTGCCCCCTGCTTTTCCTCATTGGCGGCATTGAATAGTGCTCTTCCTTTTTTGATGGTCGCGAAAGTACAAAGATGTATCCTACAAAGGAGTAATATGGAGATATTGTGTTCTTTCATAGGGGTCAGTTGCTTTTTCGTTTATTGATGAAATAGTGACCCATTCAATAGCGTGTTATCAGTCATACATATCCACATGTTGACTGGTTGATCAGCCAGTGCATATCAGTTTTTTTTAAATATGTTTTTTTCTATACAAAAATTCTCGGCGGAAGAAACGACTTTACAATCATTATAAAGACGAAAGTAAAGGCTGCAACGCTTCAAATTGTACTGAAATGTCTTTTATATGCTAATGATTTGTGTGATTTATTTTATTTATTTATTCTTTTATATCGAGGATACTGGAATAGACACTCATGTCCTTTTTTTTACATCCAATCCCTGTGTGTATGAAGTTTTGTAAATTTTGTCATCTGTTCCCACCAGGACACAGTGGCCTACTATTTTGAAAGTTTTGGGGAAAGAGAAGATTGTCTGTCATAAGTAATAGAAAAATGATAGGTGTTTAGGTGTTGATACAACTATCATTTTGCTCATCACGTCCACTGCACAGCTATGATTCTCATAAAAAGATCTGTTAATTTTGTTAATAGTCTGGCCAACCACATAGGCCACATAAAGGCTGACAAAACATAAAAGAAGAACACTGCATGGCAGTAGATACACTGTTTATAAAGGGTATCTGTGAGTAATATTTAATTCGAATGATATTAAAGATATTTTAACTCATTCATCATCTGTCAGAATAATGTGTTGTACCGAAGAATTAAGGCAAAATCAGAATTATGATCATGATCATGATCATCATCATTACTTAACAAGTGGTTTTGATTGTGACATTAAGGACCACGTAAAATAACAAAGCAGGTGATAAGACATCCATCATCTCTATTTCAATTGCGACAAGAAACAAGTGAAATTTGTCTAGTTTTGCCACAGTGTACAGGTGTTTTTAACAATTCTCAAACAGGATTGTTTTACAGCTGTACAACAAAAATAAGTCCAGAATATCCCCCTCTCACTTAGCGTCAAAATAAAACCAAGATTCCCTAACTTCACTATCATCAGACCCATCAACTACCTTTGAATCATGTCACCCCACCATTGCATTCTTGACGACCCTGTCTGGCCTGATGACTTGTTATAGGCACCAAGGAAATGAGGACGTACCAGTCTGGGAAATAAGTCTGCTGGCTGGTTATTTTAGACAGACAGTCTTTGAGGGGATGACTGTGGCTGAGTGTGGCTGTACGTGTGGAGGCAAGTTCAGTTACTACACTTTCTCTGCAAAAGCCAGACCCCAGTATTTAGTCACTGTGGAAAAGTTCTAGAGGAAAGGTGGACATTGTGTAAATGATGTTGCGCCCGGCGCGCGCGCGTGTGTGTAGGGGAAGTAGTAAAATACCTGCTGGGACTGACACTGGAAACCCACTATATACATTTCTTTTCATTTTATTCCTCTTAAGCTCTTGTATGGCTGATATTTACTATCTCTCTCTACCTTTCTCTATCTCTTCCATATTAATTTTTTCTTTTATCTTTCTTTTCTTTCTTTTTTCATCCTTTCTGTTTTGCTCTTTCTTTTCCTCTTTTTAAAAAAAACTTTCATTTCTTTCTTTTTTTCTTTCTTTCATTTCCTCATTCTTTCTTTCTCAATCTTTCTTTCTTTCTCAATCTTCTTTCTTTCTTTTTCTTTCTTTCTTTCTTTCTTTCTTTCTTTCTTTCTTTCCTTCCTTCCTTCCTTCCTTCCTTCCTTCCTTCCTTCCTTCCTTCCTTCCTTCCTTCCTTCCTTCCTTTCTTTCCTTCTTCCTTCCTTCCTTCCTTCTTCCTTCTTCCTTCCTTCCTTCCTTCCTTCCTTCCTTCCTTCTCTTTCTTTCTTTCTTTCTTTCTTTCTTTCTTTCTTTTTAGGAGACAGATGTTTTACTTTGTTTGCGAACATTGGTGTGTGTGTGTGTGTGTGTGTGTGTGTGTGTGTGTGTGTGTGTGTGTGTGTGTGTTGTGTGTGTGTGTGTGTGTGTGTGTGGCTCCAGGGAAATCAGAATAGAGTAGGAAATGGAATAATTCATGTGAAGTGGAAGGGTGTAGACAACAATGAAGGGACCTGGGAATAGGAAATGAAATAGAGCACCACTAGTCTTGTATCACACATGTAACAATACTTCCTATTTAAAACTAATTTGTAGTCTGACATTGGAAAAAATACTTTGTGAAAATGAGAAGAGAAGGGAAAAGTAGCCCATGAATATTGTTTTTGGTGGGCATGGACACACACACACACACACACCCGCGCGCGCGCGCGCGCGCGCACGCATACGCACGCATGCACACAAACAAACACACTCGCGGGCGCGCGCATGCGTGTGCAGTAATGCAAAACAGTATGGATGTTTTTGTTGGGAATAACATTGAAAATTAGTAAACGTCTATTTTCATTCTTGCTTCCTCCTACCCGTGTTTCTGTCATGTTGTCTCTCTATCTGTCTGTCTGTCTGTTTGTCTGTACGTTTGTCTTACTCTTTCTTGTGTCTGTCTGTTTGTCTCTGTTTGTATCTTTCTATCTCTCTCTTAGTATCTCCGTCTATTACAAGCATTTGTTCATTTTTGTTTACTCCCTCTCTACCCCCTCTTTCTCTCTTCTCCCCTCCCCCCAAAGCTCTCTCTTTCTCTCTCACTCTCTCACTCCCCATCTCCCTGTTTTGTATCTGCCACAGCAGAAAAAAAGGTGTTACTTTAATTCCATCCGTTGTTGTCTCACAAAGAATCAAAGGATAGATGGACATTGAATAAGTTACTTGTAAAGGAAGCGTGTGGACGTACATCAGCACGGGCTTTGGAATGTATTTATAAGAAACTCACACTACTGCTTTTCTCTAAGCAGCGACACAATTTGTTTCACTCTTATCAGTCGCCATGCATTACGAGACCATTCCACTCTTGACGACGCTGTCTGGCCTGATGACTTGCTATAGGCACCAAGGAAATGGGGACGTACCAGTCTGGGAATTGAAGAGTCTCTCGGAAGCTTATTGCAATGGCACAGTGTGTGGGTGATGACTGTGGCTGTACGTGCGGAGGCAAGTTCAGTCACAACACTTTCTCTGCGAAAGCCAGACTCCAGTATTGTCACTGTGGAAAAGTTCTAGAGGAAAGGTGGAAACGGTTTTAATGGAGGCATTTGTAAGTGTGTGTGTGTATGTGTGTGTGTGTGTGTACGCGCGCGCGTGCGCACGTGCGTGCGTGCGTGCGTGTGTGTGTGTGTGTTGTGATTTTAGTGAGAATCCCTGCCTGTGTTTGAATTACTAAATCACTATCTATCCTATTCCATTTTTTTTCCCTCTCATCTGCTTGTCTGTCTGATATTGGTTTCATGGGTTCTTTCTTTCTTTCTTTCTTTCTTTCTTTCTTTCTTTCTTCTTTCCGTCTGTCTGTCTGTCTGTCTGTCTTTTTGTCTTTTTTCTTTCTTTCATTCATTTTCTGTTCTCCCGTTTTCTTTGTTTGTTTAGTTTTTCTGTTTTCTTCCATGCTGCAAATGACGGAAGCTTTAGCCGAGCGGTTAAGACCACTCGACTTCAATTCCATGGGTCCATGAAGTCGTGGGTTTAAATGTCGGTGGCATCAGGGGAATATTAAGGGTAGGGATTTTTAACGATATCTCAGGTCAACTTCAAGTGCAGACCTGTCAGTGCCTTATCTCCTTCGTGAATATACAAATCCAGAATATTAAATATGCACGTTAAAAATCCCGTAATTCATGTCAGCGTTCGGTGGGTTACGGAAACATGAACATACCCAGCATGCATCCACGGAGTTGGAATGCGGCTACCTTCATGGTGGGAAAAATGGTCGCATACGCAAAATCTCACGACTGGCGAACCTCGGAGCTCTTGCTGAGGACCCCGCCTCCTCCTCCACCCCCCCCCCCCCCCCCCCGTAAATGTAGCAGACAGAGGTGTTACTTCGATTCCAAATATTGGTCTGTCTGGCTCAGGGGAAATCCCGACAGAGAGGGAAATGGAATAATTCATGTGTAGTGGAAGAGTGTAGACAATGATGAAGGGACCTGAAAATAGAAAGGAATTAAAAAAAAAGGTAATATTCTTGTCTCACTTGTGTTAATAGAACCCAGTTATGTGTAAAGACAGGGTGATGCAAAAGTAATTTGTAGTCTGATATAGGGAAAAAAACCCTGTCATTTGTTTGAAAAGTGAACCGTAAGACAAAATGATTCAAGATAGTTCTTTGGTGTGCGTGAATGTGTTTTTCAATAGCTGTACACTGTTTGTCTCTTGTGGTTTTGTTTTGTTTAAAACAACATTTTAGATTGTATAGAGAGAGGGTTAAAGGTATGAAATATGCATGTAAAACACAACAGCTCGCAAAATATATGGACACACACACACACACGCACACACACTCACCCACGAACTAGCGCACTTACGCACACAAGCACGCACACACA
>CM054143.1:57446247-57448747 GCA_028751875.1 Rapana venosa | reverse complement strand
AACAGCTTCTGCTATTTGATCTTCAAACTCAATTCTGTCAAACTTCACCACTATCATCATCCTCACCCTGTCTAATATCACTAAGAGTGAACAGACGTTAAATTGAAGACAACAACAACAACAACATCATCCTCACCAGTGACCATGCAGTATGTTACCCCACCATTGCATTCTTGACGACGCTGTCTGGCCTGATGACTTGTTATAGGCACCAAGGAAATGAGGACGTACCAGTCTGGGAAATAAGTCTGCTGGCTGGTTATTTTCAGACAGACAGTCTTTGAGGGGATGACTGGCTGAGTGTGGCTGTACGTGTGGAGGCAAGTTCAGTCACAACACTTTCTCTGCAAAAGCCAGACCCCAGTCACTATGACAAAATATGAAGGAAAGGAAGAAAACGGTTTTAGTGGTGGCTTTTTGTGTGTGTCTACTTTTGGGGAGAATACTTTGGGGATGGACACCAGAAAAAAACCCATATCCGTAGTTTTTTTTTTTATAGGATTGTTTCTTAATCTCCCGTCTGTCGGATGCAGCTGTCCTGTTTCTGTTTTTTCTGCTGTGTAATCAGTTCAGCAGAGAAGAAAGTGTTACTGTGCTGCTCAAACATCAGTGTGTCTGGCTCGAGGCAATATTTATTTATTTATGTATTTTATTATTTCATATCGAGGATAATGAAAAAATAAAAATAAAGAATAGAGAGAGACCTTGAATAATTGATGTGCAGTGGAAGAGAGTGACAAAAATGAAGGGAGTTGGGAATAGATTGGAAATGAGGGGAAGCACCCGTCGTGTGTCGAGCTGGTTCGAAAAGTTTCTTTTCATGTGTGAAACCAGTGATGCAAAAATAATTTGTGGTCTCACATTGAAAAAACCCATTCGTCTGCTTTTAAGAAACAAAGAAACAGGAATTCATAACAGTGCTTTTGGTAGAAGCCAGATATACAGAAAGACAGACAGACAGACAGACAAGACATGCACACACACGTGCACGCATGCATGCATGCACGCATGCACACACTTTTGGAAGAGTAGGCTAGTGTGTGCCGGAGGGAATGGTTAACAAACTTTACAAAGCCGCATGGAAACAGGGACTGGATATAAAACAGCACATGAGTTTTTATTTCTTTATCCTCAAAATAGAAGAATAAAAAGATAAGATAAACACAGACACACACACACATACACACACACTCTCTCTCTCTCTCTCTCACACACCACACACACACACACACACACACACACACACACACACACACACACACACACACACACACACACACACACACACACACACACACACACACACACACACACACACACACACACACACTTTCACGGGTAGCCTAGTGTTAGAACATTAGGGTTAGAACATTGCGCTCGCAATCTGACGACTCAGGTTAGATTCCCGTTCAAGGGGATATTTTCCTCTGGAGTTAACATCAGTGCAGACTCCACTCTCCCCTTCGGATGAGACTATAAACCGAGGTCCCGTGTACGAACGCACGCAGAACATATTGCGCGCACGTTAAATCCTGTTCCGCTTTTCGTAAGAGTAGGCCATTGTGTGCCGGTGGGAACAGATGACAGAATTTACAAAGTCGCATACACATGCAAACTGGGTTTAAAAAAAGCATACAAGTGCTTATTCCATTATTCTCGATATAAAAGAATAAAATAAAAAATGAATAAATTTTAAAAAACCTTACTCATCCACTCACTCACCAACCCATTACCCTCGAAATAAAACAAAATAAAATAAAATACAAATAAAATATGCGCGTTTAATTGTACAGTGTGTCTGTGTTGTCTAGCCTAGGTATTAAGAGTGGGTTGCTTTAGCAGCAGTGTGGAGAGGCAGTGGACACGAATGGACTAAGACGAGCTGCTGCCGCACATCCAGCAGGAAGTCTGGCAGTCTCTGGGGCAGCTAGCTGTGCTGATGAGGACATGTACGAGGACGTCATTTCAGTTCAGTCTGGCTTTCTGCTGTCATCGATGTAAAAACAAGAAGATAATTGAGGATGGAGTCTGCCAGAAAATCGTAGAGAAGAGATAGGAATAATGAGAGTCACAGCAATATAACACAAGAGCTACAATAATAGCATATAACAATGATAACAATCATTTTCATCATCATCTTTTTTTCTTGTTCTTATTCTTGCTCTTGTTGTTGTTGTTGTTGTTGTTGTTCTTCTCTTCGTTCTTGTTCTTCTTGTTCTTGTTCTTGTTCTTCTTGTCTTCTTGTTCTTCTTCTTCTCTGTTCTTGTTCTTATTGTTCTTCTTGTTCTTGTTCTTATTTTCTTCTTGTTCTTGTTCTTCTTGTTCTTGTTATTGTTCTTCTTGTTCTTTGTTCTTGTTCTTCTTTTCTTGTTCTTGTTTTCTTTTTGTTCTTGTTCTTCTTGTTCTTGTTCTTCTTGTTCTTGTTTTTCTTCTTCTTCTTTTTCTTCTTCTTCTTCTTCTTCTTCTTCTTCTTCTTCTTCTTCTTCTTCTCATCATCATC
>CM054143.1:57436247-57441247 GCA_028751875.1 Rapana venosa | reverse complement strand
TATGTCTGTCAGTCTGTCTGTCTGTCTGTCTGTCTGTCTGTCTGTCTGTCTGTCTCTCTCTCTCTCTCTCTCTCTCTCTCTTTCTCTCTCTCCCTTCTTTCCCCCTCCCCCTTTCTCTTTTCATATCTGTCCTTGCCTTAAACAGCCGAAATCCCCACCACCCTGCGAAAAAGTAAAACCCGCGCGCGTGTGTGTATATATATATATATATATGTGTGTGTGTGTGTGTGTGTGTGGTGTGTGTGTGTGTGTGTGTGTGTGTGGCGCGCGCGCGCGCGCACGCGCGTGTGTGTATGTACATTTACATTTGTCAACGTTGTTATTTGTTATCGGTTGTATGTGTAAGAATATGTTGAATGCAAGCGCTTTGATTTGTTTTTGCAAGATATAGCGCTATATAAATTCCATTGATGATGATGATGATTATTATTGTCTCTGTCTCTGTCCCGTCTCTCTCTCTGTCTCTGTTTATGTGCATGTCTGCCTGTTTGTGAATCTCTGTCTTTTTTTGGTTTAGTTAGACTGTTCTCTGTTTGTCTATCTGTGTTCGTTTCAGTTCGCCTCCTCTCTCTGTCTGTATATCTGTCTGTATGACTGTCAGCTAAATCTCTCTCTCTCTCTCTCTCTCTCTCTCTCTCTCTCTCTCTCTCTCTCTCTCTCTCACATATATAGACACATACACACACCGCGCGCATGTAAAGGTGACCTCCCACCATTCTTCTTACACACATGCCCCTTTAACTCTTGCATGCAAATTATCTTTGTCTATAACTGTCTGTCGGCTTGTCTGTCTGTCCCTCTGTCTATCGGTCGGTCTCTGTCTGTGTGTCCGTCCGTCCGTCCGTCTGTCTATCTGTCTATCTGTCTGTCTGCCCCTCGTACAAATGGTCAACCAACCTTGTCTGCCTGTCTGTCTGTCTGTCTGTCTGCTTCTCTGTCCCCCACCCCCCTCTCTTTCGTTCGCTCTATCCCTCCCTCACGTACAAATGATCACCTAACCTTCTTTCTATACACTCTCATAAATCCTTTACACACGGTTACACGCCTTCATGCGTGCTAATGCATTTTTCTATCCCTCCCTCCCCCCGATGCTCAGTTTTAGAGTTTACGCGGTTTACTTCTTTTCCTTTTTTAATCTTCTTCTATTTTTCTTAGTTTTTAAACAAAAATCCCCAGTGCAGTTAAATTCATTTTGTTCCGTAATTACACATGAGAAAAACGAAGACAAAAATTGTTGGACACCTTTTTTGGGGGGAAGGGGTGGTGGTGTGGTTATTGCATATTGTCATTGTTGTTGTTAATGTTTTTAGTTTTGTTTATCAATATTGCTGTTGTTGTTGTTGTTGTTGTTGTTGTCGCAGTTGTTGAAAGAGAGTGTAAAATAAAATCAATGGATACTTTGATTTGTTATTTTGTCTCTTCTTGTCCTTTATGTTGCTTATATTGTTTGTGTCGTGTCATTTATGTTGTTTGTGTTGTGTTGTGTTGTCATTGTGTTGACATTACTGAGGTCCCTAGTGGTGGTAGTGGTGCTTTTCTTTCCTATGTTTGAATTCTTTCTTTTGTTGTCCTGTTTACAGACTGTCTGTCTGTCTTTCTGTCTGTCTGACTATGTGCCTATCTGTCTGTCTGTCTGTCTGTCTGTCTGTCTGTCTGTCTGTCTGTCTCACACACCTCCCTCTCTGTCTCTCTCAACTTTTCGACGATCTTTCTATTTGCTTGTCTTTGTCTTTTGGTTGGTCTGTTCTCTGTCTGTCTTTCTGTGTCTGTACTGTCTGTCTCCTGGTCTCTCTATCTGTCTCTTTGTCTTGTGTTGAGAGAGAGAGAGAGAGAGAGAGAGAGAGAGAGAGAGAGAGAGAGAGAGAGAGAGAGAGAGAGACAGACAGACAGACAGACAGACAGACAGACAGACAGACAGACAGACAATGGTTAGCACCCATCCTTTTCCTTTACACACATACTCATGATAAATTCTTTTACACACAGTTGCTCGCTTCTTAAATTTTGCGAGCTAATACACTTGTTCCACGTTTCTCTCCCGTCACTCAGTCCCTTTGGCAGCCCTTGCGGCTTCATTCTTGTTCTTATGGACCATTTTCGTTCTTTTTGTTTCAATCCCTAGTGAAGCAAGCTTAATTCGTTTTGTTGCGCAATTACCTTTACACTCTGAAGAACCAGAACCGAAAATTATACAAATTGTGTGTGTGTGTGTGTGTGTGTGTGTGTGTGTGTGTGTGTGTGTGTGTGTGTGTGTTAGTGTGCATGTGTGTGTTAGGGTGTGATAGTGTGTGAATGTATGTATGTATGTAGCTAGCTCTCTCTCTCTCTCTCTCTCTCTCTCTCTCTCTCTCTCTCTCTTTTAAGGATAGTCCCTTTTCAGGACAAGGGTCGTATGAAAAAAATGATGTCAATATTTATCTGTAACCCTTCGCAATAGAGATTATCAATCAATCAATCAATCAATCAAGCAAGCAAGCAAGCAAGCAATGAATCAAGCAATCAAGCAATCCCTCTCTCTCTGTCTCTATCTCTCTCCCTCCCCCCCCTCTCTCTCTCTCTTTCACACACACACACACACACACACACACACTCACACACACAAAGGTACAAATGAGCACCTGAACTTCTAACTACTCATACTCACGTATATATGTACACGCAGTCGCATGATTTGTCTACTTACGAGCTCATACATTTCGTTCCAAAGTTTTCTTTTCTCCCTACGCTCAGTTTTGGGAGTCCTCACAGCTGAATTCTAACTGTGATTTTTGTTTTTTGTTTTTATTTTTCTTCACTTGGTAAAAATAATCTTCGGTGTGGCTAAATTCATTTTGTTCCTTGATTGCATTCACACAGAAAGAAGAGAAGTGGAAAGTGTTGGACATTTTTTGTTACTTGTTATTGATGTTGTCACCGTTGTTGTTGTTGTTGCTGCTGTTATTGTGACATTATCATCGCTGCTATTGTTTTTCTTGTCGAAAAAGAGTAAAAAATAAAATCCCAGGACACTTTGGTTTTTTGGGTTTGTTTCTTGTTGTTGATGTGTTGTTGCTGTTGTTGCTGTATGAGTAGCACACGAGTGCTTATTCCATTATCCTCGATAAAAATGAATAATAAATAAATAAATGTTTGTCGACGTGTTGATATTGTTGTTGTCCCTTGGTGGTGAATGTGGTGGGGGTGGGGGTGGTTTTGTAATCAACTTTTTGTTGTTATTTCTTTTGTTGTTCTGTTCACGTGATCTCTGTCTCTGTCTTTTTGTCTTTGTCTGTCGGTCTCTGCCTCTGTCTCTTTCTCTCTGTCTATATGTCTGTCTGTCTGTCTGTCTCTCTGTCTCTCTCTGTGTCTGTCTTTCAGTCTGTCTGTGTCTCTTTATCTTTTCTGTCTGTCTGTTAGTCTGTGTGTGTGTGTGTGTCTGTCTCTCTCTCTCTATCCTCCTCCTCCCCCTTCTTCTCCTAGCTTCCTTCCTTCCTTCCTTTCTTCTCTCCTTCCTTCCTTACTTCTTTCCTTTTTGCTTTCCTCTCATTCTCCCTTCATTCCTTCTCTGTGTGTGGGTCCGTCTGCGTGATTGCGCGGTTTCCTGAGTGCTTTCTAGCGTAAAGAGGTGAGAGCGCTACTTTACAAAACCTTTTTCCCAAATGCTAGATTATTTTGTGTGCTGGTTTTGTTTTCCTTTAGCCGTTTATCACATGTTACACCCTGTTTTTGTTTGGCCCTTTTCTCTGTGTGGGATACTCGCGCTGAAAGAGAGACAGACAGACAGACAGAGAGAGAGAGAAAGAGACAGAGACAGAGACAGCGAGAGAGAGGAAGGATGGTAGTGAGAAAGGGAGGGAAGTGAGAAAATCAAAAATAAAGGGGAGTGAACCAGCGCTAGAATGTCAGGGCATTTTTTCATTGTCAACTTCCAAAGATGGGACCGTTAGTGGAAAATTTGTCACACGGTTCACTTCGTCTGTTTCATTAGAAAAGATCAGGGGAAAAGGGAAGAGGAGAAGGGGAAGAAGAAGAAAACCTCTTCTTACATTAATCTAGGGGAAGCTTGATTAAACACTTTAACCTGGTGCCCTTGTTGATTTTTAGGATTGTTTTGTTTTATGGTTTTGCTATCATGGTTTAGATTTTCTTTTATGTTTTACTTTTATATATAGTTTCTTCTTCGTCGTCGTCGAAAGCTGAGACAGCAACTACTGTCTGTCATATGAACGACAATGCGTTGTGCTGCTGTTAAGCGCCTGATAAGTCAGGCCCAGCACATCCGACTTCGGCGTCGGGGAGAATTGTTAAATTTTAAGTCTTTCTGGGGAAAAAGGCCGGAGAAAAGATCAAAAGATCAAGAAGGCAGAAAAAAATACAAAAAGGGGGTGTGAGGAAGAAAAGGATCAAGGCACAAACAAAGAGAGTGATAGAAAAGAGGGAATTTCTAGCACATACTTTCCAAAAAGTGGCGATGCTAGTTATACTGACAACCCCCCGGCATTCCCATGGGGGATTTTTGTAGTTTGTAAAATGAGTGTGAATCTGGATGAAATGGTCGCACACACAATCATAGAGACAGTGTTTGTACATGTATGTGTAGGCTTATGCGTGTGGTCATTTTCATGAAATAGTGTGTGTGTGTGTGTGTGTGTGTGTGTTGTGTGTGTGTGTGTGTGTGTGTGCGTGCGTGCGTGCGTGTGTGTGTGTTTGTGTGTGTGAGTGTTTTATTTATTTATTTATTTAATTCATTTATTTATCTTATTTTTTATTTTATCCTTTTATTTCGAGGATATTGGAATAAGCATTCATGTGCTTTTTTCATCCAGTCCCCGTGTGTATGATGCAGTTTTGTAAATTGTGTCATTCGTTCCCACCGGCACACAATGGCCTACTCTTACGAAAAGCGAAACGGGTTTTAACGTGTGCACAAGATATTCTGCGTGCGTTCGCACACGGGACCCCGGTTTATAGTCTCATTCGAAGGACTTTTGGGGAGAGTGGAGTTGGCACTGACGTTAACT
>CM054143.1:57413747-57428747 GCA_028751875.1 Rapana venosa | reverse complement strand
TCTTTCTCTTTCTTTCTTTCTTTCTTTCTTTCTTTCTTTCTTTCTTTCTTTTTTTCTTTCTTTCTTTTTTTTGTCTGTCTGTCTGTCTGTCTTTCGTTCTGTCTTTCTTTCTTCCTTTCTTTCTTTCTTTCTTTCCTTCTTTCTGTCTCTCTCTCTTTCTTTCTTCCTTTCTTTCTTTCTTTTCTTTCTTTCTTTCCTTCTTTCTGTCTATCTTTCTTTCTTTCTTTCTGCTTGTCTGTCTTCCCTCTGCTGGCTGACTTGTCCTGTTGAAGCACACGTCCTGCTGTTCCCACACCTCTCTACCCGCTTTCTCCACGCCAGCCATGCACACCCAGGCTAGTCACGTCGCATGCTCACAGTTGGAAGTTCCCGGGAAGCCTGCATCAGCGTTACAATGCCGTGAGGCCACCAACCGGAAGGGCCCTGCACTATCGGTGTGTCACTTGGGTCTGTGATGTTCAGTGGTGCCTGTTCTGATCCCTCACCTTCCCTCGTGGGGATGCTGGGGGCCCTGTCAGTATAAATAGCATCCCCACCATCTGGAAATTCTGTGCTAGGAATTCTCTCTCTCTCTCTCTCTCTCTCTCTCTCTCTTCTCTCTCTCTCTCTCTCTCTCTGTCTCTGTTTCTGCCTTGTTCCTTTTCTTCAGCTCCTTCTACAACAACACTGTGGACTGTTATAGGATTGAAACCCCCGACCTTTTCAACCAGGGTTAAAAAAAACACACAACAAAAACTAGCCACGGTGCCAAGGTGGATGGTGTAAGCAATGCTAGAGCTCAGAATTTCCAAGAGAGCGTCCAGCAATGGACGGAAGCAACACCAGCACAGCAGCAGCAGCAGCAGCAGCAGCAGCAGCAGCAGCAGCAGCAGCAGCAGCAGCAGCAGCAGCAGCAGCAGCAGCCAGCAGTCAGAGCCCCTATACTGAAAATCCCCCAACATTTTAGACAACAAATCCCTCGGGGATGTTTCTGCACACTCTGCTGGTCGCTGGGTCACATGCATGTATGTGTCTGACTTGAGGACAGTGTCAGAGTGAAAGGGGAAGATTGAAAAGTTTGAACTCTTTGTCTGTTTCTGTCTATTTGTCCACGTTACGTGTGTGTGTGTGTGTGTGGTGGGGGGGGGGGGGGGGGGGGCAGCAGCGCGCGTGCTTGTGTGTATGTACATGTGTATGAGTGAGTGTGTATATGTGCGTGCGTGTATGCATGTGTGTGTGTTATATGTATGTGTATGTGCACGAGCGCTCGTGTGTATGTATTTAGAATTTACCCAAATTTACTCTAGTATCTTGTGAGTTTTTTCGTTTATCTTATGTGTGCGGGATAGCTCAGTGGTCGGAGCACTCGCTTTCCCCCAGCCAAGTTAAGCAGCGTCGAGCGTGGTTACCAGTTGGATGGGTGACCGTTTGCGCGCCTTGGCTTCAGTACAGTTCCCCTAGTTCACCCAGCTGTAAATGGGTACCTGTCCTCTTTAGGGTCAGGGAAGGTAAAGCAGCGAGGGATAGGAGATGGGCGCCGCCCTCAATATGCTGGCCCTAGAGAAGTGAGGTCTCTGACGCCTCGCTCCCCTACGACCTTATAGGTTATGGGACACCTTTACCTTTACCTTATTTGTGCATGTATGTATAAAGGTAATCGCGGATACAAGAGCTTATGTGTGCACGCGCGTGCGTGAGTGCATTGTATGTGTGACGCCTGTCAGTGTGTGTGTGCGCGCGCGTGTATGTCTGTGAGTGTGGATGCACGTGTGTGTGTGTGAGTGATTGTGCGTGCGTGTGCGCATGATTGTGCACGCGCTTGCCCAGACACACAAGCGCACTCACACCCACACTCTTAAAAAAGTCATGATGTTTCTTCATGTCAGTGCACCCGTGTGCTGACATGCAGAAAATGTTTGAATCCACTTGCAAGCGTATGTCTCCGAATTTACCATCGACCCCGAAGACATTGTGTACCCCTCCCTCCCCCCTCTCCCTCCCCCCACCCCCCACTAGCCCTCCCCCCACCCACCTCTTCTTTGGCGGAAGAGCGAGGGATGGAGAGGGAGAACAGGGTTTGGCTTTTGTCTAAATCTGGATACTCCCTTGTCTTCATTGATCGATCTATCGATCACACCATCTACCTTCCTAAAAAGAGAAGGAAGGACCGACCATGTGTGTGTGTGTGTGTGTGTGTGTGTGTGTGTGTGTGTGTGTGTGTGTGTGTGTGTGGTGTGTGTGTGTGTGAGTGAATGTGTGTGTGTGTGAATGTGTGTGAATGTGTGTGTTAGAGGGAGAGAGAGGACAGACAGAGACAAATAGACAAAATGGCATAGACAGAGAGAGAATAGACAGACAGGCAGAACTTTGAAACAGTTTAAAAGTACATCAAAGAACATATAATATATATATATATATATTATATATATATATATATATATATATATATATTATATATATATATATATATATAGAGAGAGAGAGAGAGAGAGAGAGAGAGAGAGAAGAGAGCTATACTAACAGTCTAGTAGTACATCGGAGGAGGTTGAGTGGCAGGGAGGAGGGGGGGGGGGGGAGGGCGGGAGTAGATACAACTCTGCAATGGTTAAACAGTACATGGGTCTCGGGCCACACTACAACAATAGGGCCCTGGTTCAGCCCAGACAGTTGACCAGATTCTACATGTTGCCAAATGTTGTTTAACATTACCATAGGAAATAAAGTTGTTGATAAAATATATTAGCAGAAAAGGGGATATATGTACAAAACATCTTGTCAAGAAAAATGGTGAGTTTTTTAACTTTGGAAATTTTTCTATATCAAATAATAATTGTATTGACTTTGTAACTTTCAATGGACTAATCTCATCAATCAAACAATTTGCAAAAGAGACAGGAGTCAAAATAGGTGACAATGTAAATTGTTGTACAGACACAACGAAAGCAATACAGACAATAGATAGTGTACCCAGGGGCTCAAAACTGTACTATGAAAAATTGATGTCAAACAGCACAGAACTAAAATGCTGTAAAACATGGACACAGAAACTCGATGAAGAAATCAACTGGAAAAGGGTATTTGAAAAATTGCACAAGATTAAAGACATCAAATTACAATGGTTACAGATAAAAATCGTTCACAGAATTGTGGTTACTAATGTTGTCCTGTATGCAATGGGTGTAACATATACAACAAGTTGTCCCCTGTGCAATAACGCAAAAGATTCAATAGAAATTCTTTTTGGGATTGCAACCACGCAAGAACTATTTGGACAAATTTATAAAAACCCTATTAATGACCATTGTGAATACGCATCGCATGTGAAAGTTTCAAGTACGATTGTGCTTTTTGGAGTGGATGATTGCATGAAAACTGATGCTATTTTTCATTTCATTATCCTTCTTGTCAAATGGTATATTTACAGATGTAGAATTGAAAATCATTTACCAGTATGAACAGTTTTTCTGAAACAGTTGAAATACAGGTGTGAAATTGAAAAATACAATGCCGCAATTGCAAACAAGCTGAGTAAGTTTTCTTTGGAATGGAGTCACTATAAACCATTGCTTGACTGTACAGACTAGATTTATATAACTGAGACATGTGTCTGGCCATTTGCTTTTGCTGAATAGCAAGCATGTGATAACAGAAAAGATGAGCCGTGCTGTTACACACTGGGTAGTTACACTGACACTGGCACATTGACCTTTTCCACATGGAGGAAACAAGTGCAGTGGCATAGATTGACAGAATTGACAGAGGCGTATAAATAATATTGTTTTTACCATGTTTGACATGATGCATCTATGTTAACTTGTGTAGCATAAAAAAATGTGTGTGTGTGCGCGCGCGCGCGCGCGCGCGTGTGTGTTTGTTTTGGTTGGAAAGCAGTTGGTATCACGTGTTTATGTAAAGAATTGTATTTCTACTTTCTCTTCATTTTTTCTGTTTTGTTTAGAAACATTTGTCAGTAATATTTTGTAAATGCAAAACAAAAATTTTAAAAAGTTTTAAAAAATGTGTTTTAAGATGAGATAGATCATGTGGTTGAGGCTTTAGTTAGATTACGTACAATTTTTCAAGCATCTAACAAGTTGACAGCTTCGCAGATGTAGTGTGGTGCATATGATATCTCATATACACGGTTGTATTTATTTTAAAAGAAAAATTGAAAACCGAACACGATATAAACTCTAAGCTTGTAACTGCTCAAGGTTCTTATTATGTTGCATCATCTTACAGAGTGTTTCTCAGAAACAATTTTTTTTTTAAAACCCCGAAAGAAAACAATTCTTATGGGTATTTGACTCCCTGCTCCTTCCCTTCTGCTCACTCCCTTACCCTTGCTTGCTGGCTTTCCGAGCCTGTGCATCTCGTTGTCAAAGACCTGCTCTTTTACCTGGTTGATTGCACATCAACATTTCAGGAACGTTGAGCGAACAATTCATTTTTCCATGGCCATGATTGATGTGGAAAACGAGTAGTGTCCCTTTCCCTGGCCCCACAATGAAGGCTGTGGAAAAGAATGGGTTGAGTTCTGATCTGGCCTGACCTGTATGTGTGTGTGTGTGTGTGTGTGTGTGTGTGTGTGTTGGTGTGTGTGTGCATGCACGCGTGTGCGCTTGCGCTTAACTACGTGAAAAACAACAATAACAATAATGGTTCATTCACTTTTCACAGACCACCTAGCCAACATAAACAGAAGATAAGCATTTCTGATATATGGCGAGCAATTAGGATGTGCGACAACATACTTTTAGAGCAGTATAAGCATACAGTCAAATCAAGTTCATATCATTTCAGAGAATGTAAGCATAAAAGTTCTTAACTATGAGGCAGGAATAATTTAGTTTCTAAGTTTCAGTGATTCTATAATGAACATAGCAATTTTGAAAACTCGTTTCCCTTACGTAGTGCTGCATAATAAAATTAATGTATATTAAATTCTGATGAGAAGTTGGAGTAATATATGGATACAAACTTTTTGCGAAGAGTAAACCATTTTGGACAGACCAACATAAAATGACACAGACGTTCAAAGCATTGTTTATCACAGTGTTTCCAGGTTGGGTCTTTCATTTGTTGATTAGAGTAGATCATGCAATGCAATGATCATCACAATGCCTACGTGAGTATATACATGTGTAACCATGCCTGCGTTCACACAACACACAGGTCTCTGCATGTCGGCACTATTGCGTATACAGCAGATGTATGTGATAGGCTTACAAGAGGAAGAAAGCTTACATAGAGAGCACCAATATCCACAGCTAGATAGCCCACGCAGAACGTATTCTCCATAGCCAGCACATGGGACATCTTCTCCCTACATTTCTTACTTCTTCCTTTGCCTCTAAACCTCTGCCAAGTTCCTGATCCCTTCTTGTATTGAAGTGCACATCAATATTCTACAAACGCTCAATGCAGATTGGTGAGTGTGTGTGTGTGTGTGTGTTTTCTACTTTATTTTTTTAATTCTTTTATTTCGAGGATAATGGAATAAACACTTCTTTGCTTTGTTTCACACCCAGTCCCTGTGCGTGCGTGCGTGCGCGAGCACGCATGTTTGTGTGCATGTACATACACCTATGAACACATGCAAAGAGAAAGAAAGATTACTCGATAGATAGAGAAAGAGAGTTCAATAGATGTGCGTGCGTGCGTGCGTGTGTGTGTGTGTGTGTGCGCGCACGTGGGTGTGCGCGCGCACGCGCGTGTTGCTACATCTGTGCATGTATATATATATTTGTGCGTGTACCAAACATATGAAAGACAACACGTCAGAAAGAGTAGACCAATAAGAAAAGAAAGACAAGACAGACAACCTAGACATCACACCTCTTCTCCTCACATTTCTTACCTTCTTTCTTAGCCATCTAATCTTTCTGCCAAAGTCCTGATTCTTTTTCTAGTGAATAACACATCAATATTCCAGGAGCGCTGGACACAGAATTCATTTTTTCCTGGCCGTGATTGATGTGTAAAACGAGTGATGTCCCTTTCCGTGACCCCACACTAGAGGCTGTAGAAAAGAAGGCTACACTCTACCTTTAGTTTCCAGGTCATGTAGTTATCTTCTATACAGTGCAAGTAAAATAATTTCTGCTGGTTTGAACAGATATTATTTTAAAGTAAGAAAAATGTACTGTGTACTTTCTTTTGGGTTTGAGGACGTACCAGATAGTCATAAGAAAGTTGAAAATGATCATCAAAATATGAGGATTGCATGTATTCCTACAGCGTTGACCCCGCGCATGCATATTGTGGTTAGGAAGCTAGCACACGACAAAGGACTGAGGGGGTACACTGTTTGCTGAAAAAATAAACAAATAAACAACTCGAACCTACCGAATTTGTGCACAATCACATGAGTGTTTGAGTCAGAGACTAATATTTTGTGAAAATTGTTTTAAAAACTTCTGTAGATGCCTAGTACATGTGGTACCAATGCAAGAGTAATATAGGGAAACAGAAGGGAAAGCGGCATAAAACAAAGACAAGGGCTGAGTTCTTACCTGACCTGTTCTTGATCTCTGCTTTTGTGTAGCTTGGTGTATTTTCAGTTCAACGCCTGTTAACATCTAGTGATTTTATACTTTCACATAAAGTTGAGAGAGGGACAAAAGATGGCCTCTGTACAAAAGTATAAAATTCCAAGGTAACAATAAAAAAATAAACAGTGTAAAAAAACCCAGTCACTGAAAACAATGCCAGTTAAATAAAAACAAGCTTCCATACTACAAATACTGAATTAAAGTGTTTTTTTAAAATTTGGCTTGTGTACTGGATAGAAACATGTGTGTGTATGAATGTGTGTACGCACGAGGGAGAGAAAGAGAGAGAGAGAGAGAGAGAGAGAGAGAGAGAGAGAGAGAGAGAGAGAGAGAGAGAGAGAGAGGAGAGAGAGAGAGAGAAAGAGACAGAGACAGAGAGAGGCAAACAGAAACAGAGAAAGACAGACAGAGAGATGGGCACTTTGATACTTTGAACACTTCACTATCATTATGAAAGGAAATGGTACATTTCATCAAAGACATTACTCAGAATTATTAAAGAAAGTCAGGGGAAAGGTTATGAAAAAGGACACACACATACATACACACAGGCTCACAGAGGCACACACACACACAACACACACACACACACGACACACACACACACACACACACACACACACACACACACACACACACACACACACACACACACACACACACACAACACACACAACACACACAAACACACATACACACACACACACACACACACACACACACACACACACACACACACACACACACACACACACACACACACACACACACACACTCAGACAGTGCTTCTCTCAGAACAGAGCAGCAATTTTAAAACCCACACAGGCTTCGTCACCACCCTGGCTTGGTCTGTCCTCCTTTCTTATGCTCTCAATCTCCCTGCCAAACTTCTCGTCCATTTTCCGCCGAATTGCACATCGATATTCTTCAGATGTTACAGCCAGACCTTAGTTTTCCATTCCCCAAGATTGATGGCTAAAAATAGTTGTTGTGTATCTTTGAAGCCCAAAAAATAACAGGGCTGGGGTGTTGGGGTTGTGGGGTGGGGGTGGGGAGGTGGGAAAAGAAAGGGGGTTTGGTACTTGTTTTATCTTTTGTTTGTTTGATATGGTATTTGTGTGTGTGTGTGTGTGTGTGTGTGTGTGTGTGTGTGTTGTGTGTGTGTATGTAGGTGTGTGCGTGTAGGTGAGTGTGCATGTGTATGTGTATGTGTGTCTAAGTGTGCGTGAGAGAGAGAGATTGATCTATCAGCTACTGTATTTTTGCAGGTGTTAGATAAGAAAGGCAAATGGGATTTACACAGGTAGATAAATGGACAGATAGATAGACAGACAGATAGACAGACAGATGATAGATAGATAGACAGACAGACAGACAGATAGATGGATAGATGGACAGACAAATAGATATACAGACAGACATATATAGATAGACAGATAGATAGATAGGGCGAGAGAGAGAGAGAGAGAGAGAGAGAGAGAGAGAGAGAGAGAGAGAGAGAGAGAGAGAGAGAGAGAGAGAGAGAGAGAGAGAGGGAGAGAAGGGGGAAGAGGGAGACAGACAGACAGATTGACAAACAGACATGATGCTTCTTGCAGATTTATAACTCAATCTTCATGTGTGATGTGATAGAAAGAACTATCACCTTCTCAGCTTGGAAAATCATTGACGCACACAAAAAAGTGCATTCCCCTTTGGCTCCTCTTCCCTTCCCTTCCCTTCCCTTCCCTCCCCTCCCCCCTCTCCCAACGTGTTGCTACCTTTCTATTCATTATGAGTTCAGAGACTTTTTTTTTGGCAAAGCACTTTTGCAAAAAAGAAATTGCAATCTCCTCCCCCTTCCCCGGGTGTCTCTATCGCTGGAGATTGAAGACGATTTATTTTTTGAGCGTAGCTTGGTGCCAGCAGCAAATGCATATTATTTTGCCCGAGTACACATGCACGAGACGATGTGTGCGCGTGACTGCGCATGTATGTGAGTGACTGTGCACATGCATTTGTTGTTATTACACTTGCTAAGAATGTGAAGTGAGTCGGTTTTTGTCTAGTCGTGTGTGTGTGTGTGTGTTGTGTGTGTGTGTGTGTGTGTGTGTGTGTGTGGTGTGTCGTGTGTGTGGTGTGTGTGTGTGTTGTGTGTGTGTATGTGTGTGTGTGTTTGTGTGTGTTTGTGCGTGTGTCTGTGTGAGTGTGGAGCGCAAGACTTAAAAATAAAAAAAGTCTTAACATGCAAGTAATTTAATTGATTGTGGAACGGCGAGGGATTCTCTCTTTATTGTCTATTATATCTGTCGTTGTCGCCGTCGTCGTCGTCCGCGTCTCCGTCCCCGTCTCGATAGACTATCTATCTATCTATCTATCTATCTATCTATCTATCTATCTATCTATCTATCTATCTATCTATCTATCTATCTATCTATCTTCTATCTATCTATCTATCTAACTATCTATCTATCTATCTATCTATCCATCTATCTATCTATCTATCTATCTATCTATCTATCTATCTATCTATCTATCTATCTATCTATCTATCCACACCCCTCTACAGGAAGCAGATTGCATGCCGGGTATGTGTGAGTCATTCATTCCACCGGTTATTGCTGGCGTACCAGTTTCTTGTGCAGTTACGTGCATCATAGAAGGGCTGAAGACGGTATTTAATAATAATAATAATAATAAATAATAATAATATAATAATAATAATAATAGTGATAGTAATAAATGGAATTTATATTGCGATATATCTTGTAAAAACAAATCAAAGCGCTTGCATTCAATCTATTCTTACATATATAACCAATAAGGGTTAACTATGTATCACGTGCAAGTACCTCTTTGATGGAGATGGTCTGAACTATATTCTTAGTTCCTCGGCTAAAGCTCAAATTGCGACGGATTTTTGCTCACCTCGAAGGTAGCCGCATTCCGACCTCGGGGATAGATGTTCTGAATGAAAGCTACTGTGAAGTGAAAATGGTGACGATGATTTTATTGGTCTAAATATTTCTGATATACATTCAGGGTATTTTATCATGGATTTAAAAAACAAAACAAAACAAAATTCACTTCTTCCTAAACTGAAAGTTATGTAGGAAAATTAAAAAAAACAAACAACTAACAATGCTACTGTGAAAGATAAGAAATTTCTCTCAAGATTATCTTAATTACATGACAGGAATGATTATCGTAGACACTTTCAGCAGTATGCGTTGTTATTCATGTTCTGTTTTGGAGACTTTCTTTCGCAGACTAGCAATATATGGGTTACTACTTAATCAAAATGCAACGTTTGTATTTTCCTAAACTTTTCGATTTGTATTCCTAGTAACTCTAAGACAAAAGAAAAATGTTTCAGAATATGTAGTAATTAAATTATTTAAGCTGGGGGTTAATTTCTGACAATACAAGGTTAGTATATTAAAAAGGAGGCAATAATACAGGAGTCATTTTGAACACTGTTTTTTTATTTTCTATTCTGTTTGCAAACAGGGGGCCATGACAGCTTTGTAGTAAGAGCATGGAACCCATAATATGACGCTACAACTGGGTCTCATTTGTATTAATTATGAGCCATGGCCTGGGTCTCAACAAACGGTTTCCCTTTCTTTTGAGAAATATTTGTTTGATAGTGTCTGTTTCTTTTTTCATGCATACAAAATATCTATCAAGATAAAACTGTCATGTTGAGCAGCGCTGTACGCCCACCTGTTTTCCCGTCCACTTCTTCCTCTTCCTCCCTCAACAGTTTCATGGCAAGAAGTGTTAGCGAGGCCGGTGCAGTGGAACAAACATGTATCTACAAGACAAAGAAGATCCTCAATGCAACAACAGTGCTGTTCCCGGCACAATTCCGCGAAATGATTTTCTGGTACCCTCATGATATGAAGATATATCCATGCTGAAAGAAAAGACAGAACAAAAACCAAGTAGCGTCAATGTATGATGAGACAACGTGCAAGGAGACAGCAAAGTTGAACATCAGTGCAGAGAAATCTGCTGTGCTTTCAATGCAGATTAGCATAACAATATATAATGCAGTACAAATCATTGCAACAGAACGCAACAAAGCGCCTCTTAACGCAATGCAACGCAGTGCAGCACAGCACAACACAATACAGAACAACACAACACAATACAACACATGACACACAACACAATACAACACATGCACTGCCTCACAATTTGAACGCAACGCAATATTTTCGTATTAAGTATTGACTTGCAGATAATGAAGATGATGATGATGAATTTGATTATGGTAATGATGAAAATGATAACGATGACAATGACGACGATAATGACCATAATAATGATAGTCATGTTGACGACAACGACGACGATGATGGCAATGATGCTAATGGCGACGATAACAACCACAGTAATGAAGACACCAAAAACTGCGAAGAAGCCACTTTACATGTCTCTGCTTCCCCGTTATTTTCCATTCTGCAAATGGCCAATTACTGACCCTCCCTGACATCAAAGAGGTGTGTGTGTGTGTGTGTGTGTGTGTGTGTGTGTGTGTGTGTGTGTGTGTGTGTGTGTGTGTGTCTGTGTGTGCTGTGTGTGTGTGTGTGTGTGTGCGTGCTGTGGGCATCGTGCTTTCCTGATATAGTGGTCCAGGACACATCAGTCATTTCTTCTTCTTTTTTTTAAAAACCTACCTTCCTTCTGTCCTTCCTTCTCCCCCCCTCTCTCTCTGTCTGTCTCTGTCTCTCTCTGTCTGTCTCTATCTGTCTATCTGTCTGTTTCTCCGTCTGTCTGTCTGTCTGTCTGTCTCTCGACTGTCTGAGGAGTCGTTGTAAGGGCACTGTACTGAATTTTTCATGCCGTGTTTCTTGAGCAAGATGAACTCGATGGGGCTAATTTCTCTGGAGGTAGAGGGCCCATGCTAGGTTCTGGGAATACGCTCTCTAAGATTATATTCATAACTCACTTGTTGTGGCTGTGTTGCTTTTGGTCGAATGAAATTTTATTCACACTAGGATGTATGCTGGGTATGGTTATGTTTCTGTAACCCACCAAACACTGACATGAACTTTTTGCTTTCTTTAACTTGCATGTTTGGTCTTCTGCATGTGTATGTACACAAAAAGGAATTAAGGCACCAGCAGGTCTGCATTTTAAGTGTGCAGGAGGGGGTTATTTAAAATCTCCACCCTTAATTCTTTAGACACTACTTCTGAGATTTGAACCCTCGATGTTAAATCGAGATGGGATGGAAGTCCACTCAGGAACAGCAGATGGCCACTGCCATGAACTGAGTGACTGCTGTCGTCAAGGGGGTGGAATAGCCTAGTGGTTAGAGTGAAAGACTATGGTATTTTTTGGTGTTTTTTTTCCCATTCCACGCCTATAGAGCTCCGAGGTTCATCACTAGCGAGATTTTTGCGTATGCGACCATTTTTGTCCACCATTAAGGTAACTGCATTCCAATTTCGGGGATAATGGTATCTGAAAGTGGAAGCTTGAGTCTCCGCTGAAATGTCACTTCTAGGGGATATTTCCCCCTGGAGTTAAGCTTTGTACTGAATCCATTTGCCTCAAATCCCTTCCCAGGGGACCACAAGAACCAAGGTCTCACGCACGCAAAGTCCTGCAGAGCATCTCACTCCCATGTTGAAACCCAATCCACTTGTGGTTGAAGAGTAGGCAAGCTATGGCTGGCGGGATGGAGAACACGAACATACCCAGCATGCATGCATCCTGCCACCTGGAGAGGGATGGGTTTGGCGAGGTACGTCTTGTCTGAGACACGCTGCCTGCAATGAAACATTCAGGGGAGTGACTTCATGACTTCTCAAGGAGTTAAAGGAGAAGTCAAGTCAGTCCAGTTTTGTTGATAAAGTAGGTAGAGAAAATGCTGGGATCTCTCTTTCTGTCTGTTTCTGTCTGTCTATCTGCCTGTCTCTTATTATCTCTCTGTCACTGTCTCTCTTTTGGTCTCTCTCTGTCTCTCATTTTCTTTCTCATTCTGTCTCTCTCGCTCTGTCTCTCACTTTGTCTTTTTCTGTCTTTCTCTCTTTGTCTGTGTATTTCTTTCTCTGTCTGTCTATCTGCTGTCAGTCTGTCTGCGTCTCTGTCTGTCTCTCTCTCTCGCTTCTGGAACATAGAGGGTGATAGCTATTGTAATAGACATTTTAGGCATTGCGTCAGTCTTTCATGTCACTTTTGATTGCGTGTTCCAGTTAATGATGATGTAATGATTAATGTTTTAGCAATAAGAGAGAGAGAGAGAGAGAGAGAGAGAGAGAGACAGAAAGAGAGAGTGTGTGCGATCGCGCGCGTGTATGTGAGTGTGTGTGTGTTTGTGTCTGTGTCTATCAGTGAGTGTGTATGTGTGTGTATTTGTGTGTGTGCGCGCGCGCGTATATGCGTGTATGTGTGTGCGTGTGTGCGAGCGCGCGCTTGCGTGTTGCAGATTAGCATTACCTACATATTGTTAGCGTTTCGGATAAGGACAACATTGGTGTGCTTGCGAGATGACCTTAGGTCCGGGGTACAGTGCAGCTTTAGTGCCCCACTGAACACAACCACCCTGGCCAAGAAGCTGACTGTGGTAATGACATTGTGTGGACATAGCCTGCTGTCACAGGCAGAGAGCTGTGTCTGTAGACAAGAGAAAAACGATGGCTAGCTTTCCTAACTATGTGCAGCGTAATTTTGGCGATGGCAAACGTATTGCATTAGTACAATAATAATAATAATATTAATAATAATGATACTAATACTAATAATAGTGAGGAGGAGGATAACAACAACAACAATGATAATAATGATAATAATAATAATAAGAAGAAGAAGAAGATGAAGAAGAAGACAAAGAAGAAGAATAGTAAATGGAATTTATATAGCGCTATATCTTGCAAAAACAAATCAAAGCGCTTGCACTAAAAAATAATATAGTAAAGAACAGTGCAGTCGAATACAATAGAATGCAATACAATACAATACACTGCAATGATATGCAATGCAACACAAAACAAATCGGTACGGTGCAATGCAGTAAAATATGACACAGTACAATACTGTATTGTTCAGTCTGATTCCGCACAATTTGATCAAGAAAAAACCCTGATACAAGACAGTACAAGTCTATACAATAGATAATACTCAATGGATGGCGCTGTATCTTCACAGTATGTCAGCTGCGAGAATAGCAGCCTGAATTTGCATGCCTGAATGCAAGCAAGCACACACACACACACACACACACACACACACACACACACACACACACACACACACACACACCACACACACACCACACCACACAACACACACACACACACACACCACACACACACACAAACACACACACACACCACACTCAAACACACACACACACACACACACACACACACACACACACACACACACACACACACACACCACACACACACACACACACACACACACACACACACACAATCTATCTCTCACTCACACAACACACGCGCGCACACACACACACAACATACACACGACGCACGACACCACACACACAAAACACAACACACACACACACACAACACACACACACCACACACACCACACACACACACAACACACACACACACACAAAGCGCGTGCCCGCAGTGCTTAATAGAAAAGTTTGTGGGAAAAGAAACGCCGGAAAAAGGAGGAAATATAAAAGTGGAATACATTTTCTTCTTTCCATCTCTGGTTTCAGGCAGCTCTGTAATTGCGGTGAGCATTGTCCCCCTTGACGGAAGTACGTCATCGTCTCATTTCTTGCTTGGGCTACGTGTCCGAGTGCTGATAATGACACCTTCCTTTGATAACAAAAAGATAAGAAAAATAACAGTGAAGGAGAGAGAGAGAGAGAGAGAGAGAGAGAGAGAGAGAGTGTGTGGTGTGTGTGTGTTTGCGTGTGTGTGTTTGTGTGGTTGTGTTTGTGTGTATGTATGTGTTGGAGTGTGTGTGTGTGTGTGTGTGTGTGTGCGTGCGCGTGTGTGTAAGAGAGACAGACAGACAGATAGACAAACAGACAGACAGCTAGACAAACAGACAGACAGAGAGACAGAGAGAGAGGGGATTCAGTGCATTGTCATGTTTATGTAAATATGGAGTGGCTTAAGAAAAAGAGGGGAAATATTGTTAAGGTTTAAAAACCAAACACACAAAAAAAACCCAAAACGTTTCAAAAGGTCGTCAACATACCCTCAGCATTTTACACCCTGTGTATGTTTTTAAAAAACCAAACTTTTGTATTTGGCAGAAGAGTAACAAGAAACAAATGGAAACTGAGCAAGGAAATAAAACTTTCAGGAACTACACGTACACACCCTCTCAGTTCTAATGATTTTTTGTTGTCTGTCTGCTTTATCTCCCTTTGCCTCTCTGCCTCTGTCTGTCTCTAGTCTTTCCGTCTGTCTCTCCATCCCCCTCTCTGTCTCTTTCTCTCCGCCTGTTTGTCTCTTTGTCTCTGTCTGCCTCTGTGTCT
>CM054143.1:57378747-57406247 GCA_028751875.1 Rapana venosa | reverse complement strand
ACAGTCACCTTCATTCCAATGATCTTCTTCCCACTTTTCAGTCTGCCTATCTCCCCAACCACAGCACCGAAACCACCCTAGTCCATACTTTAGATACACTTCTACTTGCTTCTGATGCAGGAAAAATCTCCCTCCTCACTCTTCTTGACTTATCTGCAGCCTTTGATACCACAGATCACTCAGTTCTTCTTTATCGCCTCCAAAACACGTTTGGTATTAATGGCATAGCCCTCACCTGGTTTACTTCATACCTCACAGACCGGTTCCAGAAAGTTATTGTAAACAAAATTCAATCAAAACCTGTCAAAATGGAATGTGGAGTCCCGCAGGGATCAGCCCTGGGCCCTGTTCTCTTTACTCTCTACACTGCTCCACTCTCACATATAATAAACAACCACCCTATTGATCATCATTTCTATGCCGATGATACTCAACTTCAGTGCAGCGATACTGTTGAAAACTTGCCTTCCCTCCTGACAAATATGTTCTACTGCCTTCAAGACATTCAAAACTGGATGACTCAGAACAAGTGGGTCGGTGGTCTAGAGGTAACGCGCCTGTCTAGAAAGCGAAAAGTCCGGGTTCGTATCCCGTCTGGGCCCGAAGCTTTTCCCCCATCCATTAGACCATGAGTGGTGGTCTGGGCGCTAGTCTTTCGGATGAGACGATAAACCGAGGTCCCGTGTGTTACAGAAAATTATGCAGCGCACGAAAAAGAACCCACGGCAACAAGAGAGTTGTCCCTGGCAAAATTCTTAGAAAAAAGCCACTCTGATAGGGAACGAAATACAGTTGCAGACCAAAAAAAAAAAAAAAAAAAAAAAAAAAAAAAAAAAAAAAAAAAAAAAAAAGGGGTGGCGCTGCTCTTGTGCGACGTGCTCTCCCCGGGGAGAGCAGCCCGAATTTCACGCAGAGAAATCTCGTGACTTAAAGTGGTATAAATAAATAAATAAATAAAGTTACAACTTAATGCCGATAAAACCGAAGCCATGCTCATAGGGACCCAACATAAACTTTCCTCTATCACAAAAACTTCAATAGAATTCGGCAATACGTCAGTTCCTTTGTCCAACTCTGTGAAGTACTTAGGAGTAGTTCTTGACAACACACTCTCTATGAAAAAATTCATCACCCAGACCTGCCAGTCTTGCTACTATCAATTACGGCGCATAAGCGCGATTCGCAAGTATCTGTCCACTGATGCAACTTCCAAGCTTGTCACATCTCTCATTCTTTCACGTTTAGACTACTGTAATTCTCTTTGGCTGGCCTACCAGCATCATCTATCCACTCTCTTCAACGCATACAAAACTCTGCAGCTCGACTGGTCCTAAGAAAGAAAAAATCTGAACACATCACTCCTCTTCTGCGATCTCTTCACTGGTTGCCTGTCTCACAAAGACTGGAGTATAAAATCAATACCCTCTGTTTCAAATGTCTCCACAAATCTGCACCCTCTTATCTCTGTAACTGTCTTCACCTGTACACTCTATCCCGTTCCCTTCGTTCAGCCGCAGATACTTTGTGCTTTCGAACACCCAGATTCAAACAAACCACTGTTGGACGTCGCTCCTTCTCTGTTTCTGGTCCATCCACCTGGAATGACCTCCCTCTTTCACTTCGTCAAAAGCCTTCACTTGATTCCTTCAAATCCAGCCTCAAAACACACTTATTTCCTACCTGAGACTTTCCCCCCACATATCTGTCCCTAATTTTCAACAGCATCTTTCACCTTCTAAGTGTGTTGTTCCGTGTGTGTGTGTGTGTGTGTGTGTGTGTGTGTGTGTGTGTGTGTTGTGTGTGTGTGTGTGTGTGTGCGTGCGTGCGTGTGTGTGCGTGCGTGCGTGCGTGCGTGCGTGCGTAGTGCGCGCGCATGGATTTGAAATCTGTTGCTCATTATGTTTAAAGAGAGTTGCATGCCTGTAAATGATTGAGTGCAAGCGCTTCGATTTGTTTGTTTTTTTACAAGATTCAGCGCTATATAAATTCCATATATTATTATTATTATTATTATTACTTACGCACGCAGACGCACAGACACAGAGGGGGCGGGGGGGGGGGGGGGTGGCAAAACCTCCGCAAACAACCTGATTAAAAATCAAAATAAAGCAAAAGATGTGTGTCGGAATTCAAATTAAGACAGAGAAACCATTATTACCAAAAAATCGTTTAAATTGCCAAATCTTCTTCATCTAAGTCAACCCAATTTCTCTTTATCAGGCTTTTTCGCGAATTTTTTTTCACCCGAACTTTTCAAACATATTCTTCTTCATATAACCACTTTGGCGTAATTCCCTCATTCACGCTCCCTTCCAGTCCATTAAATCAGCCATGATCCCCTAAAGTGATGAATCGTCAATCTTAATCGTATCATCTTCTCCGTTCTTAATCATTTTCTGGTCACACGCACACACAAACACATACACCACACAACACACCCACCCACACAAACACACACACACTTTGCACATGCACTCATACATATTAATATTTATGCATGTTCAGCATGGGTAAGTACACGAATATGCACACATTTACAAGTGCGTAGTCTAAATTTTCGCCACACACATGCACACGCGCGTCACATACACATAAACGAACTCATACACACACACCCCAACACACACACACACACCCAACACACACACACACCACACACACACACACACACACACACACACACACAACACACACACACACACACACACACACACACACACACACAACGAACTCATACACCCCCCCCACACACACCACACCAACACACACACAACCCCAACACCAACACACCAACACACACACACACACACACACACACACACACCACACACACACACACACACACACACACACACACACACACACCACATGCGCGCGCGCGCGTGCAAACTAGAGAAAACGATATGATGAAGAGAAGAGAACCATCACCTTAAAGGGCATTGAGTGATGAAGTGGATTTAAACGGAGACAAGATGGGAGAAATGAACCAAGTGTTGAGAGTGAACGGAAAGTGTTTTAAAAGTTTGAATGGAAAGTGTTGGAAAAATCTGAATGGAAAATCTTTGAAAAATTTGAACGGAAAAAGATCATGAGCTTTAATGATGAAAAGAAATGAGATTGATGTGTATGAAAAAGATATGGCAATTTTCGAACGATTTTCCATCTGGATATTGTGTCTTAATTGTTGGGCACGCCCAAGATCTGTGCATTTTGTTGATTTCTATCAGATTTCTTTTTCTTCTGCGCGCGCTCGCGTGTGCGTGCGTGCGAGCGTGCGTGTGTGTGTGAATGTGTGCTATTTATTCTTTTGCTTATTTTTACTCTTTTATTTCGATTTTCCATCTGGATATTGTGTGTCTTAAATGTTGGACACGCCCAAGATCTGTGCACTTTGTTGATTTCTATCAGATTTCTTTTTCTTCTGCGTGCATGTGTGCGTGCGTGCGTGGTTGTGTGTGTGTGTGTGTGTGTGTGTGTGTGTGGTGTTGTGTGTGTGTATGTGTGTGTGTGTGTGAATGTGTGTGTGTGTGTTATTTATTCTTTTGTTTATTTTTACTTTTTTATTTCGAGTATAATGAAATAAGCACTTATGTGCTTTTCTGCATCCAGTCTGTAGGAGGTTATGTGAATTTTTTCATCCGTTCCTACTGGCAGGAAATGGCCTACTCTTCCGAAAAGCGGAACGGGTTTTTAACGTGTGGGCGCGCTATGTATGTATGTGTGTGTGTGTGTGTGTGTGTGTGTGTGAGAGAGAGAGAGAGAGAGAGAGAGAGAGAGAGGAGAGAGAGAGAGAGAGAGAGAGAGAGAGAGACAGGCAGACTGACAGACAGACAGACAGAGAAATAGCACGTGTGCCCGTGTGTGTGTCTGTGGGTGTGTGTGCGAGCGTACGCGCACGCTGATCCTCATTTGCACTGGAACTTTCCCCTCAGCTACCAGATTTTGAGTGGTGTGGTGTAGTGTGTGTAGTTGTGGTGTGTGTGGTTGTGGTGTAGTCTGGTGTAGTGTGGTGTGTGTGTGGTGTGGTGTAGTGTGTTGGTGTGGTGTGGTGAAGTTGTGTAGTGTGGTGTGGTGTGTGTGTTAGTGTGTGTGTGGTGTGTGGTGTGGTGTAGTGTGGTGAAGTGTAGTGTGTGTGTGGTGGTGGTGTGTGGTTTGGTGTAGTGTGGTGTGGTGTGGTGTGGTGTAGTGTGGTGTGGTGTAGGGTAGTGTGGTGTGGTGTGGTGTAGTGTGGTGTAGGGTAGTGTGGGTGTGGTGTAGTGTGGTGTGATGTAGTGTGGTTGGTGTAGTGTGGTGTGATGTAGTGTGGTGTGGTGTGATGTAGTGTGGTGTGGTGTGATGTAGTGTTGTGTGGTGTGATGTAGTATGGTGTGGTGTGATGTAGTGTGGTGTGGTGTGATGTAGTGTGATGTGATGTGGTGTAGTGTGGCGTGATGTAGTGTGGTGGTGGTGTGATGTAGTGTGGTGTGCTGTACTGTGGTATGGTGTGGTGTGATGTAGTGTGGTGTGGTGTAGTGTGGTGTGGTGTAGTGTGGTGTGGGTAGTGTGGTGTGCTGTAGTGTGGTATGCTGTACTGTGGTGTGATGTAGTGTGGTGTGGTGTGGTTTAGTGTGGTTGTGGTGTGGTGTGATGTAGTGTGGTGTGGTGTGATGTGGTGTGGTGTGGTTTTAGTGTGGTGTGGCGTGGTGTGATGTAGTGTGGTGTGATGTAGTGTGTGTGTGGTGTAGTGTGGTGTGGTGTACTGTGGTGTTTGTGTGGTGTAGTGTGGTGTGGTGTGATGTAGTGTGGGTGGTGTGATGTAGTGTGGTGTGGTGTGTGTGATGTAGTGTGGTGTGGTGTGATGTAGTGTGGTGTGGTGTACTGTGGTGTGTGTGATGTAGTGTGGTGTGGTGTGATGTAGTGTAGTGTGGTGTACTGTGGTGTGGTGTGATGTAGTGTAGTGTGGGTGTGGTGTGGTGTGATGTAGTGTGGTGTACTGTGGTGTGGTGTGGTGTGGTGTGGTGTGGTGTGGTGCTTATCTTACAGATGATTCAATAAACCGAGATCCCGAGTGCAGCATACATTTTTCACACGTAAATGAATCTAGGGCAACAAGGTTATGGTCTGTTTTGAAAGACCCGCTCCCCCATCTCTCTCTCTTCCTCTATCTCTCTCTCTCTCTCTCTCTCTCTCTCTCTCTCTCCTTCTCTCCTCTCTCTCTCTCCTCTCTCTCTCTCTCTCTCTCCTCTCCTTCGCAGAGCAAAGAATGTATTGTATCTTATTATGAGAAAGCTATCGTCGATAAATAGTAATTCTTTTCAACTTTTTCTTAAACTATTTGATGCTCAGATACAGCCCATTGTACAATATGGCTCTGAGTTATGGGGTTTAGACAACAGTGCTGCTGTACAGTGTGAGTCCGTTCATTTATTTGGTTTAAAGAAATTTTGGGTGTAAAAATGAGAACTCCAATTGACTTAGTTTATGGGGAAACAAATAGGTATCCCATCTATATTAATTCTGTGGTTAAATTTATCCGTTATTGGTTTAAATTGTTAAAAATGAGTAACGATAGACTACCTCGTAAGGCCTATAATATGTTATATAATCTAGATGCAGTGGGTAAAACTAACTGGGTAACTAACGTCCGCATATGCATATGTGAACTGGGGCTGGGGTATGCATGGATATTTCAGGGGGTAAGTGATGAAAAAATATTTGTACAAACTCTCCGCCAACGGCTAGTAGACTGCAGATGGCAAAGTTGGGAAACTCATATTCAATCTAGTAGTAGATTTGACATATACAGAATTCATAGCTCGATACATATTTTGAAGAAATATCTGTCAATTACTTTGGACAGACATTTACGATTTATTCTAACCAGATTCCGGTTTGGTATATCTGATATTAATGTTCATGTCTATCGCTACCGACGTACGAATGAAGCTGATTTGTTGTGTCCACTGTGCAAAGTGTCAACTGAAGATGAAGTTCACTTTGTTGTGATCTGCCCTTTCTTTTATAATCTGAGAATAAAGTTTATCCCACCAAAGTTCTATAGGAAGCCTTGCTTATTTCGGTTTTCTTTATTAATGACATCAAATAACGAACATATTGTGCGTAATTTAGCGTTGTACTTATATAAACTTTCCAGTTACGAGAAACACTATTGTCATGAATTTTCCTATGTTACCATATCATTGGAACTGGCAATGTTTTTCTTTTACATGTCATTCTGTTCACACCACACTTTTGCCCCCTTTCATATGGGGCTATGGCCTTAATGATTAAACTGTCTGAAGTCTCTCTCTCTCTCTCTCTCTCTCTCTCTCTCTCTCTCCCCCCCCCCTTGTGTGTGTGTGTATGTGTGTTTGTCTGTGTATGTGTCTGAGTGTCTGTCTAATGCAAAACTCTTGTCAACTGATTGATCAATCTCTCTCTCTCTCTCTCTCACCACAAAGTTCTGGGAGTAACAATCGATGAAAATCTCAGCTGGTACTATCACATATCCCATCTATGCAAATACATGTCTCGAAGAGTATACCAACAGACTAAAATCAAACATTTTCTTGACCTTCATTCAAGGAAACTGTTCTTTCAAGCTTATATACAATCTTCTATAGAGTACGCTTCAACCCTGTGGTGTGATTTAGTATAGTGTGTAGGGCAAACCCTATGAAACCATTATTAAGTCTGTATAAACGTGCTCTTAAATTGGTCCTTCTGAAGAAGACAACCTTGCTAGAAGTGGATTATACTCAGTTAAATATTCTTCCCTTAAACCAAAGACTAAGATTTAACAAAGGCCTCATGATGTTTAAGATAATGACAGGAACTGTTCCCTCATCCTTAAAAGACAAGTTCCCAATGAATCATTCCAGAAATACTGAAAAGCCATGTGTCCCAATCCCAAGAATAGATTTGTTCAAATCTAGCTTACTTTACTCAGGCCCTGTGCTGTGGAACTCCCTTCCTGACTCATTTAGACAACACCAATCTTTAACAATCTTCAAAAGTCATTTTTTCATCCACTTGAAGCATCAAAAATAATAAACCACACTTGATCTGTTGGAAACAAAGTAAATATACCCTCCCTTAGTTTATACCAAATTCTCTCTCTCTCTCTCTCTCTCTCTCTCTCTCTCCTCTCTCTCTCTCTCTCTCTCTCTCTCTCTCTCTCATCTCTCTCTCCTCTCTCTCTCTCTCTCTCTGTATGAGTGTGAATGTTTTATTTCTGTCTCGCTATTGTGTTATTGGAACTGATTTTTAGAAATAATTTCCACTATCCTACTTCTTTATGTATCTATCATAACTCTTGGATGATTTTAACATGTACAATATTAAATCACAGCGAGTGCTAATGGTGATAGCGATGATGAATTGAAAACTGTATGCAATATCATATGTATTTAAAATGCACTGTGTATTCTCTCTCTCTCTCTCTCTCTCTCTCTCTCTCTCTCTCTCTCTCTCTCTCTCTCTGTCTCTCTCTCTCTCTCTCTCTCTCTCTCTCTCTCTCTCTCTCTCTCCTCTCTCTCTCTCTCTCTCTCCCTCCTCCTTTTCTTGTTTTGCTTATAGAGTTAATTGTGTTTAGAGTTTGTATCCTGCTGAATGCTTTATTCAGATTTAATATTTCAATTTTATCGCGTAAGTTGACTGTATTTGAGATTTAGTGAATGTTTTATTCCAATATCTTGCTTTGAGTGTATCAATTATGTATAGCTCAATTCCAATGTGTAGATGTCCTTTTCTGTGACTATATATGATATTCATAAAGATTTGATTTTGGCATTGATGCATGGTGTGCATGCGTGCGTGCGTGCGCGAGGGCGAGTGTGTGTTTGTGTGTGTACGTGTGCGTGTGCATGGGGGTGTAAATTGCTTTTGCATAATCTCCTAAGTCTGCTTATAAAGTATTCGTTTTTTGTATTTTACTATTGCTGATGCTTTCCTATAAAAATTATAATGAATTTGTTGACGTTTCTTTCCGTTAGCCAAATGATACTATTTACATGGTTTGTTCTCCTTAATATTATGGAGGTATTTTTGTTTGGTTGGATTTTGGGGGTTGTTGTTGTGTTTTTTGGGGGGGATTATTTTGTTGCCCCCTCTCTCCTTTTTGTTGTTGCTGTTTTTACTTTGCACTTGGTTTCTTTGCTACTATTTTTTTAGGTGTGTGTGTGGGGGGGGGCGGGAGGGGGGTTCTGTGGTTCTTTTGTTCTGTTTTGCTTTCTTTTGATATTGTGTTGTTGCTCTTTATCTCTCTCTTTTTTCGGTGGTGTTTATGGGGGTTTTTGTGGGTAATTTTTTCGTTTACTGTGTGAGTGTGATAGTATTGGGCTTATTTTTATTTCATTATCATATATATCGTAAGGGCGGGGATTGGATGTAAGAAAGCACATGAGTACTTATTCATTATCCTCGAAATAAAAGAATTTGTCATTGTCATTGTTCTTGTCATTGTCTCTCTCTGTCTCTGCATGTGTGTGTGTGTGTGTGTGTGGGGGGGGGGGGGGGTGCGTGCGCGCGCGCGTGTGTGTGTGTATGTGTGTGCGCCCGTATTTCTGTCTCTCTTTTGTCTGTGTATTTCTGTATGTGTTAGAGTATGTGTATCTGTATGTAACTCTTTGTGGGCGTTTGTTTTCTATGCGTGTATATTATTTCTGTATGTCTGTCTGTCTTTCTCAGTGTCGGTCAGTCTGTCTGTCTGTCTGTCTTTCTCAGTGTCAGTTTTTCTGTCTGTCTGTCTTTCTCAGTCTCGGTCAGTCTGTCTGTCTGTCTGTCTGTCTTTCTCAGTCTCGGTCAGTCTTTCTGTCTGTCTGTCTGTCTTTCTCAGTCTCGGTCAGTCTGTCTGTCTGTCTTTCTCAGTCTCCGTCAGTCTTTCTGTCTGTCTTTCTCAGTGTCGGTCAGTCTTTGTCTGTGTGTCTCTTTCTCAGTCTCGGTCAGTCTGTCTGTCTGTCTGTCTGTCTTTCTCAGTGTCGGTCAGTCTTTCTGTCTGTCTTTCTCAGTGTCGGTCAGTCTTTGTCTGTGTGTCTCTTTCTCAGTCTCGGTCAGTCTGTCTGTCTGTCTGTCTGTCTTTCTCAGTGTCGGTCAGTCTTTCTGTCTGTCTTTCTCAGTCTCGGTCAGTCTGTCTGTCTGTCTTTCTCAGTGTCGGTCAGTCTTTGTCTGTGTGTCTCTTTCTCAGTCTCGGTCAGTCTGTCTGTCTGTCTGTCTGTCTTTCTCAGTCTCGGTCAGTCTGTCTGTCTGTCTTTCTCAGTCTCGGTCAGTCTTTCTGTCTGTATTTCTGTCTCAGTCTCGGTCTGTCTTCCTGCGTCTCTCTCTGTGTGTTAGTTCTGTTATTTAGATTTCAGAGCAAAGCTGCTGTGCCTGGGTTGTCCGTGTATCGATCTGCTGCTCACTGCTCCCAGCTCTGCCCCGGCCTCTCATCCCTACCCTGCCCCATGCACTGCTCCACTGCTGTGAGGAGAATGCGTTGGGGGGTTGTCCGGGAATTCCCTGCCTTCTGCTTTTCTTTCTGGCCTCCTTACACTTCTCTGTCTGTCTGTCTGTCTTTCTCTCTCCCTCTCTGTCTCTGTCTCTTTCTGTCTGTCTCTATTTCTGTCTCTCTCGCATTCTTTCTCTCTGTCTCTGTCCTTCCGTCTGTCTGTCTCTCTCTCGTGCTGGATTATAAAAAAAAGTCTTGTTCTTATTATATTTTAAAAAAAGGTAAAGGTAAAGGTATCCCATAACCTATAAGGTCGTAGGGGAGCGAGGCGTCAGAGCCCTCACTTCTCTAGGGCCAGCATATTGAGGGCGGCGCCCATCTCCTCTCCCTCGCTCTTTACCTTCCCTGACCCTAAAGAGGACAGGTACCCATTTACAGCTGGGTGAACTGGGGGAACTGTACTGAAGCCAAGGCGTGCAAACGGTCACCCATCCAACTGGTAACCACGCTCGACGCTGCTTAACTTGGCTGGGGGAAAGCGAGTGCTCCGACCACTGAGCTATCCCGTCCCCCTCAGAAAATAACATTTCGTTATCGTTTAGTTATCATTATCCTGAACTCTCTCTCTCTTTCTCTCTCTGTGTCTCTGTCTCTGTCTCTCTGTGTCTGTCTGTCTCTCTCTCTCACTCTCTCTCTCCCTCCCCTCTCTCTCCCCCTCTCCTCACTTGTCTCTCTGTCTGTCTGTCTGACTCTTTCTCTCTTCTATCTCTGTGTCTGTCTCTGTCTCTCAGTTTCTGTCTCTCTTTCTTTCTTTCTATCTCTTTCTCTCTCTCTGTCACTGTCTCTCTGTCTGTCTGTCTGTCTCTCTCTCTGGCTGGATTATATAAAAAAAATCTTGTTCTTATTATATTACCCTCAGAAAATAACATATCGTTATCGATTCGTTATCGTTATCCTTAACACTCTCTCTCTCTCTCTCTCTCTCTCTCTCTCTCTCTCTCTCTCTCTCTCTCTCTCTCTCCTCTCTTTCTCTTTCTCTCTCTCTGTCTCTGTCTGTATCTCTCTCTTTGTGCCTGGTTCTCTGTCTCTGTCTGTCTGTCTCTCTCTCTCTCTCTCTGTCTCTGTCTGTCTATCTCTCTGTCTCTGTCTGTCTCTCTGTCTGTATGTTTCTCTCTGTCTCTGTCTGTCTCTGTCTGTCTCTGTCTCTCTCTCTCTCTGTTTGTCTGTATGTCTGTCTGTATGTCTGTCTGTCTGTATGTCTCTGTCTGTCTGTCTGTCTCTCTCTCTTTCTCTGTTTCTGTCTGTCTCTGTCTCTCTCTGTCTGTCTGTCTCTCTCTCTGTCTGTATGTCTCTGTCTCTCTCTCTGTCTGTCTGTATGTATGTCTGTCTGTCTGTATGTCTCTGTCTGTCTGTCTGTCTCTCTTTCTCTGTTTCTGTCTGTCTCTCTCTCTGTCTGTATGTCTCTCTCTCTGTCTCTGTCTGTCTGTATGTCTGTCTGTCTCTCTCTGTCTCTGTATGTCTGTCTGTCTCTCTCTCTGTGTCTTTCTGTCTGTCTGTCTCTCTGTGTCTGTCTGACTCTCTCTCTCTCTCTCTCTCTCTCTCTCTCTCTCTCTCTCTCTCTCTCTCTCTCTCTCTCTCTCTTTCTCTCTCTGGAAAAGAGACTTGCGTTGTTTATTGTTCCTTTGGAGGTTTGATGATTGATTGATTGAATTAGTTGTTGATTGAGTTATATACTTATTGCGCGTGTTTCCTTTTGTTGTTGTTGTTGTCGTTTTTTGCTGTTTATTCCTAGCTGTTTTTCGGTCTTGAACTGCCGTCTGTTTATATGTAGCGCGTTAAGGTCATCTGTAGCTTTTCATTCCGTTGGTTACGAGTTTTCTTAAATGAAATGTTCTGTTTTATTCGTCTGTCAAAACACACACACATGCACACACACATACATACACGCACGCACACACGCATGCATACACACACATACACACATTCACATGCATACACACATACACATGCTCGCTGTTTCTGTCTCTGTTTCTCTCTGTCTGTCTGTCTCTGTCTCTCTCTCTCTCTGTGATGAATTTTAACTATTAGCAAAAATGATGTAGTCTGTGCTGACTTTTTTAATTTAAATGATGCCGAAAAGCTAGTATTTCACTGAAACAAAAAGATGAAAATTCTCTTAAACAAAAACCTAAAACTTCGCTGAAACTAAAAGCTGAAAATTTACTGAAACAAAACACTGAAACTTGATCAGAAAAAAACACAACCCTTTAAATTCACTGAAACAAAAAAGCTGAATATTCACTGAAACTAAAAGCTGAATATTCACTGAAACAAAAAGCTGAATATTCACTGAAACTTAAAGCTGAATATTCTCTGAAACAAAAAGCTGAATGTTCACTGAAACTAAAAGCTGAAAATTCACTGAAACTAAAAGCTGATAAAAACAAGCTGAATATTCACTGAAACTAAAAGCTGATAAAAAAAAAGCTGAATGTTCACTAGAACTAAAAGCTGATTTAAAAAAAAGCTGAATATTCACTAGAACTAAAAGCTGAAACTTAAAGCTAAAACTTCACTGAAACAAAACACTGAAGCTTGACCTGAACACACACACACACACACACACACACACACACACACACACACACACACACACACACACACACACACACACACACACACACACACAAAACTGTAACTTCACTGGAACCCGAAGCTGAAACTAAACGCTTATTCTCCTTCCAGTCAAAAAGCTGAAACTTCACGTAGTTTCTTTCGCCTCTTGTAAGCAGAGTTTGATGATGGGGCCTCTAATGGAATTCCCTTCCTGGCTGCCCTCTTTCTCCTCTGGCCTGTGCGATAGTGCAGCAGTGGCAGCAGCGGGCCTCTCTCTTATCTGGATGGCCTGTAAGTCACCGGTTCTTATCCAGGCTCTGCCCTGCCCTGTGGATGTCCTCTTTTTGTCATTCCTCGGCTACAGCTGCAAGGTTCACCAGTGGTGAGATTGTGCGTATGCCACCGTTTTCAGCCACCATTAAGGTAGCTGTATTCCGAATTCGGGGATGAGGATATTAATGTGTGTGTATGTGTGTGTGCGTGTGTGTGTGTGTGTGTGTGTGTGTGTGTGTGTGTGTGTGTTTTAATTTTCATGTTCTTACTAGTGCACAATAGCCTCCTCTTCTGAAATCTTCGGATCAGACTATAAACCGAGGCCTTGTGTGCGAACGCATGCAGAACATCTTGCGCACACGTTAAATCCTGTTCGCTTTTCGAAAGAGTAGGCCATTGTGTGCCGGTGGGAACAGAGGACAAAATTTACAAAACCGCATACACACGGGGACTAGATGTAAAAAAGTACACGAGTGCTTATTCCATTATCCTCGATATAAAACAAAAGGTGGTACGGGTTTAATGTGTGCGCAAGACGTACTGTTTAAGTTCGCACAGGGGACCTTGGTTTACTGTTGTCTCATCCAATGGACTTTTTTTTTTTTTATTGGGTGAGTGGGTGGGTGGGGGGTTGGCGCTGGTGTTAACTCCAGGGGGGAAAAATCCGCACGAAGAGGGGTCTTAGTGGTGACTTGTACATGCGTCATAAGATTGCAAGTTCAACGCTCTAACCATTAAGTTATACCACCACCACCCCCCCTCCCCTCTATAAATTGAAAATGGGATTTTTAAAAAAAACGATTTTCCGTGTCAACTTGTGTGCAGACCCGCCACTGCTTTATTCATGCATGATGAAGATTAATGATGCACGTTAGAGATCGTGTCATTTGTATTCGGTAGGTTGTGGCAACGTGGCAATGCCTGACATGAACTGAGTTGACTAGTGCAAAGGGTTTACAAGCTGTTAGTTAAACGTCTGCTGGACAGACGCCATAGCCGAGTGGTTAAGACCGTTCGACTCCAAATTCCAGGGGTCCATGAAGTCGTGAGTTCGAATCTCAGTAGCGGTCGTCAGGTGAATCAAGGGTGGGGATTTTTATGATATTCCAGGTCAATTTCAAGTGCAGACCTGACAGTGCCTTTATTCCCTTCGTGTATATACAAATGCAGAACATCAAAGATGCATGTTAAAGATCCCGTAATTCATGTCAGCGTTCGGTGGGTTACTGAAACACGAACATACCCAGCGTACATCCCCGAAGTCGGAATGTGGCTACCTTCATGGTGAGCAAAAACGGTCGTATACACAACATCTCACCATTGATGAATCTTGGAGCTTTAGCTGAGGAACACAAAAAAAACCCTTCAAAGTAGATTGGAGGGGAGTGTGTGTGTGTGTGTGTGGGGGGGGGGGGGGGGGGGCAGAGTGGTGTAGTGTGTATAGGGGGTTGATTAGCGGCGATGCCTCCTCAGGGAACACCCCCCCCCTCTTTCTCCATCCCCTCCAAAATTAAAACCATGGGACATTTTCTAAGTACTGGGGTTGAGGTAAGAATTGAGATACTTCAGTCCAATCCAATCCTGCTGTTTATAGCCCCGCCGACTACAGAGGCTATGAGATGCCTGTTTGAAGGAGATTTTTCTCCTTACAGATAACGACGGTTGCGACGTCTGTACTCCCCTTAAAGTCCTTAGAGGGAGACTATAAAATCGAGGATCTGTTTACGAACGCATACAGAACATCTTGCGCACAGGTTAAAAACCCCTTCCATTTTTGTGGTATAAGAGTATGCGAGCTATGGTCATTGGTGTGGATAACACAAACATACCCAGCATGCTTCTCGTGAGGGGTGGGCAACAAAACCTGCTGGAAAAGTTCAGTGCAATGCCCCAAACGACTGCCCAAGGAGTTGAGGGAGGCAGAGGTCAGGCTTGCAGTCATCACTGGCGAGGTAAAACAATTCCCGAGAGGTCGTCAGGAAGTTAATTGGGGTTCTGAGTGAATAGGGGAATGTCCACATAACTCGAGAAACTTAGTAATTGACTTGGCGTGTGTGTGTGTGTGTGTGTGTGTGTGTGTGTGCGTGCGTGCATGCGTGCGTGCGTGTGTGTGTGTCTGTCTGTCTGTGTGTGTCTGTGCGTGCGTGTGAGTATATGTGTGTGTGCGTGCGTGCGTGTGTTCGCGTGTACGTGTGCGCGTGTGCGCGTGCGTGTGTTTCTTGGTGCATGCGTTTACACGCACCCTCGGGCATGAGTGTGCATATATTTATTCATTTTTGTGTATGTATATCTGCGCGCGCGTACACATACGTATGCACGGCATCGTCGAATACATAGCCATCAAGCCGATTTGGAAAGATGGGAAGGAAACGTTTCCAAACTGAGCGGAGAAGAAAAAGGCCTCTGGGTTTTCCACAGGTCGAACCAAGCCTCGTCAATTATTGAAGGAGTTTAGGAGCTGCTTCAGACAGCATCCCTATAGCTTCAGCTGGGGGGCTGGCATCCAGCGAGAGTTGCCTTGGTAGAAGAAGTAGTAAAGGAAGCAGTACAGACTGCAGCAGCAGCAGCAGCAGCAGTAACAGTGGAAACAGCTTCAGTAGCAGAAGTAGAAGTAGTAATGGTAGTAGTAAATATGATGGTAGTGGTGGTAGTAGTAACAGCAGCAGCAGCAGCATTAGTAGTTGTATTGGTAGTAATAGCAGGAGGATAACGATAGTGGTTCTTGTGGTAGTAGCAGTAGCAGCAGCAGTAATGGTAGGTGTAAATATACTTGTCGTGGTGGTGGTAGTTGTAGAAGCAGCAGCAGGCAGCACTAGAAGCAGCAGCAGCAGCAGCAACAGCGTCAGCAGTAGTAATGGCAGTAATAAATATTGTGGTGGTGGTGGTGGTGGTGGTGGTACAAGTGGTAGCAGTGGTAGTAGTCGTAATAGCTTGTAAGTGTGTTTGTCTGTCTGTCTGCCTGCTTGCCTGTGTATCTATTAGACATATCTGCGTACCTGTGTGTTTTATGATCAACTGTGTGTCTGGTATGCATTTCGCATACATTCATAACTTTTCCACTATCAAAACTTCCTCCCATTATATTTGTCACGGCAGTGTCCACACACCTCCTTTGGGAAATATCCCGTTCCTGAAAATGAATGGGTGGATATTTGGTAGCGGGTGAGAAAACCATCAGAAGAGGCTTTTATCCCTGCAGTGTATGCATATAGAGTCAGTAAGCAGACGATTTGGTGACCTGGTGCTTAGGGGTCTGTACTAGAAATGAGAAGTCTGTAGTTGATATCTATCAAAGGGGTGGTCTGTGTCTTGTGAGCTATTGCAGGAAAGCAGAGATGTTGTGTGGAAAGTTAAACAGAGTGAAGAAGACGAAGTGTGCAAGGCATACTTTAGTTTAGAGTTTATTTATCTATGTATTTATTATTATTTCGAGGAGGAAAGCACACATAAGTTTCGAGTTTATTTATATGTCCATTCATACTTTTATTTCTAGGATAAGGAAATAAGCACTCGTGTGTTTTTTTCTTACCTCCAGTCCACGTGTGCATTCGGTTTTGTAAATTTTGCTATCCATTCCCACCGGCACAAATGGCCTACTCTTCCGAAAGGCCTAACATGGTTTACCATGTGTGCAAGATGTTCCGCGTGCGTTTGCACACAGGGTCTCGGTTTACACTCTTATCCAAAGAACTTTCAGGAGAGGGAAGTGGGCACAGATGGTAACTAACTCCGGGGAAAAAATCTCGAACAGGCATTTGGGTGGTGGCTCGAACTCCTGCTACCAAATCACGAGTGCAGCGCGCAACTCTTCAACCACTAGGCTATTCTGCAACCCCCCTCCCCCACTTCCCTTTTGTGCATTAAAGACTCTATGGTAACAAGAAAGCTTTTACAAGAGTATAGATTATGGTGGACTGTGGGGGTCGATAACTATAGCACTCAGGAGGGGGAAATAGGCGAGCCTCCACCACGAAATGAGTGGCGTTGCAACTGACCCATTTTCCCGGCAGGAGCAAATTTAGGCAGGCGTGTGTCTGTTGGGGTGATGGTGGTGGTGGTCAGGCTGTTAATTAGAGATTTTGATTGATTAGAAAACTATAAGCTTCTTTCTGCCTTTATGTACAGTATCAGGGCGTTAGTTTGTTTCCCTTTGCTTCAAGAAGTATTTTAAATACACCCAAACCGTCATAATTAGCCACTATTACGATACAAAATTGCCGATTTCCATTCCTGGAGTTAAGCATTTCAATTTGTAAAACATGTCCATATATTTGGCAAATTTTGAGTGTTTTTGGTTTGTGTTGAAAAGCACTGTTTATTGGAGATGAATAATGTATTGCTAACCAAAGAGTTGACCTGCAGTGCACTGCGACTCATTATGTGGAGGAGAGTCACATACGTGCAGAGTATTGGACTGCACTTGACAGCGTAGTTTCATGTGAGATCTCGGACCAAAGTCCGATGCACACACACACAGGGGGGCGGCATACTGGACATTCAGTGGCACGCTGTGCAGTGCTTGTTCTGGCCTGTAGTGCTCCATGCTTTTCCGTAGCTGCTGTGTCAGTCTTTTCATCAGCTTTTGTTTCCTTGTGAATAACTTGCCTCCCTCCATTCAGACTGCTTTGTGGCTGTGATTTCTCATTATGAATCATCAATGTCATATTTGCGGGTAGAGGGTGGTGATTTTTCAGGGTGTCTTCGTAGCGAAGCTTTGGTGGTCCTTTTCAAGAGCCCTCTGTTTGTCAGATCGCGGTAGAAGAGCTGTTTGCTGCTTCTTCTTTGTCGAACGCTCCGACAGCAGCTGTTGTCTGCCATATGAGCGATAATGCGCTGCGCTGCCATTCAGCGCCTGACAAGTCAGGCCCAGCGCATCCGACTTCGACGTGGTGAAAAATTGCTATCTCTTAAGTCTTCCTGGAGAAAATGGCAGGAGAATGGACCAAAAAGGCAGAAAATAGACAAGAAGGAGGTCACAGGAAGAAAAGGAACAAGACAGAAACAAAGAGAGGGAGAGAAAAGAGCGAATTCCTAGCACATAATTTCCAAAAGGTGGGGATGCTTTTTATACTGACAGGCCTCTGATATCCCCAAGGGGGAAAGCTTGTTTTATAAAATATATCATACTGCCCGAAACTGTTGGCATTTCTTTGCCTTATTCAGCGGAAACTGGTTACAAACTAACCTCTATATGCATAGTCTTTACAAATACATCAAGCTACAATACAATTCACCATACTTTTAGAATATCATACAACGAAATGCAGTACACAACAACACAACTCAAGGCTGGGGGGATGGAGTTGTTTGTTTGTCGTTGTTCTTACATTCTGTACTCACAACAGATAGCTAGCTAGCTCAGAGCTAAGACCACACAACCAAAGTTCGATCCAGATTCCTTGAACTTTCCATCCCGGCTCTGTCACTAGCAGAGATGACAGTGACTGGCTGAACAGAAAACACGTAACCCAACAAGAAAGGACCATGCTCTGTGCCGACGCTTTCTTTGCCAATATGTCAGAAAATGGCACACTGACAGGCAGACAGACAGACTACAAACATGCCAATAGATTGCTGCTGCACTTTGTGCAATGTCTTGGAAGCTGTGTGTGTGTGTGTGTGTGTGTGTGTGTGTGTGTCTGTGTGAGTGTGTGTGTGTATACTGCTGTACGTGTGCACATGGGTGCTAATCTTTCGGATGAGGCGATAAACCGAGGTCCCGTGTGTTACACATAATTATTTGGCGCATGTAAAAGAACCCACGGCAGCAAGAGAGTTGTCCCTGGCAAAATTATGTAGAAAAAAAGCCACCTTGATAGGGAAACAAAATACAGTTGCAGACAGAAAAAGAAAAAAAGATGGGTGGCGCTACTCTGTGGCGACGTGCTCTCCCTGGGGAGAGCAGCCCGAATTTCACGCAGAGAAAACTGCCGTGACTTTAAGTGGTATAAATAAAAATAAGTAGATTGGTATGTGTTCCGGATATACATTTTTAATATAACCAACACTTTATCCTGGATAATTGTCCAGACAGAGCCACTGCTAAATATTCTGTCACTGAAAATAAAGGGTGTGATATATGTGGTGGCGGGTGAGAGGACAGACAGGGGAGGCTTTTGCATCTCCTCCGCTAAACACGTAACACTGCATTGTATGCTTAGAGAGTCCGTGAGCAGGCAGTTTCGAGGTCCAGTGGTCAGGCCATCTGTATTAGAAATCAGAGGCCTGCAGTTCAGTTCTTGGCAACTTTTTGTCTTTCTCCGTTTTTGCTAGATATAGGTGGTGATCTGGGTCTTTGGGATGAGGTAGGAATTGAGGATGTATATGCAATGCTCGATGGAGCACGTAAAAGAAGCTGTGGCAACAAGAACATAATGTTGTATGTATGTATGTAGGTATGTATGTATGTATGTATGTATGTATGTATGTATGCATGCATGCATGCATACATGTATGCATGTATGTGTTTGTGTATGTTTGTTTGCATGCATGCATGCATGTATGTATGTATGTATGTATGTATGTATGTATGTATGGATGGATGTATGGGTGTATGTATGCATGTGTGTTTATGTATGTATGTATGTATGTATGTATGTATGTATGTATGTATGTATGTATATCTACCCCATATTATACACTTACAGGGTACAGGAGCTGTGCATATAATGCAGTGGTCCACATTATGACATAACTCAATACGACACTCACACACCACACCACTCCTTTAATTTAAAGCACAGTACAATACATACAACACGACACAATGCGCTACAATACACTGCACAACAATACAACACAATACAATACAACGAATCACAACGCAAAAAATACAAGGATTTTTTGGTTTTTGTTGTTGCTGGTTTTTTGTTTGGTTTTTGTTGTTGTTGCTTTTTTGTGGCTTTGTACTTATGATAAAAAGCTCAGACCACAAGAATAGGTTACGATCAATATTCCTTGAACTTTACATCACAGCTCTGACACTAACTCACAAGGAGCACAGCGGTTAGCTGAGAAGAAAGCCACGACGAACCAATAAGAAAGGCCCATCCATCCATCCATCCATCCATCCATCTATCTCTTTGGTGACGTGTTGCCAATAACTATGTCAGAAAATAGCACGCAGGCGGAAAGATCACGTGTCGATACTCTGCTGCACATGAATGTTTGCAATGTCTTGGAAGCAGCAGAGGATCGATAGGCATCACGGCACTGGCTTGACGTGTCAGACGACAGGTGTTAAAAAAGAAAAAAGGATTTTTCCTTCAGGCGAGAGTTTCAGGGTGGTCTCTTTGTAAGGTTCAAGTTTCTTTCGTAATGGGGTTTTACTTACTTACAGCACGACATAGCAAGCCTGGAGTTGTGTTCAGCTTGAGTGTTTATTTTATGATTTTTTTCGTTCCTAAGATAGAGTTCAGAGGTTTACCAGTGGTGAGATTTGGGGTATGCGACCGTTGTTGTGGGCTTTTTGTGCCCACCATGAAGGTAGCCGCATTCCGACTTCGGGGATATATTATGCTGGGTATGTTCGTGCTGACACGACTTTTGGGATCTTTATCGTGCATATTTGATCTCGTGTATGCGTATATACATGAAAGTAATTAAGGCACTGGCAGGTCTGCACTTGTAGTTGACCTGGGAGATGGTAAAACTACCTTCCCTTGATTCACAAGACGACACTGAGGTTTGAACCCACGACTTCATGGACCGCGGAATTGAAGTCAAATGGTCTTAACCACTCCGCTGTAACGTCCGTAGATTGTTTATGTTTTTTGGTATTGTTTTATACCAGGAAACTGATGACCAGCCTTTTGGTAGTGCACATGATTTGGGGATTAAATTTGATATTGTTGTATGAGACATTTTGAGGATGTAAAGTAAAGTAAGACTGTATCATATCAAATAAGGCAAGATTATGTTTGCATGCATGCATGCATGCATGCGTGCGTGCGTGTGTGTGTGTGGTATGTGTATGTGTTGTCATGCTCGTGCTCATGCATGCACTTACAAATATGCGGCACGTGTGCATGCATGTATGTATGCTTGTGTGTGTGCATGAATGCATATGCAAAGCTGTCCAATAGCTTGTTTCTGCTCGCATATCTGCGTATCTGTATATCTATGTGGTGGACTGTCTGTACTGGTATGTATTTGGCGTAATGCATAATTTCCTCCCATACTAAAACTGCCCCCTGAATATTGATCCCTTTAGCGTCTAGACAGTTCCACAGGAAAAAAATATCCGTCACTGAAAATAAATGGTTTGATACTGAGTAGCAGGTGAGAAAGCCATTAGAGGAGGCTTTCACGTCACCTCCCTTGATTCTATCATGCTGTGCTGTATGCATATAGAGTCAGTAAGCAGACAGTCTGTAGGCCTCTGGTTAGGGCATCCAAGTTGGAAATGAGAGGTGCACAGTTCAGATCTACTTCAGAGTGAAGAATTTGCCCCTCTTCTGTTTTTGTAAACATTGGGGGTGGAGGGTGGGGGGATCTGGTTTTTGGGGAAGACACGTTCTGTGTGAAAAGTTTAATTAGCGCACGCAAAAGAGCCAGGTAACAAGAGTGTTGTGATAGACTGTACACACACACACATGCACGCACCCACCAACCTACCCACCATAGAATATATATATATATGTATATGTATATATACATTTATATATATTATTATATAATATTATATTATAGTATATATAATATATATAATATATATATTATATACATTATACATATATATATATATATAATATATATATATATAATATATATATATGCGTGTGTATATGTGTGTATATGTATGTAATATCTATATCTATTATCTCTTCTCTCTCTCTCTCTACTCTCTCTCTCTCTCTCTCTCTATATATATATATATATATATATATATATATATATATATATAACGCATCACACATCAAACAATCAGAATACAACAGCTGTACAAACTATGCAATACATTGCATTACAATACAATTCAGTGCAACGCACCAATGGCACACCACATAACTCAACAAGACAATGTGTGCAATGCAATGCAATACAATCGTTTATGGTTGACAATTTGTTTATGGTTGACAATTTCATATGGAGAACTTAAAAGGCATACTGTCCAATGATACTGCGATGCAGTACAGTGCACTACATCGTATACAAAACTAGAATGCAACAAAGCAAAGCACAGCACAAAATAACAGAAACATGTTGGGGGGGGTTGTTTGTTTGTTTTGGTGTTTTTACTTTGTTGTAGTTATGTAGCTATGTACATAACTCAGAAGGAAAAAGTCGTAAAAACGAGGTTTCGATCAAGATTCCTTGAACTTTACACCACAGCTCTTTCACTTGCCTAGAGAAGGAGAGCGTCGATTGGATAAGAGGTAAATACGTGAACCAATAAGAAAGGCCCATTCTATTTGCAGACGTGTAGCTGATACGTCAGAAAATAGCGCGCAGGCAGAAAGATCACGTGTCGATACTCTGCTGCACATGAATGTTTGCAATGTCTAGGAAGCAGCAGAGGATCGATAGGCATCACGGCACTGGCTTGACGTGTCAGACGACAGGTGTTAAGAAAGAAAGAAAATGTTTTCCTTTAGGCGAGAGTTTCAGGGTGATGTCTTTGTGAGATTCCAGTTTCTGTTGTGATGAGGTTTACTTACTTACAGCACGATTGTGACAACATAGCAAACTTGGGGTTTTGTTCAGTCTTTATTTTTGTGTCCCTTATCTATCTATCTATCTATCTATCTATCTATCTATCTATCTATCTATCTATCTATCTATCTATCTATCTATCTATCTATCTATCTATCTATCTATCTATCTGCCTGCCTGCCTGCCTGCCTACCTATCTATCTATCTATCTATCTATATGGATCTATCTATCTATCTACCTACCTACCTACCTATCATCTATCTATCTATCTTTCTATCTATCTATCTATCTGTCTGTCTATCTATCTATCTATCTATCTATCTATCTATCTATCTATCTATCTATCTATCTATCTATCTGTCTATCTATCTATATGGATCTATCTGTCTATCTATCTGTCTATCTATCTATCTATCTATCTATCTATCTATCTATCTATCTATCTATCTATCTATCTGTCTGTCTGTCTGTCTGTCTGTCTATCTATCTATCTATCTATCTATCTATCTATCTATCTATCTATCTATCTATCTATCTCTCTATCTATTTATCTATCTGTGTGTGTGTGCAAAAATTATGCTGTGATACTAGGAAGTCGACTCCTTTGCTTTAAGCAGTATAAATGTTTGGGGGGGATAATTTTTTGTTTGTGTTTTGGTTAGCATTTCTCAAGGGTAGAAGATCTGTAAGACTGTGTGATATGAAATGGTGGATGGGTAATACCGATAATAATCACGGCGGAGGTGGGGAATGGGGGTGGGGGGGGGGTTGAGCTGTTTGCTTGCTTTGTTTTGTCTTTGGATGGTTTCTTTATTCCTTGGCTACACCACCAAAGTTCACCAAGGGTAAAATTTTGCCTATGCGACTGTTTTTGCTCACCATAAAGGTAGCCGCAATTTGCCTTCGGAGATGGTTGGTTTTGTTTATTTTGGCTTGATTATGATTACTTGTTATTTTGTGTTTCATCTATTTTATGTTTCTGTTATTTGCTGTGAGGAAAAGGAAACTTAGTACAAAGCTTTCCAGCACTGGCATTGGGGGGTCAAACGCGGGAGCGCACCACAACCCCCCAAACCATGGTTTAAAAATTAATCAGAAATATTGAGTGGTCTCATAAGTATTGCTGGAAATCAGACAGTATCCATCTGGTATTATTATTATTATTATTATTATCATTATTATTATTATTATCTACTACTAGTAGCAGTAGTAGTAGTTGAAGTTGTTGTTGTTGTTGTTGTTGTAGTAGTTGAAGTTGTTGTTTTTGTAGTAGTTGTTGTAGTAGAAGTACAATTTTTTTAAAAAGAGCTTCTTCTTATTATTATTATTCTACTCCTCCTCTTCGACCACCTCCTCCTTCTTCTATTCCTCCTCCTCCTCCTCCTCCTCCCCTCCTCATCCTCCTCCTCCTTCTCTCTTCTCTCCTCTCTCTCTTCTTCTCTCTTCTTCTTCTTCTTCTTCTTCTTCTTCTTCTTCTTCTTTTCCCTTCTTTATTCCATCATAGCTCTATTGGACGGAATGCACTGTGCCAGGTCTGCTCTGCAAGAGGTCTGCCCGGTAGCTTCAGCCCACCCCTTCTGACTTCAGGCCGGCCAGGTCCTCAGACAACTCGTACGAAAAAACAACAACACACACACAGATTTGCATTAAAAAGCGGGAGGATGGGCTAAGGTAGGCAGGAAATAAGCAGTAGCTAGAGAGAGAGAGAGAGAGAGAGAGAGAGAGAGAGAGAGAGAGAGAGAGAGAGAGAGAGAGAGAGAGAGAGAGAGACAGACAGACAGAGACAGAGACAGAGAGACCGAGAGGATAGAGTTGTAAGGAAAAAGACAGAAGAAACAAAAGGGTGTAATCGAGAAGTGGAAATTTCTAGAACAAAATTTCCAGAACGTGGGGAAGCTATGTATACTAAACAGGACCCCGGCATCCTCATGGGAAAAAATAGAACAAACGCTGTCATTTTTTTATGGCTTCATTGAATATTATTTTCCGTGTTAAGTGTCGTTTATGTAGTTCTTCAAGTTCGTGGTGTCCATCCTGAATGGCTCATATGGTTGGCTGGATTGTTGGTGTGTGGAAGTACAGAAGAGTTGGCTGTGATCTGTGTGTTTGAATCTGCATAGAGCTGTATAGTTTTAACCTGAGCTTAAATTCCAAACTAGGTGACTGCCTGATGTGGCCTGTGGGGTCAGCAGGGCTGCAAATACCATCACTGGATTGACTGGAGTGGTGGGTGATTCAGGGTGTGAAAACAACAACGTTCCAACGGTATCAAAGTTATTGTTTATCATGATAGTGATAATATGTGAAATTTTCACAGCGATGTATCTTGTAAAGTAAACAAATCAAAGCGTTTGTAGTCGGAACATTCGCACGCATACAACCATTCACAAGAAAATTAACAGATTTTGACTTTATTTTTATCTATTCTTTTAGTTCAAGAATATTGGAATAAGCACTCATGTGCTTTACTTTTACATTCAGTCCCCGTGTGTATGTGTATATCAACAATATCAAAATTAATGTTAGCCAGCCACAATAAAAACAAAGTTTCGCATCGTTTACTGTTATCCACTAGTCACTGTACAAACATGCTCGGCTGCCTGTGTTATCGTGAGGTACTAGGAAACAGCCATGCACGCGAATGCCTCATCCAGTGTGTAGCTAACGGTGTCACAGGGATTCCCAGGTGGGACGGGTAAGACAGAGTGTACACCCTGGTTCCCCCCCAGGATTGTTAAGCTTGAGAACACTCAACAACACCAACACCTATTACAACTATAACAACAGCAACAAATTGAACCCAAAGAATGTATACGTTTAGGCTAGGCAAAGCACAAGCTAATCATTCTGAAAACCAGAAGCCTCAAAGTGTAAGAAAAAGAAGCCCATGTACACAGGCTACAGATTAAAACCCACAAACTGTAAGAAAACTGTAGGGTATCTCCTCTAAAACCACACAACTCAAACTGTTAAAGATAGTCACAAAAAACCAACGAAAGAAACCTGTGGCCCAAAGACTCTAAAAAACCGCAGACCTCTAAGTGTTAAACAATATGAGCTACACACTCAAAAAAGCACAGACATCAAAATATAAAACAGGAATAAAACTGTACACTAAACAGTCTAAAAACTGTAGATTAAAGAAAACTGTACGTTAAACACTTTAAAAACTACAAACCTCAAACCGTTCGAAAAACCCAAACCACAAAAATATAGGATCAACATTCTAAAAACCACAAATTGTTGGGAAAAAAGCTCTGTAGGCTGAACACTGTAAAAACCACACACTCCAAAGAAAGCTGTAGGCTAAACACTCTCGAAACCACAAACCTCAAACTGTGCTTCTTCTTCGTCGAACGCTCAGACAGCAACTATTGTCTGTCATATGATGGGAAATCCATTGCGCTACTGCTATAGAGTGCCTGAAAAGTCAGGCCCAGTGCATCCGACCTCGGCGTGGGAGAGAACTGTTATCTTTTGAGTTTTCTGGAAAAAGGAAGGTGAATGGACCAAGAAGGCAGAAAATAGACAAGAAGGGGGGCGACAGGAAGAACCGGGAAGGAAAGGAACACAAAATGAGAGATGGACTAGAAAGATATCATAGCACAAAAGTTCCGGACTGTGGGGATACTGTTTATTCTGACAGGCCCCAGCATCCCCACGGGGAAGAAACTTTATATGAAAAAAGTAGAAAAGCTGTGGTATACTCCAAAAACCATTAAAACTGTCAAGGAAACTTTAAGAGCCACAATTATCAAAAGTATTGTTAAAAAAGAGAAAACAAGCGAACAGACATGATGGCTATATCATTCTAAAACTACAAATCTAAAACTGTTTTAAAAAATCAGTAACAACAACAAAAACAACATTCAGTAGACTAAATCCTCAAAGAACCACAAGCTGTAACGAAAACTGTAAGCTAGACACTCTACAAACCTCAAACTGTAAGAAAGCACCCACCCCCCCACCAAACAAACCAGAAAATAAACCTGTAGGATAGAGAACTATAAAACTTCACTTTTCACCTTTCCCCTATCCCATACTCTAGTAAACCACTGAAAGTTTTGCTACCAGCTTCCTCCACTCCTCGCAAACCTCAGCTTTCTGTAGCAAGTCATTCCACTCCAGACCAAACCTTAAAGACGAAAACTGTCAGCTAAACACTAATACTTCCAATCCCCACCAACCTTAAGCTAGAATGCTTTAAAAACAGTGTCAGCTGAACGCAACCTTTGTGCAGCCGCCCTGGTTGTATGTCCTGGTTTCCCACTTCTGTTCTGAGAGAGGAGAGAGAGAGAGAGAGAGAGAGAGAGAGAGAGAGAGAGAGAGAGAGAGAGGGGGAGAGAGAGAGAGAGAGAGAGAGACAGAGAGAGAGAGAGAGGAGAGAGAGAGAGAGAGAGAGGGTCAGGTCCCCAGGGATCAATTGGAGCGGTGTGAACGTGCGTCATCTTCACTCGTGACATCTTGGTGTGTGACTACGCTCGAGTTCAGACTGACTGCCAGCGAGTTGATGACTTGGTCGGTTTTTGTTTTTGGTGTGGAGAGTATTGAGTTGTGTTGTGTTGTTGTATTGTGTTGTGTTGAGTTGTGTTGTGCTGTGCTGTTTATGTATACTATTGCGTTCAGGTGCTTTGTGTTGTTTGGCTAGGTTGGGTTGCACTGTTTTGTGTCATGCTGTATCCTTTTGTAGTGCCTTGTCTCGTATTGAAGTGTCTCTTTGAATTATTATTATGTTGCATTGCATTGTGTTTTGGCGTATTGCGTTGTAATGTGCCGTATTTACTGTGTTGTATTTCACTAATTTGTATTGTCTTGTATTTTAATTGCATTTTGCTATATTGTCTAGCATACAGTCATGACAGATTGATCTGTATGAAATTCAGATTGCTGTCCTCAGGGGAGAGTGTCCTGTCACAGTACGGCACCACATTAAGTTTTGTTTGCTTTTTTCCAGTCTTCGTGTGTATTTACTTCTATACGACAGTGGCTTTTTTCCTATAAAATATATTGTAACTTCGTTTACGTGCGTAAATTACACGTTGCACATGACTAGCACACATAGCACCAGTTATGGATCTCATAGATTGAGGGGAGGGGGGTGGAGAGTTTGCTTGTGCATGGATTTGAACCTAGAGCCTCTGGCTGTCTAAATGAATGCATCAATTCTTTATCACCTTAAATTTGTTAGCAGAAAGGATTGATGGAAAGAAGTATAATGATCAATGCTTGTCTGTATCCCTCGCAAATAAAGATAATCCATCACCATCATGGTCACCATGTCATCATCACCATCGATCCACATTTTAGAAATAAAAAGATACATGATGGGACTTGGATTGTCTTCCTTACTTAACATTCTTGGTTTATCTCTAGATTTAAGGATTTTTTGCTTTAGTTTCTTTTTGGTTTTTGCATGCAAAGAGTAGTAGCCTAGCATGCGAGTAAATTATTTATTTGAAAACGTTTTTATTGCTCTTGAAACCAAGACTTACCACAATGTAGACCTCAGTTATTACAGATTTTTTTTAAAAGCTATGTCAATATTGAAGCTGA
>CM054143.1:57361247-57373747 GCA_028751875.1 Rapana venosa | reverse complement strand
GCGAAGAGAACGAGAAGGAGTGTACAAGTGAAGACATTCGCAGAGGTAGGAGGGTGCTGTTTTGTGGAGACATTTGTAACAGAGGGTACTGATCTTATAGTTTACTCTCTGTGGCACAGGCAGCCAGTGGAAAGATCGCAAGAGAGGGGTAATGTGCTCAGATTGTTTCTGTCTGAGGACAAGTCGAGCTGCAGAGTTTTGTATACGTTGAAGGGAGTGGATTGACGATGCTGGCAGACCAGCCAAATGAGAATTGCAATAGTCCAGACGTGAAAGAATGAGACACGAAACGAGTTTGGATGTTGCATTTGTGGACAGGAACAAAGAAAGCCCAACTCAGAAAAAGAACAAGAAGAAATAATGTATCATCAAGCAGGACAGTTTGATAATGAAATGTTTCATTTGATATCTCAAAAACAACGTTATGCTCCACACAGTATTGATACCTTCAAGGATGTGTGTGTATGTATGTTGTTGTTGTCTTCGATTTTACGTCTGTTCACTCTCAGTGATATTAGACGAGGAAAAAATATATACAAGGGGTGTATGAGAATTGAGGTGGTGGTGGAGGCCCTACTGAAAAGTTCGAGGGGGTAAAAGTGATCTAATCATGAACAGAAACCGCACAAAGCTAAAAATACAATAAAAATTTTTTTAAAACCGAAACAAACATAAAAAATGATTAACGTTAATGAAACTATAACAAATGTCCTATAGGACTATGCCAGAGACCTTTTGCAATATCAAATGCGTGTATGTATGTATGTGTGTGTGTGTGTGTGTGTGTGTGTGTGTGTGTGTGTGTGTGTGTGTGTGTGTGTGTGCGTGTGCGTGAGTATTGGCTCCTTATAACGTCTCAAATTTTAGTCGATGTTAATAATAATAATAATAATGTATGGAATTTATATAGCGCTGTTATATAGCGATGTTAGTGTTATCTGTTAAGTTTCTTGCGTATGGATGTTTTTCTTTTAATACTTGTTTCTACATTTCTCTTGAGGTTTTTTCCTATTTCGTCGTCGTGTCAAAAAGCTAAGCAAAAAAGCAGATATGAAAAATCATGAAGTTAATACTGATACCTTTGCAAATATAAAAATACAGAATCAATGGCGTTGTCATTGTCTCTTTGGAAAGACTGAAAATCGAAATGCATGAAATAAAAGCACTCTGAACAAGCGGACATTTGACTGACAGTTGCAAAACAACAACAGAAAAAGAATAAGAAGAAATAATGCACCAGCAAGCAGTGCAGTTTAATAATTACATGATGTTTAATTTGATTTCTCAAAAGCAACACTATGCTCCACACAATGTTGGATGATACCTTCAAGAATGTGTGTTTGTGGGGGGGGGGGGGGGGGGTGCGTGCGTGCGCTCGTGTGTGCGTATAAGAATATTTGGCTCATTCTAACGCCTCAAATTTTTTTTAGTTAGTTTTAGTGAGATCCAGTAACTTTCTTGTGTGTGTATTATTTTTCTTTAAACTGTTGTTTGTAGATGTATTTTTTCTGTTTCGTGGTGTATAAAAAAAAAAGCTAATCAGGAAAGCAGATATGAAAAATTATTATAAAGTTAATACTTCTACTGATGGAAAATTTAAAAATAAAAACAGAATCATTGACATTGGCATTGTCTTTTTGGAAATCCGAAATTCGAAAGACATGTAATAGAAATGTTATGAACAAGCTGACACTAACAAAACAACAACAACAACAAAGTATAAGCAATAAGGCATCAACAAGCAGAGCTTATTTCGTGGACGTATCAAGAAGCTAAACACAGCAACAGATGTGGAAAAGCTTAATGAATTTAATAATTCCACCGTTAGAAGATTTTTTTCTTAAAACTCATGAAGTTTATACTTCTCCTGTTAGAAGATAAAAACAATCGTTGTCATTGTCTCTTTGGACAGACCGAAAATCGAAATGCATGAAGTTAAAATATTCTGAACAAGCTGACAGCTGACTGACATTAGCAAAACAACAACAGAAGAAGAACCAGAAGAAATAATGCACCAGCAATCAGAACAGTTTGATAATTATCAATCAGGAGAACACTCTTCTTGTGGGAATAGAGAAAAGAGAGGAAGAAAATAGCATGGAGGGTAGGGAGGCGGACCACGAGAGAGAGAGGAGAGAGGGGGGGGGGTAGGGGAGGGAGAGAGGGATGGATGAGAGAGAGAGAGAGAGACAGACAGAGACTGACAGACGAGACAAACACATAAAAGAGAGGCAAGAGAGAGGAGAGAGAGAGAGAGAGACGAGAGAGAGATGAAGATAGAAGAGAGAGAAGAAATACAGAGAAGCAATATTTATCTTTTTTATTTGTTTTATTCCTGTATTAGAGAGAGGAGAAGAAGAAGAAGAACAAGAAGAACAAGAGAATAAGAAGAAAAGAAGAAAGAAGAAGAAGAAGAAGAAGACGAGAGAGAGAGAGAGGAGAGAGAGGAGAAGAGAGAGAGAGAGAGAGAGAGAGAGAGAAGAGAGTCAGAGAGGGACTGAGAGACAGACAGAGAATGAAGAGAGATAATAAATAGAAAAGAGGAGTAGGGACGAACAGAGAAAGAAATAGAAGACGGGGAGGGCGAGTGGTGAAACAAGCGGACAAAGGGAAAGAAAAAAATGTGTGTGTGTGTGGTGTGTGTGTGTGTGTGTGTGTGTGTGTGTGTGTGTGTGTGTGTGTGTGTGTGTGACAGACAGATAGACAGACAGACAGACAAACAGTAGGAGAGAAGGAAACAGGTAACACAAGGATCAGAAACAGAGAGGGAGGGGGAACAAAACAAACAAGAGACAGAGTGAATGAGAGAGTGAGTGAGTCATACAGACAGACAGACAGACAGAAACAGGAGAAACAGTTTATGGGCAAACATGAATTCAGAATGTCAATACAGCTGAAATGAGGTTTTGATTTAAAGCAACATTTTGCTCCTCACAGTATTGGAAGATTAATTCGGGGAGGTTTTGTGTGCGTGCGTGTGTATGTGCGTGTGTGTGTGCGCGCGCGCATGCAAACACACACAAACGCACGCACGCACGCACCACACACACAACAAGCATGCATGGGTATTTAATTATCTACAAACGAGCCCGTAGGTATGTATTTGTACCTGTAAAACTGAAATCACACATCGCTAAAACAAGAAAAAAGAAACCAACAGAATTTAAAACACAAAACAAAGACAGAAAAGTGCGCGCATGCATTTTCACTCATGCGCATGCGTGGGAGCAGCGAGTGGAAGGAAGGAAGGATGAAAGCACCATGATTTCCCAATGGCGTTTTTGCTGTGCTGATGTCGACAGTTTAAAAAACGAGGAACAAACGATAGGAAACGAAAGAGAGAATGAAAGAAAGACAGAAAAGAGTCTCTTATGTGGGTTCTCTGTGGTGTGTGATCGAGGAATTAGTTTTTTTAAAAAGAGTTCTTCTACTTGTGTGTGGGAATGTGTGTGTGTGTGGGGGGGGGGGGGGGGAGTCCGTGTGTGTGTGTGTGTGCGCGCGCGCGTGCGTGCGTGCGTGTGTTTCGTCCGAATCACAAACTGTGCATAGACGTTAATTCAAAGACCGTTCTTTTTATTTTCATTTATTTGATACCACTTTAACTCACGGCAGATTTCTCTGCATGAATTTCGGGATGCTGACCCGGGCAAAGCGCGTCGCCACAATAGCAGCGCCACGCATTATTTTTTTATTTTCCTGTCTGCAACTGTATTTGCTTCCCTATCAGAATGGCTTTATTCTACAGAATTTTGCCAGGGACAACTCTATCGTTGCCGTGGGTTCTTTTACGTGTGCTAAATAATTATGCGTAACACACAGGACCTCGTTTTTTGTCTCATTCGAAAGACTAGCACCCAGACCACCACTCATTGTCTTATGGATGGGGGCAAAGTTTCTGGCCCAAACGGGGATTGAACCAACACACATTTCGAACACGGACTTTTCGCTTTCTAGTCAGATGCGTTACCTCTAGACAACCGATCCACCACCACCACCACCACCACCACCTACTACTACTACTACTACTACTACTACTACTACTACTACTACTACTACTACTACTACTACTACTACAACTACTACTACTACACGCACGCACGCATACACGCACACACAAACGTACATACACACGCACGCACGCACACACACACACACACACACACACACACTCACACAACACACACACACACACATCACACTCACCAAGTATGCATTTATGTTTATCCACAGGCGAACCTGTGCGCATGTATATGCCCTGTAAAACGTGCCTGCACATGCAAACGAAATAACAGCGACAAAACAAAAGGACTATAAATATGATGCATTTCTGCTCCTGCCCCGGCACTAAAGGAGCCAATAGAAACAGAGATGAAAGCGCCGTGCTTTTCCCAATGGCGTTTTGGATCTGTTGATGTAGACCGATTAAAAAAAGGGGCAAAGAACGGGAGAAAAACTGACAGGAAAAAAAGTGGCTTGTGTGTGTTCTTTACTGTGTGTGATCAAGGAATTAGTCAAACTGTGCACGCGCTCTCTCTCTCTCTGTGTTGTTTGTCTGTCTGTCTGTCTGTCTGTCTGTCTGTCTGTCTTCTCTCTGCTCTCTCTATGTCGTGTCTGTCTCTCTCTCTCTCTCTCTCTCTCTCTCTCTCTCTCTCTCTCTCTCTCTCTCTCTCTCTCTCTCTCTCTCTCTCTCTCAGTGTCTCTCTAGTGTGGGTGCGTGATTAAGGAATTAGTGAAGTATTTGTCTTTGTTTTCTCTGTTTTCGTAAAATCTGTGTGGCTAACAAGGATGTCGACGATGATGATAATGATGATGATGATATTATGATGGTGATGATGATGATGATGATGATGATGATTATGATTATTATTATTAATGATAATAACAATATAACAATGAAATTGATGATGATGATGATAGTAATAATGACAAGTGATAATGATATGATGATAAACTCTATATAACATTTTTGTTATTTTATAATTTTAAAAATCCCAAAAGAATTCATATGCTTTCTTTTTAGAGTAGTACGAAAGGGATTCAACACACACACACACACACACACACACACCACACACACACACACACACACACACACACACACACAACACACACACACACACACAACGCGCGCGCCCACAAAACACACACACACACACACTTTTTTTAAACTAACATATTTCAATTCCTTTCTCTCACCCCTCCCTCCTTATTTTCTTCTCCTCCATCCCCGCGTCCGTTCCTCAGTGCGAATCTGGAAAATCTGCGCGAAAGTTTTTCTGGTTTGGATTGGGGTTTTGTTGTTGTTGTGGTGGGTTTGGGTTTTTTTGGTTTTTTTTTTTGTTTTTTTTTTTTTTTTTTTGATGGTTTTTTGTTTTTTTTTTTTTGTTCGGGGTTTTCTGCTTCTTCTTCTCACTTCACTACAGTTCAGCTCTGCTTTCCCGGGGGATCCCTTTTTTGAAAAATTTATTTTTGTTTTGTTTCACGGGTATGCGGAAATCTGAAGCTTCTTTTTTGGAAGAGCGAGTCCCCACAATGCCCCACATTCCCCCCTTTTGTCCCTATACCCCTCTCCCCCCACCCTCCCCTTACCTTTTCCCCCGTTTTTCTCCCCAACTCTCTCTCTCCTCTTCTCTCTCCTCTCTTTCTCTTCCCCTCTCTCTCTCTCTCTCTCTTCTCTCTCTCTCTTGGTATTATCTCTGAAATACCCCAACACATCTCTGTCTCCTGTCTCTGTCTCTCTTCTCTCCCCTTTTTTTCGTCCTGCTTATAGTAAGTATATCCTGATGAAGGATTATATTTTTATATTTTCAATACTTTAGGGGACTTGTTTTCTTGTATTTAAATTTTTAATGAGTGCCCTATTTCAATATCTTATAATTATGTTAAAAAGTATGTGTCCATTTGAAAATGTGTAGTGTTATCTTTATGATTATAAGTTTGGTTGTGTTATTTTTTTTTGGGCTTTGTTTTTGTTCTTGTTTTGTTGTTGTTTTGTTTGTTTTTTTTTTTTTTATCATCTTTTTTTGGTTTGTTTTTTTTTTCTCTTTTGTTTGTTTGTTTTTTTTGGTTGGGTTTTTCCCCCTCTTTTTCCCCCTTTTTTTCCCCCCCACCCCCCTTTTGTCACCCCCCCACCCCCCCCCCCCCCCTCCCCCCCCCCCCCCCCCCCCCCCCCCCCCCCCCCCCCCCCCCCCCCCCCCCCCCCCCCCCCCCCCCCCCCCCCCCCCCCCCCACCCTGCACACCCGATCTCACCCATCGTTTTGTGCGTGTGTTTATTTGCATGCCAGAGTGGATGTTTAATTCGTACAGTTTTTAATGACAATTCTCCCTTAATGTTGCTTGTATCCCGGTCTTCTGATAAAAATAACAGTTTGTTTTAGTGGTGATGGTGATGGTGGTGGTGGTGGTGGTGGGGGGGGTGTTGATTTTTTTTTCCCAACACGTGCTGTATGCCTAGCGCCTGTTACGTGAGGGATCTTGGGAATTTTTTTTCTCCTCCTCTGCTAGAGCTCCGAGGTTCGCTTCTGGTGAGATTTTGGGGTATGCAGCGTTAAGGTAGCCGCATACCGACTTCAGGATGATGTTTAAACACGGCACCAGTATGCATTAAACAAAAATGTCATCCATTCCCACCAGCATACAATGGCTTACTCTTCCGAAAGGTTGAACGGGTTTTAACGTGTGCGCAAGATGCTCTGCATGCGTTCGCACACGGAACTTGGCTTATCGTCTCATCCAAAGGACTTTCGGGGAAGTTGAATGGGCGCTGCTGTTAACTCCAGGAAGAAAAAAGATCCCCTTGAGCGGGCGTTTCGTTAGCAGGTCAAACCTGGGGTCGATCCCGGGCTGTCAGATCGCGAGCGCAACGCTGTAATCACGGGGATCCCCTTTATCCGTTTCCCCCAGTTTGGGTATTAAACCATCGGAAAAGGACTACACTCCAGACCACAACTCAAGGTCGGATGGGGGAAATGCTGTGGTTAGAACATTCGCTGCTGCAGAGTAGACTCAACCCCCCCCCCCCCTCCCCCTCCTTCGCCAACTGAGGATGCCGGGGACCTGATGGTATAATACCATCCCCACTTTCTGGAAATTATGTGCTAGGAATTCCCTCTATTCTATCACTCTCTTTGTTTCTGCCTTGTTCCTTTTCTTCTAGTCACCACCTCCTTCTTGTCACTTTTCTTCCTTCTTGGTCCATTCTCCTGCCTATTTTTCAGAAAAACATAATTGTTCTCTTCCATTCCGAAGTCGGATGCGCTGGGCCTGATTTGTGAGACGCTTAACGGCAGCATGGCAAATTTTCGCTCATATGACAGACAACAATAGTTGCTGTCTGAGCGTTTCACGAAGAAGAAGACTGAAACCGCATAATTGTACCTGTCTTATGCTAGACAGGGGCCTTGATGATGAAGCCACCGGGCCACAGAATTGTGGATTAAAACAAAGAGGAAAAGAGAGGAATAACGATAGGATGTTACAGTTCACAAAGAACACTGATGAGGAAATTGACCCAAAAGCATGACAGCAAGAAGAGAGAGAGGAGAGGGAAGGGAAGAGGGAGGGGAGAGGGGGAGGGAGGGGAGGGAAGGGAGGGAGGGAGGGAGAGAGAGAACAAAGAAAGAAAGCTGAAGAGAAGGCAGCACGCAATTTTTATTATTGATCTGCTTGGAGTCTGTATTATTTGGGAAGAAGGAGGGAAGGAGACTTGTTTGCTGATTTGTTTACTTATTTGTTGGTGTCATTATTTATCCGCTTATGTGTGTCTTTATTCGTATATTATTTATACATTTCGTTAATTCTTCTTTTACTTTGTAGTATTGGTGTACTTGTCTATTTATTCATGTGTTTGTGCATTTTTTATTTTCTTTCTTTTTCTGTTTGTTGTTGTGTTTCTTGATGTATTAATTGCTGTATTTCTTCAGTTATGTCTTCATATTCTTGTTTCTATTTGTCTGTCTATGTATTTATTTGTTTATTTATCATTTATTTATACATTATGTGTTTAGTTATTTGGAAGCATTGTGCAGCATTTATTTATTTTCATTCCTTATGTATTGACTTGGAACAGCAAAAAAAATCGCTGTCATCCGTTGATGTATTTTTAATTCACTTGATTCACATATGTATTTTTAAAATTTAATTTGTTCAGAGAGGAAAGAAGGTGTCATTTTGTGTTTATTTATTTATCTCTTCATTTGTTTATCTATTTGAAAAAGGAAGCTAAGCATTTTGTTCTGTATTTATTTACTTAATTGTTTATTTCTCTTTGATTTTCATTTCAATCATTTTCTTTTATCGTTTTATTCATTCATTATTTATGCTTTGTTATTCATATTTAAGATTCTTTAAGATAACTAAGTAAATAAATTGATAGATATATAACAAATGAATAGATAAAATAAATAAATGAATAAAATGAATGAATAAATAGACAAATAAATGAATGAGTAAAGTAAATAGATAGATAAAAGAATAAATCAGTTTAAAAACACTCCTCTTCTCTCCCTCACTTCTCTCAGGGTCATCAAGGCATTGCGCTGCACTCTAACTTTTCAGGCCGTGTCTCTAGGGCAAGTTGAACCTGGCGGAGCCCATCCCTCTCCAGCTACATAGTGCATGCTGGGTATGTTAGTGTTTCCCTAACCGACCAAACACTGACATTTTTTCCCCCGTTCCTCGGCTAGAGCTCCGAGGTTCACTAATGGTAAGATCTTTGCGTATGCGACCGTTTTTGCCCACCATTCAGGAAGCCGCATTCCGACTTCGGGGATGATGTTTAAGTTAAACACGACACCGGTGTGCATGGCTTTAAAAAAAATTTTCATTCGTTTTTACCAGTACGAATGACCTACCTACTCTTCCGAAAGGCAGAACGGGTTTTAACGTGTGCTCAAGATGCTCTGTGTGTGTTTGCACACAGTACAGAGCTTGGGTTTATAGTCTCATCCGAAGAACTTTTGGGGAGCGGAGTTAGTACTGATGTTAACTCCTAGGGGAGAACATCCCATTGAACGGGCGTCTCGGTGGTGGCTCGAACCCGGGTTCGAACCCGGGCGGTCATAGCCCAAGCGCAACGCTCTAACCACTAGGCTGGCTGTGTGTGAGTGTGTATGGCTGGTTTACTAAGTATGTCGCCATATAGGTATCTGCACCGACTTCAGATGATTTTCCACCAACATTTAATCCACTCTGCTATATAAGTATTTGTTATTTCTCCTTTTATTTCGAGGATAATGGAATAAGCACTCGTGTGGTTTTATTTTTATACCTAGTCCTCGTGTGTATGCAGTTTTGTAAATTTTGTCATATGTTCCCACCGGCACACAATGGCCTACTTTTCCGAAAAGTGGAACAGGTTTTCATACGTTTCATACGGACTACTGCCTGTCTTCCTGTTTCTCATTTCGTAGCAACTTCCTGGTTGCTGTGAATGGGAGATGGAGTGAAGGGGGTGGGGGTGGGATAGAAGTCGAGGAAAATGGAAGAAAAATTTATAATCCTCATAAATCATCTTAACTCCTGAGAGGCATATCTGCTATCTCATCTGAAAATGTGTCTGGGATTACAAGACAAGGTATGCATGCAAAGAACTCCTTTGTCGCTTTCAAGACTGATCCGAGAATTCTTCTTTTGTGGGGGAGTGGAGATGGGAGACGATGAACCAAATAGAAAGAAAATCTCATTTTAGATGGTTTTCTTTCTTTCTTTCTTCCTCCTTAAAAGATATTTTTTGACTTTCGGGGTGGGAAGCGCCCAGTGGTTGAAGCATTGAACCCGTGAACTGATGGTAGCAGAGAGTAAAGGTTCCAGTCCCCACTGAGGTGTCTATTTGAAAGGAAAATGTTCACCTTGGACTTAGTATTGGTACTGACTCCCCTCCCTTGAAAGTCCTTTGGATGAGACTATACACTGAGGTTCCATGTGTAAACACACACACACACACACACACACACACACACACACACACACACACACACACACACACACACACACACACACACACACACACACACACACACACACACACACACACACACACACACACACACACACACACACACACGGGGTTCTTGCCAAATGAGTGGGCTGACAGAGCTGCGAAGAGAGGTGCAAGGCATGGAGAGGATTCTGTAGAACTACATGTTCCATTATCTTTACAAGAGGGCTATCATTTACTAGAAGAGGCATCGTGGAGCAGGGCTAAAGAAGCTTATCATCAAAATGAGCACCTTTCAGACAAATCTTTAATCACTATCCCTGTTTTTAGGAATATTGATCACTCTGAAACCTACACAAGTTTGTTCATGGCAAGAAGGGTTAGCGCTTTATTCTTTAGAATAAAACTGAATGCTTTTATCACTAAATATAGTAAAAATATAAAATGTTTGTGTGGTGAGAAAATTACTAGCATTCATATAATTTTTGAATGTAAGAGTCTAAAACCATTATTACCTTCTTTTTCTGAAAAGTCCTTGGATAAGATATTCAAAAATATTGATTTGGCATTTCGTATAACAAAATCTTTAATGAACAGTCCTATAGGACATTTGTTATAGTTATAAGTCGCATTAGCATTTCTTATGTATTTATTTGTTGTTATCATTGCTTAGCCTTTTTCTGTATACTGCCTAGGATATTCAGCAACAGATACCAATTTCACAGCACACAAACCATCAACATCAATGTCCCCTCCCCTCCCCTTCCCATCGTCTAATATCACTTTGAGTGAACAGACGTAAAATCGAAGCAACAACAACAACACACACACACACACACACACACACACACACACACACACACACACACACACACACACACAACACACACACACACACACACACACACACACACACACACACACACACACACACACACACACACACCAAAGACCCAAACATCTATTATAGAAGAGCAGGCTAGCTAAGGCTGATAGATTTGGAAAACACCAACATACCCAGCATGCACTCTGCACCTGGAGAGGCATGGGCTCCATCAGGTTCAACTTGTCTTTGATACATTGTCTGAAAGGTTCGGTGCTGTGCTCCAGTGACTCCTCGAGGAGTTCAGGGAGAAGTGAGGTCAATAAAGCCCCGTCTGTGTGCGTGTCCTTACATGGAGCCCTTGTCGCTAACTGGATAAAGACCTTCAACTGCGCGAACCCGCTCTAAAGTAACTTGAACATATTTTTAAACTGCTGATCACATCGTTTTCTATCAACACACACAAAAACGCGATCCCGAAAAAATGGCAATAACAAAAAGTCACAAACTGAAAACTCAGTCGAGACTGCGAATGTAAAACGAACACCCCCTAACTTTCCTAGGACAATCTGTTATTTTACCCGAATCGCACGCTCAGGAAGACAATAGGAATTGTCAGATTTGAAATCGTGTGTCTTGCAATTTGCAGTCTGTGCACTATCAGCCCACCTGGCGAAGGTTTTTTGTGTCCACAAGAAGTTTCTAGACCCACGGAGAAGCTCTTATCTCCGTTGCGTCTACCCACTTTATGACCGAAGCCACTTTACGACATAAACCACTTTACGACACACCATCTGTCCCGTGTTCAGCATCGTTCTATTTGCTGCATCACGTCTAGGAAGAATTCCTTTCAGCCTATTATTTGCTGATGTACCTTCCAGAGTACTCTTTATATGCTTGTGCTTGTTGTATCCGTGCTTTATGTATCGCTTCTTTGCTATGTTTTCTTCTTTTTCTTGTTGTTGTTGTTGTTTTTGTAGTTCCTCCTCCATCTTCTTCTTTCTCCCCCTGTTGTTGTTCTTGTTGTTGTTGTTGTTGTTCTTCTTCTTCTTCTTCTTTTTCGAAAGTTCAGACAGCAACTATTGCTGTCTGTCACATGATCAAAAAAATGCACTGTGCTGCCGTTTTTTAAGCGTCTGACAAGTCAGGGCCAGCATATCCAACTTCAGCGAGAGAGAATTTTAAAAAATATTTTAAATCTTTTTATAATAATGTTAATAATAATGGAATGTGTATAGCGCTATATCTTGCACAAACAAATCAAAGCACTTGCATTCATCCTACTCTTTCACATGCAACCAGTTACAATTAATAGTTTTTACAAATTCAAGGCACACACGCACACACACACACACACACGCACGCACACACACACACACACACACACACACACACACACACACACACACACACACACACACACACACACACACACACACACACACACACACACACACACACACACACACACACACTGGAAAAAACCCACACCAAAAGGCAGGAGAATGCACCAAGAAGGCAGAAAATAGACAAGAAGGAGGTGACAGGAAGAAAAGGAACAAGGCGGAAGCAAAGAGAGTGACAAAAAAAGAGGGAATTCCTTGCTCAGAATTTGCAGAAGGTGGGGATGCTATTATACTGAATGAACCCCGGCATCCCCAAGGGGAGTTTGTTGTTTTGATTTCATGGAATTCTCTTTAAACCAGATCCTTTCGGCAGGTGTTTCATCAACTGTAGAA
>CM054143.1:57351247-57356247 GCA_028751875.1 Rapana venosa | reverse complement strand
AAGCAGCGAGGGAGAGGAGATGGGCGCCGCCCTCAATATGCTGGCCCTAGAGAAGTGAGGTCTCTGATGCCTCGCTCCCCTACGACCTTATAGGTTATGGGACTCCTTTACCTTTACCTAATCTTGATGTAACGCTAACATACATAAATCTAGGGATTCGCAATTCGAATCCCACCAGAAATTGCCCCATCTCCCCCCTCCCATCCCCCAGCCCAGCGTCTAAACGCTTTAAGGTCACCAGTAGTGGTCTGGGTGCATGTCTTTCGAATACAAAGACAAAATTGAAGACATGTGTATGATGCGTATTGAGTGTATGCTAGGGGGGGGGGAACGCACCACCACGGCATTGAAAAAGAATGGCTAGCTTTGGCATACTCTGAAGAGATTAAAAATCCAGCATGTTTCAAAGAGGCAGATATACACAGAGACAGGAAAGAGGAAGACATGGGTAGAGTTGTGTATACTTAGAGACCAGAAATGGGTGGATGTGTAGTGTGGCGACACTGAGCTCTCTTCATGGAATAAAGGTTTGAATTGGCAGAGAGAAAATTGCTATGACAAATGGTGTAACGTAATACAATGCAACACCGTTCTATATAGCCTAATAGCATATTAGAACACAACATACAAGAACAGCAAATACACACCACACCACACCACACCACACCACAGCACCACATCACACTGCAACACGCCACCGTATAACACAACACATCCACCTCACCTCACCACACCACACCACACCACACCACTCCGAACAGACATAGTATCTTCAATGGCGTCCTGCACAATTAAAGCATCTACCTTTCCCGTTCAACTAACATATTGCATAGTAAAAGTCACACACACACACACACACACACACACACACACACACACACACACACACACACACACACACACACACACACACACGCACACACACACACACACACAAGATGGCTTGATGAAAAAAAGCAAATGCACTGCTTATTCAATGTACCATCTGAAAATAAAAGTTTGACTTTGACTTTGACTTGACTTGTCACACACACACACACACCACACACACACACACACACACACACACACACACACACACACACACACACACACACACACACACACACACACACACACACACACACACACACACACACACACACACACACACAAAACACACACACATACACACACACTTATCAACTTGTACATATCTTTTTAATAGTATTCGCTGAACACAGCCATGGAAAACCCGGAAAGAAAATGCCCACGCATACAACACCATGCAGCCAACGCCAAAGTATTCCTGACTATCGGCAACTTCATGCTTCTGTCTGCAAGGTTACTGCGCTAAACTAAACACTCTCCCCCCTCCCTTCCCTCTGATATTATTGGGTGCTCTTTGCTGGAACAATTTTACTTTTCTTCTTCTTTCTTCTCTTGTTTGGTTGTTGCTACTTTAGACATTGTTGATTGCTCAAGTGGCATTTCAAGGTGGGCTTGTTTTTTCCGTGGTTTTGGGGCTGTTTGATGGTTGCAGTGATTGTATTGTGCCTTTTATGTACCTTTATGAGTGTTGTAAATCACGTTCTTCGTATTTAGAAGCTTTTTGGATTTTTGTTTCTTCTCCTGCTTGTGAAATTTGGGTTCGATAAACTCATACTTCATGGGAGACGGGATAGCCTGGTGGTTAGAACATTGCGCTCGCGATCCGCCGACACGGGTTCAAACACTGTTCGATGATATTTTCCCCCCTGGAGCTAATACCAGTGACATCTCCACTATCCACTCTCATCCCCACTCCACCCCCCCAACTCCAGTCCCCAGTCAACTGCCCAAAAGTCTTTCGGATGAGCCCATAAACCGAGGCCCCTTGTGTAAATGCACGAAGAACATCTTGCACACACGTTAAAACCTGTTCCACTTTTCGGAAGAGTATGCCGGTCTGTGCGGGTGGGGACGGATGACAGATCTGACAAAACTGCATGCACACGGGGATTCGATGTAAAAAAACCACACATGGGTGCTTATTCTGTTGTCATCGAATTAAAAGAAACCAAAAATTATAAATAGATGTGTTCATACAAATGCTCTGAAGATCTCTATGTGGATGTGATTTATGTTTTTATCTTGTGCATTGTATGTACTTTTATTTTATATATTATTTATATTTATATTTGTTCTTTTATTTATATTTACATTTCAAAGAAAATTGAATAAGCGCTCATGTCCTTTTTTACATCCAGTCCCTGTGAGCATTAAATTTTATACATTTTGTTATGCGTTCCCACCGGCACAAATGACCTACTCCTCCAAAAGGTGGGACGGTTTTCAACGTGGGCGCATGATGTTCTGCGATGAAGCGTAAAACTATGGAATATTTTGGACAGGTGAAATCTATTTAAGGAAAAAGAAACTTTCAAAACTGACACTGACACAAGCTCTAAAGTAACACATGCAGGCGACCATTGAAACTAATGCAGAAAGTTGCCAGGATTATCGTTATCATCATAGAAAGGAAAGGAGAGTTGGATGTGCGCTTGTACACTGGCGGGCGTGCGTGCGCGCGCGCACACACACACACACGCACGCACACACACACACGTGTCTATGAGTGCAGCAGGTACAGAAGACAGCGGTATTGTCAACCTGGAAGAATATGATTTTTATGGAAAAATCTTTAAAGTTCAACTCCACAGATTTTTTTTTACTCAATAGTACACCCTCTGTTTCTTCGTGACATTTGCGAGTGCCTATAAAATAGCAGGCAAGAATAAAATAGCACCAAAAACTAAAGAAACAAAAAGAAAGGAAGGAAGAAATAATAAGAACGCCATAGAAAGAAAGAAAGAAATAAAGAAAGAGAGAGAGAGATAAACAAACAAGAGGAGGAGAAGAAGAAGAAAAAGAAAAGAGTAGGCGGATGAGAAAGGAAAGGAGGAAGATGAGGGAGAGAAGAAGAAAAGGAGAAGAAGGGGGAGTAGGAGAAGGAAAAGATAAAGAAGGGGAAGGAGGAGGAGGAAAAGAAGAACAAGAACAAGAAGCACAAGAAGAAGAAAGGATAATGAAGAAGAAGAATTTTTTAAATCAATCTATATGAAAAGTAATGGAAAAATAGGACGTAATTATCTGTGCACAGCCTATTTCACTCAACCATTAAACAAACAAACAAACTTAAAATATATCCTGGACAATTTGTTTCCTGTTTCCTGTGTACAGGTGAAGTAAAAAAAATTTTTAAATTGAAATTGCTCCAGCATCTTTATACACAAGTTGGTTTTCGTCTGTTAATACCCAGTTGTTCAGGACGAAAATTTGTGGGGGAATATTTTGTTTCGAATGAACCGCAAACAAAGACATAAGTATCGTAAATTTTCCCGAATTTGCGTCATTTTGCCGTTGAATTTACATAATCTTGCGCCAATTATGCAGACAATGTGGGGTTTGTTGTGATGTTATTGATTTGTTTAACGCACTGGTGTTAATATAAAGCTACCGAGGCCCTTTCTAGGTTGAAGAAATAATCATGAAAACTTGTCAGTTTTCAGCGGTTTTATTTGATGCCAAGTATTGACCGAAAGCAAAATTAGTGAGGGGTATATTGGTATACGCACAAAATAGCTTTATATGATTGTTTGCTTGTTTTTAATTAAGAAAATGTTGAAATTGATCCTTGAATTTTGGGGATGAAAATTGTGTAATTGAAGAGTTTTGGGAATGACTAGTATTGTTCCACTTTTTCAACCAAGGCATTATTATTTATCATTTTCTTGCAATAAAAATGTTTAAAGTAAGATTTAAATTTCAAATGATATTTTTGGTAAATGATTCCAGGCTTCATGAAAACAACTATAGCAACTCACTTTTTCAAGCCAGATCTAACCATTCATTAGTTAATGATATTATTTTTCTGAAATGTATAAAGTAAACGTTTAATTTTGAAAGCAAATCTTTTACGAGGTTCAAAGATTCTTGGAATTGATTATGCCATCTCACTTCCTCGTGCCAGGCATCACTTACCATTCATTTTATAAAAAAGAAAATATGTAAAGTATAAAGTAAACCTGGAATCTTTTTCCTCGGCTAGAGCTCCTAGGTTCACCATTGGTGAGACTTTAAGGTAGCCGCATTCCGACTGGAATCTTTTTATGATTCAAGGGTTAGTGAAATGAATTATAACGTCCCACTTTTTCAAGTCACGTGTTATTAGTTATCGATATTTTTTACATCAAGAGTACCCTCACCATTACCTATACTGAGGGAAGAAGTGGAAGAAGCCATCCGCAGTTTACCAGTAGGAAAGTCCCCAGGAGCAGACAACATACCAGCAGAGCTGCTCAAGCATGGTGGCGAAACAGTCATCACATGTTACAGCTATCTGTCAGAAGATTTGGGAGACAAAACAGTGGCCAACAGACTGGACACAATCACTCATCATACCCCTGCCCAGGAAGGGAAATTTACGCCAATGCCAAAACTATAGAACAATCAGCCTCATCAGCCACGCCAGCAAAATCATGCTCAAAGTTATTTTGAATCGACTCAAGAAGGAGGCAGAAGAACACCTTGCAGAGGAACAAGCTGGGTTCAGGGCAGGCAGGAGCACAATCGAACAGATTTTTAACTGCCACATCCTGATGGAAAAACATCTTCAACATCAGAGAGACCTGTTCCACAACTTCATCGACTTCAAGAAGGCTTTCGACAGAGTATGGCACGAAGGCCTGTGGCAGGTCCTCAGAATGTTTGGCATTGAAGAAGGACTAGTGCAAACCATTCAAGCACTATACAACACCGCAAGCAGGGCAGTCCTTCTAAACAATCAGGTCGGAGACTACTTCAAAACCACAGTTGGGGTCCGACAAGGATGCCTGTTATCTCCAGTCCTGTTTAGTCTGTTCTTGGAAAACATTATCAGAGAGACCCTCCATGACTTCCACACTACCATCTCCATTGGCGGCAAACCCCTCAACAACTTGCGGTTTGCCGATGACATTGACCTCATGGGCGGAAGTAAC
>CM054143.1:57336247-57346247 GCA_028751875.1 Rapana venosa | reverse complement strand
AGAGATCGTTAAAAATCCTCGCTCCCGTGATTCACCAGACGCTGTTGCCTCGATTTGCATTTCCTAGACCCACAGGATTGGAGTGAAATGTTCTTATGCATGCAGCAAGGGCCACAGTCAAACACACATTTAGCGCACGTAAAAGAGCCCGAAGGGGTGTAACAGCCAAATGGTCAAACTCATGATCTGAGGGCAACTGTGGGCACATAGTCGAGTCACCATTGAGGCATCTCTTTAAGGAGATTTTTTTTCTCTCCTGGATTTAACATTAACACTGACTCCATTCCCCTGAAACTCCTTTGGATGAGATTATAAAGCGAGGTACTTTGTGCTGAACACACGCAGAACTTCTTGCACACGCGTTACAACCACATCCATAGGACAGCCACGTCTAGCAGGATGAATGCCATAAACATATACCCAGCATGCGTGGTGCGGTCTGGAGAGGTATGGTCGCCACCAGGTTCAGTTTGCTTATGACATTCTGCCTGGAAAGTTCAGTGCAGTGCTCTAAGGACTGCATGCTCGGAGGGTTAAGGAAACAGTTAAGTCGAGTTAAAAAAAAAAGGGGGAGGGGGGGGGAGGAGGTTTCGGGATAATAATAATAATAATAATAATAAATGGAATTTATATAGCGCTATATCTTGCAGAGACAAATCAAAGCGCTTGCACTCAACTCATTCTTACACAGTCATACAACCAGTGACCTAGTGGTTAGAGCGTTGAGCTCGTTATATCACGGCCCGGGTTCGAGTCACCACCGAGGCGCCTGTGTGAAGGGATTTTCCACCCTGGAGTTAACATCAGTAAAGATTCTTTCCCCAGAAAGTCCTTCGAATAAGACAATGAACCAAGATCCCGCGTGCGAACACGCAGAACATCTCACGCACATGTTAAAACCCGTTCCGCTTTTCGAAAGGAGAAGGCTATTGCGTGCCTGTAAGACCAAAATAAATGACACAATTTTAAAAGACGCACGCACGCTGGTTTAGTGTTCAGACATCATCCCCGAAGTCGGAATGCGGCTACCTTAAAGGTGGACACACAGAAAACACCGGTATCATATGCAAACACTGCACCATTGGTGAACCTAGCTGGGAGCTCTAGCAGAGGAACGAAAACAAGAGGAAAGCCAAGAGAGCCTATATATAGCAATGAGAGAGAGAGAGAGAGAGAGAGAGAGAGAGAGAGAGAGAGAGAGTTGGTTCCTGCTCAAACTCCAACAACTGTATGTGTACAGACGGGCAGAGCGGATCGTGGCTGGAATAGCAACTGTAAAGGGGTTCAAGTTTTCCCTGTCTCCCTGCTCTCTGTGTCTGACTTTTGACGGTTTTGTCTGCTTGTCCGTTTTTTTGTGCTCGTATGTCTGTCTGTCTGTTTGTATGTATATATGTATGTGTGTGTATGTATGTATGTATGTATGTATGTATGTATGTATGTATGTATGTATGTGTATGTATGTATGTGTGTGTATGTATGTATGTATGTATGTATGTATGTATGTATGTATGTATGTATGTATGTATGCTTCTCTGTCTTTCTCGGTCTCTGTCTGATGTACATGCGAAAGGGTTTAAGTTTTCCGTGACTTTTTGCTCTTTCTGTCTGTCTCTGATTGACTGTTTTGCTTGTCTGTGATGTGTCTGTCCATCTGGCTGTCTATGTCTGTCCCTCTCTGCCACCCCCTCTGTGTCTCACTTTCTCTCTGTGTCTCTGTCTCTCTGTCTCTCTCTCTCTCTCACTCACTCCCCCTCTCCCCTGCTCCCTCCTCCCTCCTCCCACTCTCTTGGCGGAGACATGGAGGAACTTTTACAAACGGACAGAATCTTTTTTCCCCTTATCAATCTATCCACCTTTCCCTTTCCAATAAAAACCAAACCTAACCAAAACACTATTGCGGTGGAGGCTGTGTATTGCGTAAGTCTGTTCTGAGGACTCAGACTTTGCCGAGTTCAGCGTTGCTGGCTGGGAGTCATTACAGAGACTGAGACCTCGGCGGGAGACATGGAGTTGTTTATTTTGGCTAGACAGACACTTTTGTGTCCTTGTATTGAGCTTGACATTTTTTAGGCATTTGATTTTTTTTCTCTCTAGATAATCTGTTTTTGTCATTCGTTTTACTTGACATTTTTGCGTTTTACATATTGTATTGTCATGTCGGGTTTTGTTGATGTTGTTGTTGCTGTTTGTTGGTTGCTTTTTACAAAAATGGTGTTTTGTTTTTTTGGGGGAGGGGTGTTTTCTTATTATTGTTTTTGTTTGGGTTTAAGGGTTTTTTTTGGTTGTTTTTGTTTGGTTGCGGGAGGGGGGATGTTTGTTGTTTGGTTTTTTTAATTAATTTTTTTTAAGGGCGGGCTGTTTGGTTGGGTTAGGTTTTATAAGTTGCGGGTTTTTTTTTATTACGACGATTTCTGTCAGGTACCTGCTGAACTGTTCCAACACCATTCGTTCAGATATCCAACCCCCTCTCTCCCTCTCTCTCTCTCTGTGTTATCAGACTCTGTCTCTGTTTCTGTCTCTGTCTCAGTCTGTCTGTCTCTGTCTCTGTCTCTCATTCGCTCTTTCCCTCGACTGTTTCTCCATAAATGTCTCTCTCTCTCTTTCTCCCTGTCTGTCTCTCTGTCTCTTTGTGACTGTCTCTGTGTCTGTTTCTCTCTCTTTTTCTGCCTCTGTCTCTGTCCCTGTCCCTGTCCCTCTTTGTCTTTCTGTCTGCCTGTCTGTCTATCCCCTTTCTCTATCTGTCTGTCTGTAGGTATTCTTAACATCCGATTATGCTCGGGTTCACAGTGATATGACGATGTTTGTGTGTGTGTGTGTGTGTGTGTGTGTGTGTGTGTGTGTGTGTGTGTGTGTGTGTGTGTGTGTGTGTGTGTGTGTGTGTGCGCGCGCGCGCGCGCGCGCGCGCTCTATGACACTGTCTGGTATGGCGGTGCTGTCTGAGTGAATAGTCCTGTGACCATCTGTGCTGACCACTTTTGTCTGGTCATTGGTAAGTGTGGGAATACCGCTTAGTATTCCGAATAGTGCTTTGCATACGTGTACACAGTTATATGAGAGTAGAGCAGACAAATACTCCATTCATTTGGTTAGTCTGGTGATACACATTTTATGCTTTCGGGACTAGATAATGATGTCTTCTGCACTGTTTATTCTGGCTACCAGGTACTGGTTTTGGAAATAGTGAGATGACACACAATGTTGGGAGACGGGATGGGCTGGTGGTTAGAGCATTGCGCTCGCGATCTGACGGCCCGGGTTCAAGCCTGGGTACTGCTACCGCTGAAACGTCTGTTCAAGATGATTGTTTTCCTCCTGCAGTTAACAGACTCCACTCCTCCCCAAAAACTTTAGATGAGTCTGTAAACCAAGGTCCCATCTTGAGCACACGTTAAAACCCGTTCTGCCTTTCGGAAGAGTAGGTCATTGTTTGCCAGTGGAAACGTGAGAAAATTTTCAAAACCGCATGCATACTGGATGTGAAAAAAGCATGTGAGTGGTTATTGTATTGTCCTCGAAATACAAATAATTGAATTTAAAAGAGCTGAATTGTCTTCCTGTGTTATTTTGTCTATGCTGATATGATTTCTGCCTTAACTGCTTGAGGAATTATTGGGGCACTGCACTTACTGTGTTGTAGCAGCATGTGTTATGACCAAGTTATGCCTGGCAAAGACCATCTGTCTATATATATGGCTGTTCTTTGTCTCTATTTTATTTTTCTATTTCTTAACATATATCTTTTTTTCTATTTTTTTAAATTATAGATTGCTTTTCTATTTCTTAACACAGACTTTTTTAAACCAATACTGCCTGTGAACTTTTCCTTTAGGTTGCTTTTTTACCTGTAATACTGTTTCCGTTTTCACCGATATTGTTTTTCTATTTTAACTTATATTGCATTGCTATTTTTACATTCATGGTTTTTCTGTCTTTACCTCTAGTGCATTTCTATTTTAACTATATAATTTTTGCTATCTATGTTGCATTTCTACCCTACTAAAATTGCATTTTAAGCATATATTGCATTTCTGTTAGTACTTATATTGCAGTTCTATATTTAGCTATATTTTTTCTTTTTAAAAAAAACACCTATATTGCATTTCTGTTGCTACTTATATTGCTCTTCTGTCTTTACCTATACTATTGTTCTTTTCTCAGTTATAAATATTGCATTTCTATTCTTACTTGTAATATATTCCACTTCTATTTTTACCTACATAGTTTTTAATCTTTAGTTCTAAATATTGCACTTCTATTGCTACTTGTAATATATTCCATTTTTATTTTTGCCTATATTAATTTTTCTATTTTTACTTACATTCATTTGTTCTTTTTAACTTATATTGCATTTTTATTATCACTTATGCTTAAGTTCTTTTTCTACCTATGTTGTTTTTCTATTCTTACCTATATTGCTGTTCTATTTGTACCTAAACTGCATTTCTATTCTAACCTATAGTGTAGTTCTAAGTTTGCCTCTATTAATTTTTATTTAGCATTTCTATTTCTACATGTGTATATATCTTTTTTATTTTACCTATGTCACATTTATATTTTTATGTATATCGCGTTTATAATTATGTTTACCTGTATTGCATTTATATTTTACCTACATTGCATTTCTATGTTTACCTGTATTGTTGTATTATTTTATATTGTTTGTCTATTTTACCTATATTACTTTTATATTTATTCATGTATTGTTTTATTTTCTTCTAATTTTACTTATATTACATTTCTACTTTACTCAGAATATTTTTGTATTTTTATCTTTATTGCTTTTGTAATTTTCTCTACATTGCTTTTCTTTTCTTTCATACATTGCTTTTGCATTTTTACATTTATTGCTTTCTTATTTTACCTACATTGCTTTTTATGTTTTATATTGCTTTTCCATTTGTAGCTTTATTTGCTTTTCTTTTTCTTTTCTTTTTAAAAACCTATATTGCTTTTATGTTTTACGCATTTATTTTTCTATTCTTCAACTCATACCCTTTTCGTTTCTCTATTTGACTAATAGTGCTTTTCTTTTACGTATATTGATTTTCAATTTGTCGTCTACAGTGCTTTTCGTATCTATTTTTCCTTTGAGAAAAATAATATCATCTACTTGAAAATAATTTATTTCTGTTTTATGAGAGTTTACTTTTGTGATGTACTCTAAAACTTTCCATGAAATGGATACCGTCGGTTACATGGCCTAAGCTTATTTTCCCTTCAGGAAATCCGAGGGTTCAGAAAAAATGCCATGTGAGCTATATTTATTTGGAGGTGGACAGAATCAAAAGAAGATCGATATAACAATTATGTGTGGGCCGCTTTGGGAGAAGGCCAGTGCATATAATCTTATCAGGTTCATATAGAGTTAATGCAGTCACAGCCTCAGTTATGGCCGTAATTGTTAGCTAGGCTGTGGGCAGTTTGGACAATGTACTGATGCGGTGTAGATTGTTAGTGTGTGTGTGTGTGTGGGGGGGGGGGGTGGTGGTGAATGTGTGTGTGTGCGTGCGTCCGTGTGTTTTTAGTGAGTGTGTTTTGTGTGTTTGTGAGTGTGTGTTTTGTTTGAGTGTGTGTGTGTGTTTGTGTGCGTGTGCGTACTGCATATCTGAATGTTTTTGTTTGATTGTTAATGTCTGTGTGCGTGTATGTGTGCATATATTGTGGTGGATGTATGCGCAAACAGCTGTGATTTGCGCGCGCGCGCAAAGCACACACATATATTATCACCTATGTATCTCTCTCTCTCTCCTCTCTCTCTCTCTCTATATATATATATATTATAATTATATTTATATATATATATATATATATTATATATATAATAAATGGAACTTATATAGCGCTATATCTTGCAAAGACAAATCAAAGCGCATGCATTCGACCTAATCTTACACAGTCATACAACCAATGACTAATAATCAATAGTTCAAACAGATATTACAAACATGGTACTTGCAGACCAAATCTGTGAAATAAAATTACACACACCACCACACACACACACACACCACACACACACACACACACACCACACACATATATATATATATATATATATATATATATATATATATATATATATATATATAATAATATATATTTATATAATGCCATCACCCATGTATATTCATGTATGCAATTTCGTACTCGCGTGTTTTCTTGCTTGCCAAACCAGCACAGACACAGATCTCTGTCTCATCCCAGCACTGTAGTTGAAAACTGCCCTTCCTTCCCCAAGACCATTGCCCGAGCTTTGCCGGGCTTGAAACAGGAAAATACCCAGTGGAAATCGAAGTGTCACCAGACCTAGCAACTTGCCATCAATGTACCCGCCGCCTCTCTTGTCGTGGATCAGTGGTCTAGACGTAACGCACCCGACTGGAAAGTGAAGAGTTGTGGGTTTGATCCCCTTGTGAATCCGAACTTTTCATCCATTTTCTGAACGTTGGATGATAGTCTTTCTGGTGGGATGATAAACCGAGGTCTTGTATGTAACATACATTTTGCGCGTGTAAAAGAACCTGCAAAAATAAGAGGGTTACTACAGGAAAAATTCTATCGAGAAAAATGCTATCATAGGAAAACAAATACACTTACAGACAAGGAAGATAGACAGAAACACTGAACACTGAAAGTAATTTGTTGCCATTAACAATACAGTCTTTTAAAGATACAGAGTGAGACAGAGACAGACAGAAAGACAACAGAAAGAGATAAACAGACATAAATAGTAACAACAACAAAAAGCACAATACTACGCATCTAAACTTCAATCCAAATCAATCCACGTAATGAATATAACGTTAAGTCAATGCTTGCATACCTCTTTAGTGCTAACTTGCCCAAAGCTCTATGGAACAATACAGATGGGCTCAATAAATAACGACTGTATGACAAGAAAAAATATGACAAGGAACAAGCACGATATATAATTATATATATATATATATATATATATATATATATATATATATATATATATATATATATATATATATATAATGTAGATTTATAGTAATATATTATATATATGACAACAGAAGTTTAGGGAAAAAACACACCAGCAATCACAACAAGAAAGAAAAGAACAGTCAGTCAAAATATCATTTAAATGCACGAGCAAACATCAACTGTTTCTATCATAATCCTGAATATCAACCTGAAACTTTTGTAAACAATAGATTATCAAACAAAAAATAATGATTACGTTGAACTAAAAGCAGAACAAATCCGACCAAGAGGATCACTGTTTCTGTTTATCCCCACATAAACTTGATACAAACTAAGCAGTGCAAGTCAGAATTCGGCAGATGAGTTATGGTCTGTCACTTCTTTTTCGCAAGGCAGGAGCCAGGAATGGCAGCACCATGTGTGATATTTCAGCAGAATGGAGATGAAGCGGCAGCATAATTTCATCAGCGACGACTACATTAGTCGGAAAGCTGCCAGACAGACGTTATAGCCCAGTGGTTAAAGCCGTTTGACTTTTGATGTTCGTCATGAAGTCTGGGGTTCGAATTTTGACTGGCATCTGGTGATGTGATTCCAAGACCATACTGCAAGGAGCAGTGCAGGGGAAGAGAAGGCAAGGCAGGCCGAGGAAGACGGGCAGACATCACCAAATGGACCGGGAAGAGCTTCTTCACAACCCAGGCACTTGCCCACAACCGTCGCAAATGGAGCCAACTGGTGCAACGTTCGTCACTGCAGTGCCCCTACGACCCTGGAGGGGGTTTCAGGAACAGATGCGATGAGATGATTTTTTAAGAATTATTTCCCAAGTCAACGTTAAGTGCAAACCTGCCCGTGCCTTACGTCCTTTCGTGTGAATACATACGCAGAAGATCAAATATGCACGTTAAAAATCCTATAATTCATGTCGGTGTTAAGGGGGTTACGGAATCAATATACCCAGCATGCATCCTGTACTACAAGTGAACTGGTCTGAAAGTCAAAACGTGTCGGCTGAGGCCAGCGGGCAGACCTCCTGCAGAGTGACAAGCCCAGGAGAAGACCAGGCACTGTTCTACGCACACCACGCACTAATGGAACACAGAGAAGCAGAGGCGAGAAAACTGTCAGGTTTGGGTGAAGTTTCGATTTCCATTTATGATATAGTATGTGTAGGTTTTTTCCCCAAAACTTGTCAAAGTTTAGGCTGTGGCCTTGGACAAGGTAGGGCAGTTTTTAACAACATTGTTCTGGCGGGAATAGATATGTGTGGGCATGTAACGTATTGATATACATGCTACGAAAGCATATGCGCATGTTTGCATGACACCACACACCTGTGGGTCGGTGATCTAATGGATAGGTGGTCTGGAGATAACGCATCTTCCTTGACAGTGAAAAGTCGCGGGTATGATCCCCGTTTGAATCTGAACTCTTCCCCCAGCCACTAGACCTCGAGAGGTGGTCTGGGTGCTAGTCTTTCGGATGAGATGATAAACCAAGTTGGGTGTGCAACACACGTTTGGTACATACAACAGAACCCACGGCAGTAAAAGTCCCTGGTGAAATTCTGTAGGAAAAAACCCACTCTCATAAGGAGACAAGTACACATGATTATAGACCTGTACAATAAAACAGGCCTTGCTTTTGTAGTAACGCGCTGTCCCCGAGGACAGCTGCCTGAATTCTACGCAGAGAAATCTGCCGTGACTGAAAGTGGTATACAGTACAATACAATGCAATACAACACAATACAATACAATGCAATACAATACAACACAATACAACACAACGCAATACAATACAACACAATACAACACAATGCAATACAATACAACACAATACAACACAACGCAACACAATGCAATGCAATGCAATACAACTCAAACTATCACATAGAACACAGTAGTAATGCATGTGGTATGCATGCATGCGTGTTCCTTTACGTGTGCCCCCCTCCCCTACTTCACAGAAAGAAAGAGAGAGACACACACAACACAGACACACACACACACAACACACACACACACACACACACACACACACACACACACACACACACACACACACACACACACACACACACACACACGCACGCACACACAGACTAGCAGACAGACAGACTGGCAGACAGACGGACTTACTGACTGAGACAAGAGAGATCATTGGCAATATCAATGGTCAGCTTTGTCCCTGTGTTTTCTAGTGCATGCTATAGCTATGGCCTGATCAACCTTTCATTTTTATAGCGGGCTCCCAGTTCATAATATTGAAAGTTATGAGGCAGGTGCAATTACTGCGATTGATTTTGAGATACAGTGCCCTGCTTTTTGTGTCTGTCTCTGTCTCTCCCTGTCTCTGTGTCTGTCTGTCTGTCTCTGTCTCTCTCTGTGCGTGCTCGCGCGCGTGTATGTGTGTATGAGAGGGGGGAGGGCGGAGGAGTGCGTGTCAGTGTGTTTATATCTACAACGCAGATATGCACATGTCTGTGAACGACTCATATATGTCTGTGTTTATGTGTGCAGGCATGTTTATCTGTTGGTGCGTGTGTGTCTTTTTTCTTTTCTCTTTCTTTTCTTTTTTTTTCTTTTTCCGTTCCACAGCTAGAGCTCCGAAATTTACCAATTTTTGCGTATGCGACCATTTGTTTACCACCACCACCACCCCACACACACCATTTAAGTAGCCGCATGCCGACTTCTTGGTTGGTGCATGTGTATCTATTCCTGCATGCTGTAGAATTTCTGTTCCTAAAACCTGTTCAGGCCCATACTCCTGACTTGACTTCTTTTCCCTTAACTCCTTGAGGAGTCGTTCAGGCACTGCATTGACTTCTTCAGGCAGTAAATAGCGACCAAGCCGAACCCGGCGGAGTCCATCCCACTCCATGCGGCAGGGGTGCATGCTGGGTATGTTTGTGTCAATCGTGCCACGATCCGAAGCTGGATGTGGTTTTAACCTGTGTATAAGACACTCTGTGTGCGTTTTGATCACAAGACTTCAGTTTATTAGCCGCCAGGTGAATGGTGATGCTTGTTCTTGAGCACAG
>CM054143.1:57313747-57331247 GCA_028751875.1 Rapana venosa | reverse complement strand
CTCCCTCCCCGCCCAGACTCCCTCCACCCTCTCCACTCCACCCCGTCTCTCGCATTCCCTGCCCCCCCCCCCCCCTTCCCACACACACACACACGCTGCTCCTTTCCTTCTGTAGTTTCCACAAGGTAAAGAGGGATCGTGGAGCACTGCATTTAGCTGATGTGTTGTAACTCAGGGGGGGGGGGGGGGGGGGGGTCTGGTTGGGCTGGTGCTAGGCAGTTTACATTGGAAATTAAGAAGAAAAAACCCCAAGATTTGTAGCTGTGATGCTTGTGTGCGTTTTGGGTTGCTGACACGTGTTTCCTGTATTTTAATGAAAGTCATGTAAGCATTCTCTGAAATACAAATGTTTTGTCGAAAAGCTGGTAAAAATAAATTGAAGAAAAAGTATTTTCTTTTAAAACATTTGTCTCAATAGTTAGCCTGTCATGGGAGATAAGTTAAGTTGACAGGGTGTTGATTGCAGAGTTGCAGCCTTCTCTTTTTGCTGATCTTTGCTCCTTTTTAAAATTTTAAACATATTCAGTCTTGAAGCTTTCTGAAGGAGGCTATAAATTGCAGTCACAAGTGCAAACACAGGCACAAATCTTGCCCACGTGTAAACAACCTACCCATCATTCAAAAAAGAGGAACCATGGGGCATGTATGACGTTAACATTCCCAGCATGCACCTGCTACCTGGAAAATAGAGGACACCATCATTTTCAAGGGGGGTGGGTTAGGATAGCCTAGTGGTCAGAACGTTGCACCAGCAATTTGTTGGCCATGGATTGAGCCTGGGTTTAAGTCACTACCAGGACACCTGTTCAGCAGGACTTTTATCCTGAAGCTATAATCAGTACTGACTCCGCTCCCCCAGAAGTCCTTCATACAAACTGAGGTCTCCAGTGCGAACCATGCAAAGTCTTTTTCTCTCATGTTAAAACTCGTTCTGCCCTTTAGAAGTGTGGACCGTTTATGATGGTAAGAATCGATAACCAAAAAATATGTTTTAAAAAACCACATGGACTCTGGTGTCACGCTTAGACATCGTCCCCGAAGTGGAAATGCAGCTGCCTTAACGTGTGTGTGTGTGTGTGTGTGTGTTGTGTGTTGTGTGTGTTGTGTGTGTGTGTGTGTGTGTGGTGCGTGCGTGTATGCACATTTGGACTTGATGGAACTATTACTTGTTACTGGTTGTATGACTGTGTAATAATGAGTTGAGTGCAAGCTCTTTGATTTGTCTCTGCAAGATATAGCGCTATATAAATTCCATTTGTTATTATTATTATTTTTATTATTATTATTATTATTATTATTATTATTAATGGTAGGTGGAAACAATTGCACACGCATAAATCTCACCATTGGTAAATCTTGAAGAATCTCTAGCTAAGGACCAGAAGACAATCCCTTTGGCCATGATAAACTGTCTGAAAAAATCAGTGCAGTGACCCAACCACTCTGCAAGGAGTTAATGAAGAAGTTTAATCAAAACGATAACTGTTCATGTAATAAACGCATTTAAAATCCCAACTAAAACAAGCGTAGTTGTAATGATGTTAGAGTTTCCGTTGCTGATACATGCTTCTTAACGTTTGTGATGCCAGCAATCTTCATATGTTGTTGGAGTCTTTTTTTTTTATCCGAACATTGCACTGTCAGGAGAGCAGCTTCCTCGTGTTGAAAGGATGTGAATTCTAGAGGCTGCCCACTTTCCTAAAGCCAGTCTGCCTTTGTTTTTATCTTTCTGCTATTTGGAGTTTTCAAAGCGCAGTTGAGTGTTCCTTCTTTGTTCATCTTTCTGTTTGTTTTCCTTTCTGGGTTTTTGGTGGTCTTTCTGCAGTTTGGAGTCCTCAGTCTACAAGGGTAGAGCTTTTTAAAAAATTGTTTCGTTTTGTTTTGCATTGTTTCGGTTTTTTTAGGTCTGATCTGAATTTGCTGACTCTTCATTTTGGACTGCTTTATTGTTGTGTGGTTTTGGTTTTTATGTTGTTTAGGGGAACAGGGTTGTTTTGTTTTATATTCGTGTTGTTCCTCTTTGTTTAGTTTTGTTTTGCATTCTTTTGTTTTGGTTCTTGTTATGTTTTGTATTTCAGCTTCCATAACTCGTAACTGGGTACGTGGTATGAATCATGGGGTCATGATCGATTTCTCTCTCTCTTTGCTCTCTCTCTGTTGCATCTCTGTCTCTCTCACTCACTCTTTCTCTCTCTTCCTCTGTCTCTCTGTCCTGTATATATCTTTGTCTCACTCTGTCCCCCTCTGTCTGTCTGCCTGCCTGTTTCTCTACCTCCTCCCCCCCCCCCCCCCTGTCTCTCTCTCTGTCGCTCTCTCCTCTCTCTCTCTCTCTCTCTCTCTCTCTCTCTCTCTCTCCTCTCTCTCCTCTCTCTCCTCTCTCTCTGTAATAATTGAGGAGGATGTGGCTAGTCATGCATTGTGAGAATCGATTTTAATGCAACAGCTTTGTGCCACTCTCTGTATCTCTGTCTCTCGGTCATTCTCTTTCTCTGTCTCTCTGTCTGTCTGTCTGACTCTCTCTCTCTCTTTCTCTCTTTCTGTGTCTCTGTGTCTGTGTTTGTGTCTATCTCTCTCAATTTGATAATAATATATTATATATGTTTGGAAGGACAGGTTGTAAGACTAGGATTGGCCTAAAAATCTTTATCCCGGTGTATGAAAGTCATTTAATCATTCAACCATTCATTAATTAATTCATTCATTCATTCATTTTCTCTATCTACCCCATTCTCTCTCTCCCTTTATCTCCCTCCACCTCCTCCTCCTCCTCCCTCCCTCTCCTTCCTCCACCTTCCGCTCTTCCTCTTCATATCTGCAAGAGAATATCATGTCATAACAAGCCTGTCACAGACGAAGCAAGCGACATCCACACGTTGGAGCAGGTTTGGGTGTTCCGTTGTTCGGAATTTTTCTGGCCCACGCTGTGTTCTGCCCTCTGGAAGTGTGCCGTCAGTCCTTGAAATGCAGATGCACGTCTGCTTGCAGATTTTTCTGCAGATTTTCCCAGCTGCAGTTTTTGTTTTGTGTTTGTTGTTGTTGGGTTTTTTTAGGTTTTTTTTTTAATCTCTCTTCTATTTGTCATCATTTGAAGACGTGGGTAGTCATTCATTTGTTGAAAGTCATGTTTTTTATGTTGTGCTGATTTTTGTTTGTTTCTTGCTTTAGTATCCCACGCATTCTGCCTATTCGCTATGTCTTTTATTTCTGTCTCTCTCTGTCTCTCTCTTCTCTGTCTCTCCTCTCTCTCTCTCTCTCTCTCTCTCTCTCTCTCTCTCTCTCTCTCTCTCTCTCTTCCTTTTGTGTGCCGATGGGAACAGATGACAGTATTTACAAAACCGCATACACACGGGGACTAGATGTAGAAGCACATAAGTGCTTATTCCATTATCCTCGATATAAAAGAATAAAACCTCTCTCTCTATATCTCACATCACGCAAGCACAAAACACACAACACACACACCACAAATATTATATATATATTATATATTTTTACATATTATATTGTATATTTACTATAATATATATATTTATTTATTAACATAACATTATCTTTTCTGTCATTATATCTCTAGATAGATGTTGATGTATGAATATGTATTATGTCCATCTATTCTCTCTTCTCTCTTCTCCTCTCTACCCCCTCCACACCTCCTCCCTTTTTTTTTTATATATATATATATATATAATTTATATTTTTATATTTCATGCATACTCAGTTAATATATATATGCATACCTAATAGGTAGATTTACATGCATCTACGTTGTTCTTCTATCTCTGTTGTATTGTATATCATACATTATTGTATATTTTTTCTATATATATTATACTATATAATATATATATATATATATATTATTTGTACGTGTGCTTTTGTGTTTATGTGTGCGCGCTTGTGTGTGCGCAGCACACACACGTTTACGTATGCATAAGTACATATGTGCGCGTGCGCAATCGCATACTTACGCGCGAGCTCGTGTGGATATGTGTCTATCAGTGTACTTGCACGTGTGTGGGGGCACTGTACTTGCATGTCGACAAGGTGATGTTGATGGTGAGGTTTTTGTCTAATATCGCTTTGAGTGAACAGACGAAAAATCTAAGCAACAACAACAAAGGTGGTGCTGCTGTTCTTGAAATATGCGCGAGCGTGCTTGCTGGAGGTGGTTGTTGTGATTTAGCAACCCCAGCAATCAATGGAGAAGTGTGGTGGCCAAACGGGGATGTCTTCAATCAGTCTCCTCCCCGCCGTACACAATCCATTACCTCTGCCGAATCTCTCTCTCTCCCCCCCCCCCCCCCCCCCATGTCTTATTTTCCTCTTTCTGTCTAGTTGTCTGTCTATCTGGCTGGTTGACTAGCTGACTGGCTCTCTCTGTCTCTTTCTGTCTCACTCTCTCTGTTTCTGTCTGTCTGTCTGTCTCTCTCTCCGTCCCCCTTTCTCCTTCTTTCGCTCAACTGTCTCTCTCTCTCTCTCTCTCTCTCTCTCTCTCTCTCTGTCCTCATCATCCACACACACACTCCACCCACACACACAACACACACACACACACACACACACACACAAAACAAACACAAAAATATACACAGCAACAAGAACAACAGCAGCAACAACATCGACAACGTGTGGCTCGGTTTCGGGGGGGGGGGGGGGGGGGGGAGGGGATGAAGGGTTGCCGGGGAGAGTGTTGCTTCCTAAGTGACCGGCCATAATATTTGTGTCCGATGACCTTCCTTCCAAACAACACAAACCCTTCATCAGCGACCAGCAAGACATGGAAACAGCAAGACATGGAAACAGCAAGACGTGTAAAGAGCAAGACATGTAAACAGCATGACGTGTAAACAGCAAGACGTGTAAACAGCAAGACGTGTAAACAGCAAGACATGTAAACAGCAAGACATGTAAACAGCAAGACATGTAAACCGCAAGACGTGTAAACAGCAAGACGTGTAAAGAGCTACACATGTAAAGAGGAAGACATGTAAACAGCTAGACATGTAAACAGCAAGATGTTTAAAGAGCAAGACGTGTAAAGAGTACACATGTAAAGAGCAGGTCGTGTAAAGAGCAGGACGTGTAAAGAGCAGGACGTGTAAAGAGCAGGACGTGTAAAGAGTAAGGCACACACACACAAACACAATAGTTTATTTTCATTTGAAACCATACAAGTGACTGGCATTGCAAGCAAAAACTGACTGTGTAAACAGTGTAACATTAAAACTATCGGGGATCAGTTTCCCTTTATCATGGAATAGTCAAAGATTTCTGAAATTCTGGAGAATGTTCTTCCTTATAAATATCTATATCCAAGATCTGTGACTTTGTTCTCTTCAGATAAATTGACGTTAAAATGGAGCAGATTCATAATCAAGAGAAAATGTGCCATGACAAATGTTAGCCGAAAATGATCAGTGCAGACTGAGATTATGTTGGTCATGCAAACACAAGCACATAGACAAATCTGATGACGACGGTTCTCCAAGGTTAAGTTGAGTTGCATGAGGAAAAGAGGCAGTCCACCAACATCCTACATTCCTAACATCACTGAGGTCAGTGGTCTTGGGAGGGCTACAGGAGATTATAAACTCAACAGAGAAGAGACATACAGACAGACAAAGAGAGAGATGGCGAATCCTGGTGGCATTGCGTGGAGCTCCTATCTTCCTTCGGCAGTGGCGACAGGGAAAGGAGGGATTTGGGGTTTTTTATTTCTTTCTTTTGTTTTTTGTCAGCTCTACAATCTTGTGATAGGAACGTGATTTTTAATTTTTGTGTTTGGGGAGTGAGGTGGGTGGGGATGGCAAAAGAAGGCCCATCAGATCTCCTACACCTCCCTCCACCTTCTTCCTCGTATTTGCATCATGCCTAGCACCTTACTCATCCACCTCCCACCTCTACCCCTCTTCTTTCCTTCCCTCTCGTCTGATGCCCTCTATTCCATGTGGACGCCATAGCGACAGCCACCTCATCAGAGAGAGAAAGAGAGAGAGAGAGGGAGAGAGAGAGGGAGAGAGAGACACACACAGAGAGAGACCGAGAGAGGGAGAGAGAGAGAGATTTAAAGCCAAAGCCTCTATAACCGAGGGTAGTGAAGAGGCAAATCGAGCATACTTTTTAATCCAATCTTTGCCTAGAGAGAAAGTGTGTTTTATTTATTTATTTATTTATTCTTTTATATCGAGGATAATGGAATAAGCACTTATGTGCTTTTTTACATCCAGTCCCTGTGTGTATGCGGTTTTGTAAATTTTGTCATTTGTTCCCACCGGCACACAATAGCGTTCTCTTTCGAAAAGCGGAACTGGATTTAACGTGTGCGAAAGATGTTCTGCGTGCGTTCGCACACGGGACCTCAGTTTATAGTCTCATCCGAAGGACTTTTGGGGAGAGCGGAGTCTGCACTGATTTCAACTCCAGGGGGAAAAAATCCCCCTGAACGGGATTCGAACCCGGGTCGTCAGATTGCGAGTACAATGTTCTAACAACTAGGCTATCCCGTCCCCGCGCGCGTGTGTGTGTGTGTGTGTGTGTGTGTGCGTGTGTGTGCGTGCGTACGTGCGTGCGTGTGTGTGTTTAAGAGAGAGAGGGAGAGGGCTGACAGACAGACAGACAGACAGACAAACAGGCAGGATGGAGATTGCAGGACGGAAGAGGGGCCATGCCCTGCAGTGCCCCCTCACGCGTGCTGATCTGTCTCTGTGACAGCGGCCCCATGTTGTCTCCCTGGCATTGTCTGGGCTGGGGGTCACTGACTGGCCTGTTTCTTGTATTCCCAGATTTCTGTTGACCATCGTTTCTGATCGCTAGTAGCCTAGCCATGTGTTTTTTTACGATCCAATTTCGGGGATCTTGCCTTGATAGTGAGTTCGAACATTTTCTGTTGATGTTCCTTTGGGCAATGCTCGTTATGCTTTTGGTGTAAATCATATACAGACCAAACTACAAATAAGTTTTAAAGTTAGTATATAGATATTTCCCCCCCCCCCCCCCCACACACACACAAAGTGTAGAAGACACAAAGATTTTATTCGATCAACATGAGAAGAATTAAGAAGATATGACGTGAGATTGGTTTTGGGGGAGGAGGGGGGCTTTGTCTGAATCAAGAAATATTGATTGCCGTTATTGCCAGCTTAAAACTGTGAGTGATGTGAGTGAGTGAGTGAGTAAGTGAGAGAGAGAGAGGAGAGTGTGGTGTGTGTCTGTGTGTCTGTGTGTGTCTGTGTGTGTCTGTGTGTGTGAAGGGTGACCTCAATACTCAAGACCATTATTCCATTTTATTCTTTTGTATTCCTCTCCCTTAACGCCTAAAATGTCGCTGGAGAACTGCGCTAGCACCGAATTTTCCCAGCAGTATCTCTAGGGCAGGTTGAACCTGGCAGAGCCCATCCCTCTCCAAGTGCAGGGCGCATGCTAGGTATGGTTGTGGATCGTTGACATGAGTTCACCTTCACCAGTCCCGTGAACCGTGGGGGCACCACTGAAGATTTTGCAACCAGCTTCCTCCACTCCCCGCGGTCCTCTACTTAATGTGCATACTCGTTCTTCTCCATACACGTGAACGAAGGCACTATTATGTCAGCGTTTTAAGTTAAACTTGGAGATCGTTAACAAAAAAATCCTCACCGTTAGTTTACCAGACACTGTGCAGGGTGGGTGAGGGGGGGGATTCAAACGCACGACTTCATAGATCCCTAGCAGGGAAGTGACATACTGTTACCCTCTCTGCCAGTTATATCTATTATTATTATTATTATTATTATTATCTGTACTGTGAACGGTAATGAGGCTAAATCTAGGTGTTGTTCACTCACACAGGGCACGTTCCATCAGCCTGATCCACTCCTGATCAGATTGTCAGTGGCCTCCTCTGCCTTTTCCTCTTCCTTCTCCTTCGTTTGTGCTTTTAACTGTTTCACACACGCGCACCTACACACGCGTGCATGTGCACACACACGCACGATCACGCGCATGTATATACACATGCATAAACACGCACGGACACATGCACACTCGCACACGCGCGTGTGCACGCAAGGAGACACACACGCGCGCGCGCGCACGAACACATACGTACACATATAGAAGAGGAGAGACAGACAGACCGAACAACAGATTCAGAGAGAGACAGAAACAGAGACAGAGATAGGCACTGGGGCGAAATATGCAGAGGAAGAAATACAGAAACACAAAGACACTGATAGAAACAGACGGACAGAGAGAGCTAGAGAGAGACAGAGACAGAGAGAGAGGGATCTATAGAGAAAGACTGTGTGCAAAGAGAATGCAAGAGGCAGATAGCTAGACAGACTGACAGACAGACAGGCAGGCAGACAAACAGACTGGCATAGAGAAAATGTGAGAAAATTTGCGTTGGTGTGTGTATTTTGGGGGGTATCGATTTGTTAAAAGATTTGAGACCAAACAGCAGTTTTCCATTTTTGTAATTTGCTTAAAGCGGCGAGAGCAAGGCCTGAAAGGATGAGGAAATGGCGAGGTTGCTGTGTTTTCGCCAGTTTGGGGTCTGGGGTTGCTCAAAATGAATTTCAATTGTGCTTATATTGTTTTTCTGGTGAGAATAGTTCAAAAGTATTAAAATTTTTGGGTTTAAAAAAATTCTTGTGTGTGTATGTGTGTGTAAGATATATATATATATATATATATATATATATATATATATATATATATATATATATATATATATAGATGAGAGAGAGAGAGAGAGAGAGAGAGAAGAGAGAGAGAGAGAGAGAGAGGAGAGAGAGAGAGAGAGAGAGAACGACAAGTGTGCGTGTGCTGGTATGTGTGTGTATGTAAGTATGTATGCATGTATGTGTGCGTGCGTGCGTGTGCGTGTGTACACACACATGAGAGAAGAGAAAGACAAGTGTGTGTGTGTGTGCTGGTGTGTGTGTATGTAAGTATGTATGCATGTATGTGTGTGCGTGTGTGTGCGTGTGTGTACACACACATACACACACGCATGTACATACACACATATTCACACTCACACACACACTCTCTCTCTCACTCTCTATGGGATGCAAAATTGAGACAGGAATCTGTAATCACATTTTAAAATCCGGATTGGGGTCTTCCTTTGATGCATTGTTCCATCTTCTGAAAAAATGGGGGCCACGCTGGTTACAAGCATATCTGTCAGCAGAATTCTGGAAGCATTTTCGCTGAGTTAATTTGGTGGGTAACGTAAGCGTAGACTAGGGGACAGAACAGCGTAGTGGTGAGAGCGTTGTCTTAGTGATGTGGTGGTAATGGAGGGCCTGAGTTTGGGTCTCTGCTAAGGTCTTTACTCTGGGATTTTTAAAAATCTAGAGTTAATGCTGGCACTGACCCCATTTATCTTTTTCGTTTTGCTGCCCCATCGTCTGTGCCATTTATCTTTGTTTTTAGCCCGTTTGCCTTTGGTTTTCTTTTGCCTATTTATTTGTATGTTGGTAGATTGGTTTATTCGTAACAAATCCTCTCCCGTGCCAAAGTCAGATGCGCTGAGCCTAACTTGTCAGGGGCTCAACAGCAGCACGACATATTTTCGCTCATAGGACAGACATCATCAGTTGCTGTCTGAGTGTTCGATAAAGAAGAAGAAGTAAGAAATTAAGCTGACTCGTTTTGAAACTCAGTATTGTCATTATCTCATTCTTGTTCATTCAGAGATTGACAGATCATTGTGACATGGACTGATTGACTGATCATTGGGACATGGACTGATTGACAGATCATTGGGACATGGACTGATTGACAGATCATTGGGACATGAACTGATTGACAGATCATTGGGACATGGACTGATTGACAGATCATTGGGACATGGACTGATCATTGTGACATGGACTGATTGACTGATCATTGTGACATGGACTGATTGACTGATCATTGGGACATGGACTGATTGACTGATTATTGTGACATGGACTGATTGACTGATTATTGTGACATGGACTGATTGACTGATCATTGTGACATGGACTGATCATTGTGACATGGACTGATTGACTGATTATTGTGACATGGACTGATTGACTGATCATTGGGACATGAACTGATTGACAGATCATTGGGACATGGACTGATCATTCTGACATGGACTGATTGAAAGATCATTGTGACATGGACTGATCATTGTGACATGGACTGATCATTGTGACATTGACTGATTGACTGATCATTTGACATGGGCTGATTGACTGATAATTGGGACATGGACTGATCATTGTGACATGGACTGATTATTGTGACATGGACTGATTATTGTGACATGGAATGATTGAAAGATCATTGTAACACTGCAGGTGGTGTCCACACCTCACTGTCAATTCGTCAAGCTCAGGCTTCTGAAAGTGGTAATGTCATCTGTTCTCTGACAGGGCAACACAAAGCCGTTACTGTCTCCATCCCCCTCCCCTCCCAGCCACTTCTTTCCATTTCACATACGCGCAGTGCACATATGCACGCACGCATGTGCATCACACATACATACATACACACACGCACGTGCGTGCACGCACACACACATTCACACACACACACAAACACATACACACACACTCAGTCAATCACACACACTTATTCCCATCTCTCTCTGTCTCTCTCTGTATCTCTCTCTGTATCTCTCTGTCCCTCTGTCTCTGCCCCCCCCCCCTCTCTCTCTCTCTCTCTCTCTCTCTCTCTCTCTCTCTCTCTCTCTCTCCTCTCTCTCTCTCTCTCTCGTGCTAGCTCTGGGATCCAAAATTGAGAGAGGGATCCGTTATCAAAAGCCTTTTTTTTTTTGTTAATCAAGATTGAGGGTCTTCCTTTGATGCATTGTTCCAACTGCCGGAAAATGGGAACTACCCCTGGTTACAAGCCTATCTGTCAGCAGAGTTGTGAAGACATTCAACGTTGTTCTGTTAGTGTGGTGTGTGGCCTCACAGCAAGGAATAGTGGGGCAAAGTGGCCAGGTGGTTAGAGCGTCGTTCTCGTTCTCAGTTACAGGGGGATGCGAGTTCAAGTCTTCACTTTGATGTTCAATCTGAGGATTTTTCCCCCAAGGGGTAGTGAACCCACTCTCTGGAAGTCTTTCAGATGAGATTTCTTCTTTCTTTTTCTTTTTCTTCTTTTTTTCGGGGGGGGGGGGGTGTGCTTTTTTTCAATCCTCCGCTAGAGCTCCAAGGTTCACTGAGGGAAAGATGTTTGTGTACGCGACCGTTTTTGCCCACCATAAAAGGTAGCTGCATTCCGACTTCAGGGATGATGTCTAAACACAACACCAGTGTACATGCATTTCTTTTTTTTAAAATTTGTGTGAGTGAGAGAGAGAGTGTGTGTGAGAGAGAAGTGTGTGTGAGAGAGTGTGTGTGTGTGAGAGAGTGTGTGTGTGTGTGTGAGAGAGAGAGTGTGTGTGAGAGAGTGTGTGTGTGAGAGTGTGTGTGTGTGGAGAGAGAGAGTGTGAGAGAGAGAGAGAGACAGAGACAGAGAGAGTGGGAGAAAGAGAGAACGTGCGCGCTCGTGCATGCGTGTGTGCGTGCCTGCGTGTGTGCGTGTGTGCCTGTTTATGTGCTTGCGCGCTCGAGCGCGCGCGCGTGTGTGTGTGATCTGGTTTCTAGACTGACATTGTTACTCGTATGTGGACTGGTTCGTGTAAACACTCATCCGCCAGACTCGATATGTTTGTGAAGAACTGCTTTGATTGTCTCAGTTTCTCTGTGTTAGTAATATTTGTCTCGAGCACACGCTCGTGCCTGTGTGTGTGTTGTGTGTGTGTGTGTGTGTGTGTGTGTGTGTGTGAGATGTGTGTGTGTGTGTTTACGTGATTGCATGCGTGATTACACGCGCATGTGTGCTTGCGTCCACATGCGCGTACATGTGAGAGAGAGAATGTGTACGTGCGTGTGTATGTGTGTGTGTGTGCGTGTGTGTATGTGTGCGTGCGTTTGTGAGTGCGCGTGCTTGTGTGTGTGTACGTGCTTGCATACCTGTATACACGCGCAGAATTATGTGCTTGCGTGCATATGCGCGTACATGTGTAGCAACGTTACCAACTTTGTAACTTTTTGCTCAAATACATGATCAGATAAAAAATATATTTATACTAAGTAGAAGTGGATTGGTGGAGGACGTGCAGAAGAGGAGGACAGCCAGGGCATTACAGGTGTTGTCTTGGCGGGGTGAGGCTGCTCTCCATTCCATCCGCATTCGTTTAGGGGCTTCTGGAAGGCTGAGCTGGGGAGATTTTCTTGTCTCTGGCTGTTGTCTATCTGTGCGTCTGTCTCCGTTTCTCTTTTTCTTTGTGTCTGTGTGTCTTTATTTTTTTTCTTTTTATATCGAGGATAATGAAATAAGCATTTTTATGTGCATTTTTCTATTCAGTCCCTGTGTGTATGCGGTTTTGTCTTTTTTTTTTATCTGTTCCCACCAGCACACGATGGCCTACTATTTCGAAAAGCGGAACAGGATTTAACGTGTGCGCAAGATGTTTCTGTGTGTGTATGTGTGTGTGTGTGTGTGTGTCTGTCTGTCTGTCTGTCTGTCTGTCTCTCTCTCTCTCTCTCTCCTCTCTCTCTCTCTCTCTCTCTCTCTCTCTCTCTCTCTCTCTCTCTCTCTCTCTCTCCGTTTTGCCTCTCTTTCCCATTCCCCTTGTTTCAAGCAAGTTTGACAACATTGTGTTCTCTTCAAAAGTGAAGAACAGCCTTGTCTGTAGTGTTTTGTTCTGGCCATCAGGTAGTCAAACTGTAATACAGGAAGGGACCCGGGATCTCCAGTCTGCGATGTTTTTTGGCTCATAATATGGCAGTTTGCGCGCTTTTTTGGGATAACTTTGAAGTGCGTGATACTTTTTAACGCTTTTTTGCAGTAAACTGGAGATCATAAATTAAAAAAGGATGGCTGGCGTCCTTGACACGGCCTGGTTTCAGTTACCTTGAGAATAAACAGTTAAAGCACAGTATCATTCTATACGGGTGTTTTTTTTTCCTAAGGTTGAAAGTGTTAACAATTTTAAGGAATTTGGAAGTGTTGATTTTTTTATGTGAAGTGAAGAATGTGGTGAGTTAGTGTTAAGTATTTTAGGGGATTACGGGAGGTAGGGTTGTTTTATTTGGTTTGAATTTTTTTTAACTTGAAGTGAATGTACTGTACGTGAGTGACAGCCCAGATGTGGCTTCGTAGTCAGCGGGGCTGAAAACAACCTGACATGGAACGATCTCATGACACTGGAATTAGACAGGAGGGCAAGGAAGAGGTAGAGGGAGGGGGAGGGGTGAGGGGGGATGGGCAAGCAGATAAATTGGGAGATAGATGGGTCGAAGGAGGTGAGGTGAGGGTGAGGGTGTGGGGGACAGGACAGGGCAGGGCGCTAATGCAGTGACTGCCATCTCCATCACTTGCCTCTGCCACAGCATCTGAACAGTCAGGACCTGGGAACTGTCAGTGAACACAGCACAGAGACAGAGAGAGAGAGACAGACAGACAGACAGACAGACAGACATACAGACAGACACAGACAGACAGACAGACAGACACAGACAGACAGACAGACAGACAGACCGACCGACAGACAGAGTGCGAAATGCGAAAGTTTTATTCAATATAGGCCTTGGCCCCTTATGAAGGGGCGGTGTGAATATAATCAACATTCCACAACACATTGCATAGGAAACTTTTGGAAACATAAGAAGGGTGAGGGTGTGGGGGACAGGGCAGGGCGCTAATGCAGTGACTGCCATCTCCATCACTTGCCTCTGCCACAGCATCTGAACAGTTAGGACCTGGGAACTGTCAGTGAACACAGCAGAGAGACACAGAGAGAGAGAGAGAGAGAGAGAGAGAGAGAGAGAGAGAGAGAGAGAGAGAGAGAGAGAGAGAGAGACAGGCAGACAGACAGACAGACAGACAGACAGACAGACAGACACAGACAGACAGACAGACAGACCGACCGACAGACAGACAGAATGCGAAAGTTTTATTCAATATAGGCCTTGGCCCCTTATGAAGGGGTGGTGTGAATATATGATCAACATTCCACAAAATATTGCATAGAAAACTTTTGGAAACATAAGAATGGTTCTTCAACTACAAACAGTATTTCTAATTTTGAAAGCCTGATACTAAAAAATTGCCAGTCGCTTATTAATGCGTTCGTTAGTAGATGACATAAGTATACAAAGTTTAAATATGGAAGGATATCTTACATATTTTTGCGGTATTAGCTGACTTCTGAGATCATATAACATAGGAGAAGAGAGAGAGAGAGAGAGAGAGAGAGAGAGAGAGAGAGAGAGAGAGAGAGAGAGAGAGAGAGAGAGTTCATTTTCATTTTCATTTAACATCTTTTAACACAAGTTGTAGGAGGAAGAGAGAGGGGTGAGGGGGGGGGGGCGTCGGGGGAGAGGGTAAAGTTGGTTATGTATGGGAGAAGGATTGAAGGAATAAATGAATGATAGCTGAACTTCTTTCTATAAAAGGCAAGTTGCGCGTTTTAACATGTCTGCAAGACGTTCTTCATGCATATAAATGCACAAGGGACTTCGGTTGATAGTGACCTCTGAAGGGCTTTAGGGGAGTGGAGTCAGTATCAGTATTAACTACGGCGGGGGAAAATCCCCTGGAACGGATTCTTTAGCAGATATTTAAATCCCCACCTTCCATTGCTGTCAGACCAGTTGCTGTCCATCAGTCTGACTAGTCTCAACTTTTAAGTCTGATCTCTGTCTGTCTGTCTGTCTGTCTCTCTCTCTCTCTCTCTCTCTCTCTCTCTCTTCTCTCTCTCTCTCTCTCTCTCTCTCTCTCTCTCTCTCTTCTCTTCTCTATCTCTCTCCCACACACGCACAAACACACACACACACACACAGAGGCACGCACGCACACACACACACATACACCAAATCTGAAATTGTTATCCCTCTTGTCTACAGACCTGTAATACTGAATGGACAATAAAACTAACTCTATCTCTTTCTCTATCTCTTCTTCTCTTCTCTATCTATCTCATCTCTTTATCTCTTTATTCTTTTCTACTATCCTATCTCTTTATCTATCTATCTACCTATCTATCTCTTTATCTATCTATCTACCTATCTATCTACCTATCTATGTCTCTCTCTCTCTCCCTCTCTCTCTCTCTCTCTCTCTCTCTCTCCCCCCTGGGGACTCTGTCTACAGGTGACTGTGTTGTTCCTGACTGAGTGATCTCTTTGACCAGCAGCTAGACAGCAGGGTGGGAATCGACTTTGTGTGTGTGTGTGTGTGTGTGTCTGTGTCTGTGTGTGTGTGTCTGTGTTTGTGTGTCTGTGTGTGTGTGTGTGTGTCTGTGTGTGTGTGTGTGTGAAAGAGAGAGAGAGTGTGTTTTGTGTGTGTGTGTGTGTGGTGTGTTGTGTGTGTGTGTCTGTGTGTCTGTGTGTGTCTTCGTTTTGACGTCTAACCACTAGAAAGTGATATTAGACAGTGTTTACGTGTGTGTGTGCGTGCGTGCAAACGCGAGCGCAACACAAATACCCTTCCCGCTCAGTATTGGCCTAAATTTGAAATCGTGAGCATGGTACACTGAATGGAAAATAAAACTCAGCAAGCAAGTGTTGACTCGCTGTGTTTTGATTTTCACATAAAAGAAACACAAACTGACATAACCAATGTTTTAAGAGGTTTTTTCCCCTGTCTGCCCAGTGAGAAAAAGCACACAACTCGAAGCTTCTAATCTTGACAGTTGATTATCTGTAAACTTGCAAGAGTGCAGGAATGGTTTGTAAGAGTGCAGGAATGGTTTGTAAGAGTACAGGAATGGTTTGTAAGAGTGCAAAAATGGTTTGTAAGAGTGCAGAAATGGTTTGTATGATATGAGTGCAAAAATGGTTTGTAAGAGTGCAGGAATGGTTGTCAGTCTGGAATAGTTTTCAAGCGTGTAGGACTGGTTTGTAGCTCTCTGTATGGTGTGTCTGTAGTGGTTAGAATGTTAAAGTTATGTTGTGATTATAACTTAGGGCTCAGGTCAGATTTCTACTGGGATGTCTATGAACAGCAGTTTTACCCTTGGGTTAACATTGGTTTGGGTTCTGTTTTCCTGCAACTAATTTGAAGGAGACTATAAACTGATGTTCGGTCCTCATTGCACACACTTAACCTTGCGCATGCATTTAACTCTGTCCATCTTTTATATTAATGTGATATTATAGATGATAGTTCAAGGCAAGGTGATGGCAGAAGGAAAAGAGGCAGGCCACCAACATCTTACATTGCCAACATCACTCAGGTCAGTGGTCTGGTAGGTCTACAGGAGATCGTAAAAGTCAGCAGAGCCAGAGAGAGATGGCGAACCCTGGTGGTATTGCGTGGAGCTCCTACCCACGACAATGGCGATGGAGACAGTACTAAGAGCATGACTTCAGTTGGCTGTCATGTTATCCGCTCCTTGCTCTCACTCACCACCGGATGGAGACATCTGGCCTGCCCATCTTTTATAGGATGGCAGGAAGTTTTATGGCCAGTGACACAGGTGACATGAACACACCCAGCACGCAGTCTGTCACTTGGAGAAGGATAGGCTTCATCAGGTTCAACTTGTCCGAGACACTCGAACACTGACGGGACAATTGAATACAATGCTTAAAGTTTAACAACTCCTCGAGGACTTAACGAGGAAAAAAGATAGATAAAGGAAATGCAAAAACTGGATTTACGTCGGTCCATCTGTGTCTGTCTCTCTCACTCTACCTGTCTGTCTGTGTGTCTGTCTGTCTGTCTGTATCTCTCTGTCTCTATGTACCTATCTCTATCTATCTATCCATCTATCTATCTATTTACCTATCTATCTATCCATCCATCCATCTATCTATCTCTCTATCTATCTGTATCTCTATATATGTATCTATCTACCTATCTATCTGTCTGTCTGTCTGTCTGTCTGTCTGTCTGTCTGTCTATCTATATCTCAAAGCCCTTAAACGTTCTACATTCAGCAGAAAGAGAAAGGGTGATGCAGTTATTTTGTCCTAGCTGAAGCCATTTGGATCCTGACAGACAGGCGGAGAGACGAGATCAGACTTTGCTAAAGGCTGTCCCCCTCTACCCCCCCCCCCCCCCACCCTCACGTTGCATGATAGACAGGGAAATAAGTTGGGACTTTTTTTGTTTGCTTTTTGCTACCTTATCTTGTGTAGCGCTACTGGCCTGCTGTCCTCATGCTGCTCATCTCAGTCTCTCCTCCTAGACCCTGATTCGTAATGCCACATCCTTCTGGTTAGAAAGAAGTCCATAGGCAGCGTATCAATGTCAGGCTTCTGCGGGGTCATCAGCCAGAGGGGCCCTGCACTGCTGCTGGGTCACTTTGGTGGTGTTCAGTGGCGCCTGTTCTGAGCTAACATATGCAGGACACCACCTAACTAAGCCGCCTGTGAAAATAGCTTTAAAAAATGTCAAAGCCATCCCTCTGTTTGGTCGTTTTCATTTGGATGTTGGGAGGGGTGGTGGGTGTTTGTGTGTGTCTCTGTGTCTGTGTCTGTCTGTG
>CM054143.1:57298747-57308747 GCA_028751875.1 Rapana venosa | reverse complement strand
ACTACACTTCACTACACTACGCTACGCTACGATACACTACACTACACCACACCACACCACACTACACTACACTAGACCACACCACACCACACCACACCACACCACGCCACGCCACGCTACACTACACTGCGATACGTTACGCTACAATACACTACACTACACCACAACACACCACACTATACCACACTACACTACAATACACTACACTATGCTACACTACACTACACTACACTACACTACACCACACTACACTACACTGCACTACACTACACTACATTACACTACACTACACTACACTACACTACACTACACTGCACTGCACTGCACTACACTACACTACACTACACTACACTACACTACCCCACACCACACCACACCACGCTACGCTACACTACACTACACTACACTACGCTACGTTACGCTACAATACACTACACCACACCACACCACACCACACTACACCACACTACACTACAATACACTACACTACGCTACACTACACTACACTACGCTACGTTACGCTACACTACACGACACTACACTACCCTACACGACACGACACTACACTACACTACACTACACTACGCTACGCTACGCTACGCTACGCTACGCTACACTACACTACACTACGCTACGCTACAATACACTAAACTACACTACACTACACCACACTACACTACACTACACTACACTGCACTGCACTACACTACACTACACTACACTGCACTCCACTACACTACATTACACTACACGATACTACACTACACTACACGACACTACACTACACGACACTACACTACACTACACTACGCCACGCCACACTACACTACACTACACCACACTATACTACACCACACCACACTACACTACACTACACTACACTACACCACACTATACTACACTCCACTCCACTCCACCACGCCACACCACACCACACTACACTACACTACACTATACTACACTACACTACACTACACTACACTACACTACACCACATTACACTACACTACACTACGCTACACACTACGCCACACCACAATACACTACACTACACTACATTACACTACACTACATTACACTACACTACACTACACTACACGGCACTACACTACACTACCCTACACGACACTACACTACAATACACTACACTACACTACACTACACTACACTACACACTACGCCACACCACACTACACTACACTACACTACACCACACGACACCACACTACACTACACTACACCACACCACACTACACTACACTACACCACACCACACTACACTACACTACACTACACTACGCTACACACTACGCCACACCACACTACACTACACTACACTACACTACACCACACCACACCACACCACACCACACCACACCACACCACACCATACTACACTACACTACACTACACTACGCTACACACTACGCCACACCACACTACACTTCACTACACTACACTACGCTGCACACTACGCCACACTACACTACACTACACGACACTATACTACACTACGCTACGCTGCAATACACTACACGACACTACACTACACGACACTACACTACACTATGCTACGCTGCAATACACTACACGACACTACACTACACGACACTACACTACACTACACTACACGACACTACACTACACTATACGACACTACACTACACTACACCACACCACACCACACCACACCACACCACACCACACCACACCACACCACACCACACCACACTACACTACACGACACTCCACTCCACTCCACTCCACACCACACCACACACCACACTACACTACACGACACTACACGACACTACACTACATTACACTACACTACACTACACTACACTACACTACACTACACTACACTACACTACATTACACTACACTACACTACACTACACTACACTATACGCACAGAAGGCAGCACAGTACAGAGTAGTACGAGGCAGAAAAGGATGGGCGGTAATTCACTTTCCGCCAGCATCACTTTACAACTCACATCTCCTTTCCTCGCCCTCCTGTCAGCTCCAGCTTCCAACACCCCCACCCCCACCCCACTCCCACCCCGCCCAAACACACCCGCCACCCCACCCCCACATCCCACCTCCACTCTCCCCCACCCTAGGTCTCACCACAACAACACCTCACTACTTACTCCCCATGCCAACACTCTACCCCACCACAACGTTAACCCCAATGTCGCATTTATCTGTGACTGACAGTTCTCTCCTGCCTGTCTGTCTGTCTGTCTGTCTGTCTCACTATCTAAATGTCTCTCTGTCCGTGCCTGTCTCTGTCTGTTTGTCTCTGTCTCTATGTCTCTGTCTGTCTTTGTCTCTCTCTCTTTCTCTGTCTCTCCCTCTCTCTCTTCCTGTCTCTGTCTCTCCTCTCTCTGTCTCTGTCTCTGTCTCTCCTCCCCTCTCTCTCTCTCTTCCTCTCTCTCTCTCTCTCAATATCTCTCTCTTTCTCTGCGTAGTGTGTTTAGACATCATCCCCGAAGTCAGAATACAGCTACCTTAATGATGGATACACAAAATTTCACCTTTGGCGAACCTCGTAGCTCTAGCCTATGAACGAGGAAAAACTCCTTTAAAAAAAATTGTGTTTATAACCCACACAAATTTCTCTTCACTTGAAATAATAAAACGTTCATAATTATTCGACATCGCAAACAGACACACAAGCGAACGAAGAAATGAAGACATAAAACAAAAAAGAAGAGGAAAACTAAGCAAAAGGCAAGCCGTACATACAGGCAGGTGCGTCCTCTTCAGCTAATTTATTTATAGGCAGGACAATCAGGAAAGGAACCCCAAAAAATCCAATCTAGAAGAAACAAAGAGGAAGAAGAAGACACGGGCTCTGCTGGCTTCGACTGCCTCCAGACACTGTGCATAAAACATTCAGTGCTGTGTCCCTGATGGGAGCTCATGGGGTGACAGACAGACAGACACATAGAGAGAGAGAGAGAGAGAGAGAGAGAGAGAGAGAGGAGAGAGAGAGAGAGAGAGAGAGAGAGAGAGAGAGAGAGAGAGAGAGAAGGGGGGGTTGGAGGACAGACAGAGAGTGAGAGGCAGAGAGAGAGAGAAGGGGGGGATGAAAGGACAGACAGAGAGAGAGAGGCAGAGAGAGATAGACAGACAGACAGACAGACACATAGTCACAGACAGGCAGAGAGAGAGAGACAGACAGACAGATATACAGAGAGCAAGAGAGAGGGACACACACATAGAGGGAGATAGAGAAGGGTGAAATGGGGAAGAGAGAGGGGGGACACAGAGAGACAGACAGACACAGACGCAGACATAGACACAAACAGAGAGAGAACAGAACATGAATTTTCAAAATCAACTTGGATCTTATTATTTTGATTCTTTCTTCAGTATTGTCTGATGACAATCTATTAGAATTGTTACAAAAAGGAATCATCTTACGCAAATGTTGAGACAAACAGACAGACAGACATAGGGCGAAAGAGAGAGAGAGAGAGAGAGAGAGAGAGAGAGAGAGAGAGAGAGAGAGAGAGAGAGAGAGAGAGATGAGAGAGAGACATGCAAACAGAGATTGGGAGAGACAGACACAGAGAGAGAGAGAGAGAGAGAGAGAGAGAGAGAGAGAGAGAGAGAGAGAGAGAGAGAGAGAGAGAGAGAGAGAGAGAGAGAGAATATGAATTCTCGATTTCGATTCTGAAGACATTAATTTGGTCCCTTCTTCAGTAATTTGTTATGAATTATGATCCAATTATCCAATGTGACCAGAAAACTGGGCCTCACGCGTGCGTGCGTGCGTGCGTGCGTGCGTGCGTGCGTGTTGTGTGTGTGTGTGTGTGTGTGTGTGTGTGTGTGTGTTGTGTGTGTGTAGTAGTAATAGTAGTAGTAGTAGTAATAGTAGTAGTAATAGTAGTAGTAGTAGTCAAAGTCAAACTTTTATTTTTAGATGATACATTGAATAAGCAGTGCATAGCTTTTTTTCATCAAACCAACTATCTAAAGAAAAAAAGAGAGAAAAAAGATAATATATATGCAGACATAGAATAAAAAACCTAATTAATGATAGTAGCAGCAGCAGCAGCAGCAGCAGCAGCAGCAGTCGTAGTCGTCTTTGAATTAACGTCTATGCATATTATGTGATTTGGACGACAAAACAAACAAATCAAATGTGTACAAATAACTACCTATTAACAAGCAGGATTAACAGAAGTTAAAGGAATCTACTAAACACTGAATAAAATAAACATAACGTTATCTCAAGTATTAACTCAGTATCGGGCTACAGAGTTAATAGCCTAATACTGAGTTAATACTTGAGGTAACGTGTGTGTGTGTGTGTGTGTGTGTGTGTGTGTGTGTGTGTGTGTGTGTTGTGTGTGTGTGTGTGTGTGTGTGTGTGTGTGTGCGTGCGCGCGCGCGCGCTTTTATTTCGAGGATGATGGAATAAGCACTTGTGTGTGTGTGTGTGTGTGTGTGTGTGTGTGTGTGTGTGTGTGTGTTGTGTGTGTGTGTGTGTGTAGGGGGGTTACATCCAGTCCCCGTGTGTGTGCAGTTTTGTACATTTTGTCATCCTTTCCTGCCGGGACACAATGGCCTACTCGTTCGAAAAGTGGAACAGGTTTTAACGTGTGCGCAAGATATTCTGCGTGCGTTCGCATACAGGACCTCGGTTTATAGTGTCACCCGAAGTGAGCGTGTGTGTGTGTGTGTGTGTGTGTGTGTGTGTGTGTGTGTGTGTTTGTGTGTGTGTGTGTGTGTGTGTGTGTGTGTGTGTGTGTGTGTGTGTGTGTGTGTGTGTGTGTGTGTGTGTGTGTGTGTGTGTGAAGACAAATGACGTCAAACTTTTATTTTCAGATACCACATTGAATAAGCAGTGCAATTGCTTTTATTTCATCAGTCATCATCTTAGAAAAATAATCATATAATATATAAGAATAAAAATCTAAACAAAATAAGCCATAAAAATGAAACAAACGGAAAAACTCCAGACAGACAGACAAAGAGAGACAGAAAAAGATAAACACGCACGCACGCGCGCACACACACACACACATATACGCACACGCGCATACTCACTACTCACAGGCAAACACACACACACACACACACACACACACACACACCACACACACACACACACACACACACACACACACACACACACACACACACACACACACCCAAAACAAAGTTGAACACGGAGTCCCTAAGCAAATTAAATAAGGAAGAAATAAGTTGGCTGAGAGAAAAGAAAACCTGGGGGCTTTACTTTTCCTCGTCTTTTATTTGCTGTAATGTGACAAAGTGGCTCTGATAGAAAACTGAATATTTCATGCTGTGTACGTGTAATGCAAGCATTTTAGAGTGGTGTGGAGTGTGGTGTGGTGTGGTATGGTGTGAGTTGGTGTGTGATGTGGTTTGGTGTGGTGTGATGTGGTGTGGTGCATGGTGTGGTATGGTGTGGGTTGGTGTGTGGTGTGATGTGGCTTGGTGTGGTGTGATGTGGTGTGGTGCGGTGTAGTGTGGTGTGGCGGGATGTGGTGTAGTGTGGTGTAGTGGGGTGGGGGTGTTCGGGGTGATGTGGTGGGGTGAGGTGGTGTGATGTGATGTGATGTGGTATGGTGTGATGCGGTGTGCCGTGTCGTGTCGTGTAATAAAGTGCATAGGACTATTACAGGGAAGTGTATTACACTGTATTGAACGGTACTGTATAGTTTATATTGAAGTATATCAAATTGCATAGTATTGTGTTGTATGCCTTTTGTGTAGCGTCGCAGTATATGATAGTGCATTGCAATGCCATCTGTTGTATTACATACTATCCTACCGTATTGCCACAACAGATTTCTCAGTGCAACATTCGAGGTGGTCTCCCTAAAGAAGACAACTTGCAGCCATAGTTCAGCGCCATCCATGTTACCCTTACTCTTTCAGTATAACATTGATGAACACACACATTCATACATACATTCATACACACACCGCGCGCGCGCGCGCGCTAACACATTTTCCAACAAAGACTTATGGTCATTCTCACACGCTGTCATCTCCAGCACACCAACTGTGGCTCGGGCTGCCATGCGGCAACGCACCTGTCTACAAAGCGAAAAGGTCGCTGGTTCTTTCCCCCCGTCTATAGCCGGACTTCTTATCCGTCCACAAAACCACCAGCGGAGGTCTGGGTGCTAGTCTTTCTGGTGAACGAAAAACTAAAGTCCTGCGTCCTACAGACATAAGGCAAAGGTAAAAGTAACACGCGTGGAAGAGTTCACCGTAACAAGAGAGTTGCCCCTGCAACATTCGGTTAGTAGAAAGCAGCTTTCGTGAGGAAATGAATGCACTTACAGACAGGAAAAAGTAGGTAGCGCCGCACTAGTGGCGATGAGTGCTGTGTCGTTATGTGGCTGTTGTTGTTAAGTGGATAGACCCCTGGTCTGAAAGCTTCTCGTGGAAACTTCCGGTGGAATGCTGCGTGCTGTACTTTCAGCGGCTGGCCTTTATCCCAGTTCTTGATGAAACCATTGACGCTGGGGGCAACAGCAAAGTGAGAGACTCTATGTAGAATCAGTGGTTTTCTTTCCCACTCATGGGATTCTACTTTACAGCTTAGTCTTTAGTGATCGACTTTGACTCTGACTATGAAGCTTGACTTGCACAGTTCTATAATCCTTGTAATTGCCCTTCATGGGATGATTAAAGTGTTTTTGACTTGACTTATGTGCTGCAGCCCTGGGGGCTATTTGGCCTTTGGAGAGCATCTCCAACGCTGACTGTCCGTATGCCCTCTTGGCCGAGAGAGTGAGGGTGTGCTGTGGGCAAGGCATCTCCACTATAATCAAATTTCTGCCCAATTTCCGAAATAGCAGCTGCCTCCTCTGCTGTTTTGGAGGTCATCGTCGAATGCGACGGACAAACATATAGTACTTGTAAGGGAGTACTCGTTTTACGTTCGCAGTCTCGACTGACATTTTGTTTGTATAATAACTTCTTCTTGCCGTTATTAGGTGTCGGATTTTTTATCTGTGTTGAAATAAAGTGATGTGCTAAGCACTTTAAAAATAAGTTTTAGTTACTTTTGATCGGGTTTGCGTAGTTCAACGTCTTAATCCAGTTAGCGACATGGATACCAGTTAACGACACTACAGGACGTGCTGTCTGTATCCCAAATGTTATGCTTACAGCACTAATGCGACAAATACTAGAATGTTACCATCTTTCAGAAAATACAGCGACCAAAAACGCAGACGAATGTATCAATCAATAAGTACTAAAGAAAGCATTCATTGTCCATTAACAAGGGAATACACTGACACAGACAATCTTGATGGATAACTTGAAGGACTGGAAGAGAAAATACAAACATCACTGAAGAAAAATAGTAGTATTTCATTTTTATGCTCATCTTTTGGATATTCATTTTGGCGTATTTGAAATTGTTGATTATTACTATGAAAAATAGATTGGTGCAATCATGAAGTTAGGTGACCTTGTAATCTTGCTAAGACCATCTTGTATGACACTGTGTCAGAAAACTGAAAGAACAGGCTTGTGGATCACACTTAAAAAAAGAACAACTTAGAATGTTATAAGACAATTAGAAAAAATAAGACGTGTTGTTTGAAAGTAATAGGAACGGGAAGAAACTGTAATCCACTGTTGAGAGCAGGAGGCGGGGGGGGAATGATACTTAAGCTCGAGAGAGAATGAGGATTGATGAAAGCATGAAATAAGCTTAGAACTACTTGAAACTCTGGATAAAATCCATCGGAAAAGTAGACGGTATAAACAACCGGGAAGAAAAAGAAAAAGTGGGGTTAAAATTGGGAAGAGAGAGAGAGAGAGGAGATATGAGGAGTAAAGAGAAGAATGAAAAGAGGGGGAGAGAGAGATTAGCACGCGCAGAAGACATTGGAATATGCCCAGGCAATTAGATGGAAATGCATACTGTGAAAATAACAGACAATGGTGAGAGGGTCCAGTATGAACAGAGAGACGGATGTAGATATTTAAGGAGGATAGGAATGAGAAAGACAGGGCCTAGGGGGAAAAGGAAGGGACTAGCTTAACGAACTAAACTTGGTAATTGTAGCCTGACAAAACAGAGAACGGAATAGCCTTGGGGTTAGAGCATTGCACCTGTGATCCGACGGTAACTAAAGGCGAGTGTTCGAATCTCTGCTGAGGTGTTCGTTCGAGAAGGGAAAATTCCCTCTGGACTTGATATCGGTGCCGACTTCATTCCCCCTAACTGTCCTTAAGAGGAGACTAAATAAAGAAAACCCAGGTCTCCTGTTTGAACGCAGGCTGTCAGAGTTATTGTAGTGTTTTGTGACACTTTTCTTGAATGAATTATGTTGAAACCAGGAGCTTATCGTTGCAGAGTGGCTATTGCCGTTTGACAAGGAAAGGGCTATAGTACACATTCGAAATCTTGGTTTCGAAGCTTTGGGGGAGATATTTTTTACTGTTAAAAACAAAAGTTCGTCTCTTATAACTCTCATGTCTTTGCCCTTGGTTTAAAGTTCAGTGTACACTAGGATACACACTCACTCTCACACACATTCACATGCACGTGTATGCATGCACAATCACACACATATGAACATGCACACACACATGCACACACACACACACACCAGAAAGGGAAAGGGGTGACAGGGAGGAAAAGACAAAAGCAAAAACAAAGGCAAATAAGAGAGATAGAGAGACAGCCAGAAGGCTGGAAGAGACAGACGGAGACAGACAGAAAGATAGAGACCAACAGACAAACATCAAAGGAGACAGAAAGACACACAACAAAGAGAAATAGGGACAGAGACACTCTCGAGGGTAAAGTCAAGAACTGAGTTCATTGAACTTAGAGTCATAATACAATGGACCCTACACCTCAGATCCAATTTTCTTCAACCCCCCACCACATCATCTCACAATCCACACACGCGCACGCACACACAACACACACACACACACACACACACAACACACACACACACACACACACACACACACACACACACACACACACACACACACAACACACACACACACACTCGCACACACAAACACACGCACAAAAACTCACAACACACACACACACACACATCGCAATATAAACATTACACAAAAATGAAAGACTGGTGTGTTTTTACCTTACAAGGCAAATTCCGGTGGTGGTTGTATATGACGTGTGAAAAGCTGTGTGAATTTTGGGAGGGGATCACCCCCTGACTTAGAGAGCAGACGATTGCTACAGTGTGAATTGACTGACTGTCTGGGGATGAAGAAACAAACCGTAGTATTGATTCAGGATGAGTGTCGTTTCAAAGGTGTTAGGAGGTGGGGGAGGGTTTTCTGTTTCTTCTTGTTCTTGTTGTTCCTGTTGTTGTTGTTGTTCTCCTTCTTGTTTTCTTGTTGTTGTTCTTCTTCTTCTCTTGTTCTTCTTCTTGTTCTTCTTGTTCTTCTTGTTCTTGTTCTTGTTGTTCTTCTTCTTCTTCTTCTTCTTCTTCTTCTTCTTCTTCTTCTTCTTTTTCTTCTTCTTCTTCTTCTCCTCTGCAGAATAAAATTTTGATTTTATTTCAACAGGTTTGAATTTACTTCGATTTTTTTTCAGACCATACTTCCAGTTCTTTTTTGTTTTGATTCAAAGCTAGTATTCACAAGCCCCTAAAAATTCAGGGTCTTTATTCAGATAAGAGCTCATAAATAAAAGAAATCATCTGTATTTTACGAGGCGCCAGCTTAACTTTTTAGTGTGCCATCAAATATGAATATGTATTACAATTATTAAAATGTTTACAAAGTTGTGGAACTGTGGCAAAGCATTCACATTGAGTGAGTGTGTGTGTGAGTGTGCGTGCGTGTGTGTGAGTGTGTGTGCGTGTGCGCGCGTGCGTGTGCGCGCGTGCATACTTGTACAAAATATGGATGCAAGCATGCATGCATATGTGGTGGATGTGTGCATGTTTGCAAATGTGCATGTGCGCGTTTGTGCTGCTTGCACGTGTCTGTTT
>CM054143.1:57286247-57296247 GCA_028751875.1 Rapana venosa | reverse complement strand
CAAACACATACACAAACTCACACACAAACACACACAAACTCACACACAAACACACACACACACACACTCATACACAACAACACGACACAACAATGGATGACAACATTTACAAAACTGCATACACACGGGAACTGCACGTAAAAATACATGAGCGCTAATTCCATTATCCTCAATATAAAAGAATAAGAAAAGAAAGAAAGAAAGAAATAATAGATAAATCAATATAAAAAAACAACAACAACAAAACACAACACAAGACAACACACTCACACATGACAATCTTTTTTCAAAAAAATGCATGCAGACTGGTGTCATGTTTAACCAGCCATTCCTGAAGTCGGATGCGGCTACCTTAATAGTAGGCAGAAACGGTCGCATACACAAAACAAAAATATCACCAATGGTGAACCTCAAAGATTTAGCTGAGGAACAACAACAACAACAACAACAACAACAGCAGCAGCAGCAACAAAAGAATATATATATATATATATATATATATATATATATATATATATATATATATATATATATATATATATATATATATATATATATATATATATATATTTATATCGAGAGAGAGAGAGAGAGAGAGCGAGATGTGTGTGTATGTGGATGTAGCTGGTTGGTGTGTTTTATTTTTTTATTTTTTTATTTTTATTCTTTTATATCGAGGATAATGGAATAGGCACTCATGTGCTTTTTTTACATCCAGTCCCCGTGTGTATGCGGTTTTGTAAATTTTGTCATCTATTTCCACCGGCACACAATGGCCTACTCTTCCGAAAAGCGGAACAGGATTTAACGTGTGCGCAAGATGTTCTGTATGCGTTCGAACACGGGGCCTCGGTTTATAGTCTCATCCGAAGGACTTGTGTGTGTGTGTGTGTGTGTGTGTGTGTGTGTGTGTGTGTGTGTGTGTGTGTGTGTGTGTGTGTGTGTGTGTGTGTGTGTGTGTACGCTCGCGCGCGTGAATTCCACAATTAAATCTTAACAAATGATAATCAGTTTAACCAAACAAGCAAGCAGACAACAAGTCAACTGTATAACTGTTCTTCAACCGGATATCTATACAAGAACACATGGAGAAAAATAAAATACCAATCTTCACCTTCACTATCCCGTAGTATATTGTAGACCGTTGGGGCATCACTGAAGAGTTTGCAACCAGCTTCCTCCACTCGTAAATTATAAAGTCGGACAAAAATCCGCCTCCCGCCACCGCCACCTGAAGCGGTGTGTGGAACTCATGTCCTCATACCACCTACCTTCAGACCACCAGCCTGACCCTCTAACCACTAGGCACCGTGATGCCGCACTCCTCCTATGTGGACCGGTCTGAAAACTTCATTTCTGCACTTCGCTGAACAGACAGTGTGATGAAAAGCGTGTGCAGGGTCTTCTGTGTCAGGGGAGCTGCCAGCAATCCTGAGGGGACAGAAGGGAGAGTGGTGTAAATAACCGTCTTTCACATAACACAACCACACACACACACACACACACACACACACACACACACACACACACACACACACACACACACACACAGCAAGCACACACACACACGCACTCACGCACGCACGGACACACAAGCGCGCGGGCGCACACACACACACATCTCATTTTCCATCTGATAGCACAGCTACAGTGAAGATAAATAACCTCCTAAACCTATTATATGGCTACAGGCCCGGGACAGTCTGGTGGTTACAGTGATGTATTCGTGATCTGCTGACCCGGGTTCGATTCTCGTTCAAGAGGGTTTCTCCTCTGGAATTAACATTAATGCTGACTCCACTTTCCCCAAAAGTCCTTAGGATGAGACTATAAACCGAGGTTCCGTGTGCGAATGTACGCGGAACATCTTGCGCACACGTTAAAACCCGTTCCGCTTTTTGGAAGAGTAGGCCATTGTGTTTGCGGTGAGAATGGATGACAAAATTTACAAAAACTGCATACACAAGGGAACTGGATAAACAAAAAGCACATGAGTGCTTATTCCATTATCGTAGAAATAAAAGTATCAAAGAATGAATAAACAGTACTAAAGGCTTTAGGGGTAAACACACACGCACACATTTAGGCACAGCTCCATTTGCATGCAGAGATATAAACAAACGGACAGACAAACAAACGGAAAAAAGAAATAGAGACAGAACAATATGCAAAATCGATGCATTTGAAAGACCATTAATCTGTCCTGTTTCATTTAAAGTAGAGTGTGTGTGTGTGCGTGCGTTTGCGTGTGTGTGTGTGCGCGTGCGCACAAGTGTGTGTGCTTGCGTGCATATGTGTGCAATCAACTGTCCAATTCAAAAGCTCCTCTACAGATCATCGATTTGAAAACATCACTCCACAAGTGGAAAAGGTCGACAGCTTGCGCCGCGCTGAATTAGAAAGTGGAGATAGGGAGTTGACTACTAGCAAAGTTCTGGCTTTATAGACAAACTGTCTTTCTGTGACACCCTGACCTGACTTCTCCCCCAACTCCTTAAGGAGTTGTTGGGGCACGGCCCTGCACTGAAGTTTTTCAGGCTGTGTGTCGTGGGCAGATTGAACCTGGGAGAGTCTACCATTCTTCAGGCAGTAGGGTGCATGCTGGGCTTGTTTGTGTCATCCATGCTACGTACCGACTAACGCTGGCCTGCTTCAACGAAAGGCGGCTAGGATGGCACAGTAGTTAGTAGTAGTTGTTGTAGTCGTCGTCGTCGCAGCAGCAGCAGCAGCAGTAGTAGTTGTTGTAGCAGTAGTAGTAGTAGCAGTAGCAGCAGCAGCAGCAGCAGCAGCAGCAGCAGCAGTAGCAGCAGCAGCAGCAGTAGTAGTGGTTGTTGTTGTAGTAGTTGTAGTAGTAGTTGTGTTATTATTATAATGATTGTTGGTATTAGTATCATCAGTAGCAGCATCATAATCATTATCTCCATTATTATCTATCACCCAAGTATAATAATAATTACTCTCAATAGGAAATTGATACGTAACATTCCTAGAGTTACTGGGTGTTTCCATCTCGCGCTTGATCTGTGGTACACCATCAGCCTGTAAATGACCCTCAGCAGAAGCTCGTTGAAAACAGGATGGAACATTGAAATGTGAATGATACACAAAGATCTACAATGTTTTATTTACACACAGAAAGCAGTTCCTTTTCAATAGACTAGATCAGCAATATCTTTCCAATTCTAAATGCTCTATCTTCTTTTAAAGGCATTTTGGATAGCTATGTAGTAGCTGTGAATATTTACCCCAGCTGTTTGGTTCAAACTGAAATAGAATCAAAACGTATGCACAATACCATCTGTAAGGTTCATTAATTCCTATTTTAAATAAAGAGAGCTGGCCAAAATCAATGATAACAAAAATATTCAAGGGAAATATGATAGACATTGAATCTAATATTTCGGTGAAATAATTAAAAACCGAATTTTTCCAACAATGGTAATGTTTTGTGTATGTTTGTTTTTTTCTTATTTAACTCTTTTAATAATGCGAAAACCATTCGTTTCCATTTTGATATAATCGAAATCATGAAATAGAAAAAAATACTGAAAGAGAGTGTCCATGTGTTGTAATGAGCTGAGAGCCGAAATTGTAAGTTTTCTACAAAGAAACACATTGGGAGATAAATGGGTTGGAGGAGGAGCGGGGAGGACACTGGGGTGGTAGCGAGGAGGAGGACGTAAATGGACACTGTACCCAGAGCATGGTGAATAGCAAACCATAGATGTGAGTGGATTTATTTTGTGCTGTTAAATGAAATGACCTTTGAATATGGCTGGAGACACTGACCGAGAATCTAGTGTTTGAGCAAACGAGAAGGACGCCCTAAAGAGATCCTATCAATCAGTCTGATGGCCCAAAGTGAAAGTTCAGTCTGATCCAAGATTACAGTCAGAGGACAAGCGGCCCAGACATGAGCAAAGTCAAATAGTTTGGCACGGGGTGTCTCAGGGGTAGAGGCTGGAACCAGGGCTGGAACTCGGGCCGTCAAATCACCAACGCAACGCTCTAACCACTAGGCTATCCTATCCCCCAAAACGATTTGAAAAGAAGCAGCTGGGTGATGTAACTAACACTTTTTTTAAGCTGGTGCAATCTTAGATTACCTTCCATGTTTGTTTACCGACTTCGTGGCAATCTCAGACTGAAAACCATTTTACACTGCCTCTTTTGGAAGCTCTAATTCGTATTGATCCTGTCTGGCGGCTTAACTTAGATTTGTTTTGGCCCCACCTAGATTTTCCTAACAGTTCGTTTCAGGATAGGAGGAATCCTTACAGTCAGAAACAGTACAGCATAGTAGGAGAAAGAGAGAGAGAGAGAGAGAGAGAGAGAGAGAGAGAGACACACACACACACACACACACACACACACACACACACACACACACACACACACACACACAACACACACAGAGACAAACAGACAGACAGAGAGAGTCTTTCAATATCCATGAGAAGATTTAGGCATCAAATTCGCGCTTTTACATCATATTAATAAAAAAAAGCATATATTGCGATTTAGTGGGGGTGGGGGCGGAGGATAGTCAGTGGCTTACTGACCTGCCGATGAGACAAAGTCTCTGGACCCCTGAAGGACCTTCAGTGCACTGCAGCATTTCTCAGGGCCCCAGGAGTTGCTGTGTGAGTGTTCGACGAATAAGAAGAAGAACTCCAGTAGTTAAAGCATTGAACTCGTGATCTGACGGCCCGGGTTTTAGCCACCACCGAAAGTCCTTTGGATGAGATTTGAAACCGAGGTCCCATGTGCAACCGTATGCAGAGCATCTTGCACACATGTTAAACACCTGTTCTGCCTTTCGGAAGAGTAGACCATTGCGTGCCGGTAGGAATGGATGACATGTTTGCTTTTCAAGCTCATGCACACAGGTGTCATGTTTAGACACCTTCCTTAAGTCGGAATGCAGCTACCTTAATTGTGGGTAAACGGTAGCATATACAGAATCTCACCATTGGTGAACCTCGGAGCTCTAGCTGAGGATATAAAGATAATTTCGATTTCGAGTCTTAAAGGGGAATTGTGCGTACTGATTAGGGTGTTGACCAATATTGATGGCACTCATTCAGACGCACTTTTTTATTGACATTTTTCTTGAATTGTGCTGAAATAGTGTCTGATTGTTGAAATAGAAAAGGGGGTCCCTTCATCATTGTGCTGTGCAATCATTTTGATAGTGCAGGGATGAGTCGGGTTACCACGGAAAGCTGGGAAAAGACTGAATATCATTTGGAAGTCTTGGGAATCAATTTTATGTTTTTTGCATTATGTTTAAAGAAGAGTGTGTGAGGATTCTGTGTCCAAAACAAGTGTGTGTACAAATTACTGGCCATTACTCATTACTTATTACTGGTCAATACTTATCATGATCTCAGACGAAAAACCATTTCACATTCTATCTTTTGAAAGCTGTAATACCTATTGGTCCTGTCTGGCTTCTTAACTTGGATTTACTTCTGGTTTTAGCTTAAGTTTGAGATCAGTCTGAGAGGGAATTCTACAGTAAAGAAGGGAGAAGTCTTTAAATATCGGTCAGAGACTCAGGAATCGAATTTTAGCGCTTTCATTGGGTTTAAAGAAGTGGAGCTTGAGATTCTGTTCCAAAAGGAGTGTATGTACTGATTACTGCCTTTGGCAGTGATGATTTAGGTCTGCTACATTTTATCAGGTCATTTTGTTGAATTATTTTTGAAGATTGTGTCCGTGTTACGGTTAAATTTTTTTTAAATTGCAGTGGTGGCTCGTGTTATCATTTTGCAATGAAATGCTGTACAGGAATTTTTTTTTTTAATTTTTAATCACAACGTGCATAACACTCATTTGTTATTGCCATGAACATGTTAAAAATACCATGTGCCCTGAAGGAAAGAAAAATATGAAATAGAATCCGTTGGTTGACTTTACACCCAGTTTCGGTACAGTTTCCAAAGAGCCAGCGGTTGTGTGGTACTATCGACAAGTGAAATATCAGACGATATGACAGCCTATCTTCGACAAAAGACCATTTTACACTAAATCCTTTAGAAGCTGACATTTCTATCAATCCTGTCTGGTGTCTTAACTTGGATTTATTTCAGTTTCACCCACATTTATAACCAGCAACGTCTGGGGGGAAACGTTAGGAGCAGCGGTGATGCCGCAAAGCTGGAAAAAGACTCTTGAAATAACTGTGAACTTGAATTTTAGCTCTGGCATCCACAGTTTCCTTATGAAGCATCTACTGGAATTCTATGTCAAAATAAAAACGATGTGTGTAAGTATTACTGCTCTGAGCAATAATGATGGTGTTCAGCCATGTTTTACAAGCTATTTTGCAGGATCATTTTTGGTGAATGTGTATGTCAGTTTATCAAAATGTGACTATTAGAGGTAGTCCACGCTATCATTTTGCAGTAAAATTTCTGTCGACATGCAGGGATTGTTTAAAGATCACTACGAATATATCACAATCAGATGTTGCTACTGTTATGAAAATATTTTTAATGTGATATACATTATTATTATTATTATTATTATTATTATTATTATTGTTGTTGTCTCACCACTTGGTCCATTGTTCTACCTCTTTTCCAGAGCAATACTTAAAAGATAACAAATCTGTCCCACACCAGTCGGATGTGCTTGGACTAACTTGTCAGGCGCTTAACGGCAGCGCAACGTATTTGCGCTCATAGGACAGACAACAGTAGTTGCTGTCTGAGCATTCCACAAAGAAGAAGAATAAAGTGAATAAATCAATTGAAGAGAAAATTTTACCCCTGGACAGGTTGAAAAGAACCAGAAATTGCATGGTACAACCAACACATTTTAAACTGATAGAATCTCGGATGACAGATTATGTTATCTATCTCCTTTGCCAAACTTGTCACGATCTTAAAGGGAAAACCGTTTTATTTTTTCTTTGAAAACTGTCATTCCTATTGATACTGTCTGGCATCTTTCGGTTTCACTTGAAATTGGCGAACAGACAGTTTCAGGTGAAATCCTTTGGATGGTAACGATACGGCAAAGCTAGGGAAAGAGTCTTTGAATATCAATCAGAAGACCTGGGAATCGAATTTTAGCTTTTACATTGAAGAGGTGTTATTAAGATTCTATGTCCAAAATGGGTGTCTGTAGTGGTCAATGCCTTAAGCAGTGAATAGAGTATTCTGCAATGATTTTACTGGGATATTTTGCTGGATCTTTCTTGAAAACTGTATCTATGATTTCATTAAACTAATGAGATATCAGCCATGGTTCATGTTACCGTTTTTCAATGAAATTCTTGTCATCAGTGCAAGGCGTGTTTTAAAATCAAAACCATTACATATAGATGAAATAAACTGAAATGAAAACGTCATCAACTCCATGCCCAGTTTCAGTACAGTTATAAAAGAACCAGCAACTGTACAACCAACACATTCTAAGCTGAAACAATCTCAGATGACAAATTGCATTTCAGGTCTGATTACTAACTATGTCACAATCTAGGGTAAAAAGAACTATTTTGCACTTTCTTTTTGGAAGCCAATATTTCCTAACGATGCTGTCTTGTGTCTTCACTTAAATTTCCGTTGGTTTCGCATAAATTTCTCTGAACTTTTACCTTTGATGTGAAACTTTAGAGACATTTATGATATTGCAGCAAATCTGAGAAATGAGTTTTCAAACATGCATTGGAAGACTCAGGATTTGAATTTAAGTTCTTACGAATGTTTAACAAAGCAAACCTGACGGTTCTCTGTCCAAGAAGGTATGCTTACTGATTACTGCTTTGAGAAGTAACGGCCATGTTCTACCATGTATTTATCAGGCCATTTTGCTGGACCTTTCTAGAAAATAATTGTCTGTATGACCCTCTTCAACTGTACAGATATCAGCGGCAGTTTACGTCATCATTTTGTTGTGGAATGTGTGTTGACAGTGCAGGAACTGTTTGAAAATCCCAGTGAATATATTACACACAGTCGTTGTTTCATTACCATGGAAAAGTACTTTAAAAAAAATTATTGTGATATGTCGTGCAGTCAGCAAGGAAGTGAATTAATCAAAAGAGGACCTACTTATCTTTTCATTTGCATACAGTTTTAAAAGAACCAGCAATCCCATGCCGCAACCATCACCTTCTAAACTGACGTCATCTCTGAAGACAGATTGTGTTAGATGTCTACTTACCCAAACTTTCATGGTGTCAGACGAAACACCATTTTACACGGTCTGCTTTGGCAGTCGTCCTTTGTATTGATCCTGTCTGGCGTCTTCACTTAGATTCCTTTCGGCTTCAGCTAAATCTTGTTAACTGTCAGTTTCTTCAGTCTCCCCAGGGGCTCTAATGATACAGCAAAGAAGGACAAGAGTCTTTCAATATCCAGGAGAAGACTTCCAAATCAAATTTGAACTCTTACATTGGGTTCAAAGTAGCATACATTACAACTCTGTGTTCAGAATGGAATTGAGTGTACTGGTGACTTCTGGAGCAGTGATGATGGTATTCTGATGTTTTTGTTAGTTCCCTTGTTTTAATTATAGCTGAAGGGGGATAACCAAGCAGTTAAAGCGTTGTGCTCGAAAGCTGACGGCCCGTGATAGTGCCACTACCGAGGAATCTATTCAAGGGATTTTTTTCCCCTCTGGAGTTAACATCAGTACCCACTCCACTCACCCAAAAGTCCTTCAGATGAGACTACAAACTGAGGTCCTGTGTGTGAACGCATACAGAACATCTTGTGCACACCTAAAAGAACATTCCGCCTTTTGAAAAAGTAGGCCATACCATACCAGCAAGAACAGGTGGTAACATCTACAAAACGTACGTTGTCGTGTTTAGACAGCATTTCCAAAGTCCAAATGCGGATGCTTTGACGGTTGGCCAACATGTCGCATAGGCATGAATCTCACCATTGGTGAACCTTGGGGCTTTAGCTGGGAAACAAAAACTTAACTGCAGCTAATTTATATTTATTTTTATTTATTTTTATTTATTTATACCCCTTTAAGTCACGAGATTTCTCTGCGTTACATTGGGGCTGCTCTCCCCGGGGAGAGCGCGTCTCTACAAGAGGAGCGCCACCCTTGTTTTTCGTCTGCAACTGTATTTGTTTCCCTATCACAGTGGCTTTTTTCTAAGAATTGTGCCAGGGACAACTCTCTTGTTACCGTGGGTTCTTTTACGTGCGCTAAATAATTTTGTGTAACACACGGGTCCTAGGTTTATCGTCTCATCCGAAAGACTAGCGCCCAGACCACCACTCATGGTCTAATGGATGGGGGAAAAGTTTCGGGTCCAAACGGGATTCGAACCACCGCACACTTCCGACCCGGACTTTTCGCATTCTAGACAGGCGCGTTACCTCTAGACCACCGATCCACTAACAATGTCTACGGTATGATCCTGATAAGCTTTGGAGATAGCCGCAATTCTTCTTGTTCTTTTTTTACAGTTATATATTTGAAGAGCGTAGGAATGAAGAGAGGGATGCTTCACCAAAGTTTTGGAACAGTAAGTTTTTGAGCGGATCCTTCGGAACATTAATTTAATGTAACGGCCAAAGCTGCGAAAAGAGTCTTTAGATATCATTGGGAAGACTCAGGAATCAAACTGGAGCTCCTGCATCAGGCTTAAAGCAGCGTGTATGGGGGTTTTGTGTCCCAAAAAAGGTGTATATGCTGTTTACTGGATTGAGCAGTAATGATGATGATGACTGTTCTGTCATGTTTTTCTTAACATGTTTTGCTGGCTCTTTCTTGGAGATCGCGTGTATGATCCTGTTAAATGTCTGAGATATTAGTGTGTCTGTCTGTGTCATTTTGCCATGAAATTTATCTTTGTAGACAGTGCATGAAATGCTTAGAGATGGGGGTGGGGGGGTGGAGGGAGCTTGAGAGGGATGGAGGTGTAGAGTTCTGTTCCTCAGTTCACTCCCTTTATGTGCCAATTTTGAAGTTGAATCAAAAGAGTTGATACCCGTGCAGCCTAAATTTAGTAGGGTTTTCTATCGGT
>CM054143.1:57278747-57281247 GCA_028751875.1 Rapana venosa | reverse complement strand
CATTGCTTGCTTTTTAACTTTTTTCTTTATCTTGGTCGCTTGTTTAGAGGGTTTCATCAAAAAGATCACAACAGTTTTTCTTTCCAAAGTTGTAATAACGCGACATATCTTGACTCTCTGAGTTACTTCAAGGTAAACGCGGTGTGTAAGTTTCCTTTTAAATCATATTGAATTACACTACGTTGCATCTCATTACATTACATTGCATTGCATCTCATTTCATTACATCACGTTGCGTTACATTGCATTGCGTTGCATTACATTACATTTCCTGACAATGCATTGCATTGCATCACGTTGCATTACACTGTGCTGTATTACACTTGCATTACGTCATAACATTACATTGCGTCACATCTCATCACATTGCAATGTATGACATTACACATCATTACACCACACTTCCCTAAGAAGTCAATGTGGTGGTCCAACGACTCCTCAAAGAAGTTAAGTGTAAAGCCATGTCAAGTGACATCAATGACAACATCTTTTCTGTTCTTTTCTTCCTTCTTTCATTTCAGTTTTGGTTGATTTATCGCATTCATTCATTCATTCATCTTGCGCACACGCTTAAACCTATTCCGCTTTTCGGAAAAGTAGGTCGTTTGCGCCGGTGTGAACGGATGACAAAATTTACAAAACCGCATGAACAAAATTCTATTCGTTCATTCATTTGTTTATTTATTCATTAATTTTGTTTATTTAGCATTATTCATTTATCTATCTATCCATCCATCCATATATCTATCTATCTGCCTACCTATCTACCTTTCTATCTATCTACCTATCTATTTATCTCTCTTCCTACCTATCTACCTACCTATCTGTCTACCTACCTATCTATCTACTTATGTATCTACCTACCTACGTACCTATCTATGTTATCTATCTATCTACATATCTCTTAATGTATCTGCCTATCTCTCTATCTATTTACCTACCTACCTATTTACCTACCTATCCATCTGTCTAACTATCAATCTAACTATCTATCTAACATCTATCTGTCATCTATCTCTATTTATCTACCTACCTACTTACCTATCTATTTATCTATCTATCCATCCATCCAAACATCTATCTTTTTATCTACCTACTTACCTATCTATTTATCTATCTATCCATCCATCCAACCATCTATCTTTTTATCTACCTACTTACCTATCTAATTATCTATCCATCCATCCAACATCATCTTTTATCTACCTACTTACCTATCTATTTATCTATCCATCCATCCAACCATCTATCTTTTATCTACCTACTTACCTATCTATTTATCTATCCATCCATCCAACCATCTTCTTTTTTCATCTACCTACTTACCTATCTATTTATCTATCCATCCATCCAACCATCTATCTTTCATCTACCTACTTACCTATCTATTTATCTATCCATCCATCCAACTATCTATCTATTTATCTACATACCTACTTACCTATCTATTTATCTATCCATCCATCCAACTATCTATCTATCTACCTACCTCCCAACCACCTACCTACCTATTCACTCTTTCTTTCTCTCTCTGTGTGTATACAGCCATCTCGGCAGTAGACGATCAGCAGTCTCAGCCCCGCAACATTCGCCTGGACTCCTTCATCCCCATGGGTTCCCGGAGCAGCGAGGCCTTCTCCGACGGGGGCCTGGCTTCGTCAGCGTCTGCCACTGCCGCTTCAAGCTGCCGCGCTGCTGCAAGCGTCTGCGCTTCACTGACACCATGGACTCCTACAGTGAGTGGCCGGGGGTATGGGTGTTGTTTGGTGGAGGAGGGAAGGAAGGAAGGAAGGAGGGGGTGGGGTGGGGTGTCTGCTGCTTCACTGATACCATGGATTCTTACAGTAAGTGGCCGGGGGTATGGGTGTTGTTTGGTGGAGGAGGAGGGAAGGAAGGAAGGAGGGGGTGGTGTGGGGTGTTATGGTGGAGTGGGGTGTGGTGTCTGCGTTTCACTGACACCATGGATTCTTACAGTAAGTGGCTAGGGGTTGGGTGGGTGTTTGGTGGAGGAGGGAGGGAGTAGATTGTGGGTGGTGGGGTGCGGTGTCTGCGTTTCACTGATACCATGGATTCCTAGTGAGCGTCCGGGCTATGAGTGGCTGGTGGAAGAGGGAGGGGGTAGATTATGGGTTGTGGGGTGTGATGGGGGGTTATGGTGGGGTGGGGTGTGGTACCTATTTAACTGACACCAAGGATTCTTACAGTGAGTGGCCGGGGGTATGGGTGGGTGTTTGGTGGAGGAGGGAAGGGGGTAGATTATGGGTGGTGGGGGTTATGGTGGGGTGGGGTTCGGTGTCTGCGTTTTACTGATACCATGGATTCTTACAGTAAGTGGCCAGGGGTATGGGTGGGTGTTTGGTGGAGGAGGGACGGGGGGGTGGTTTGTGTGGGGTGGTGTGGGGTATGGTGTGGGGTGTGGTGAGGTGTGGTTTGGTTTTGTGTGTGGTGTAGTTTGGTATGGTGTGGTGTGGCTTCGTGTGGTATGGCGTGGTGTAGAGTG
>CM054143.1:57256247-57273747 GCA_028751875.1 Rapana venosa | reverse complement strand
TGTGTGTGTGTGTGTGTGTGTGTGTGTGTGTGTGTGTGTGTGTGTGTGTGTGTGTGTGTGTGTGTGTGTGTGTGTGTGTGTGTGTGTGTGTGTGTGTGTGTGTGTGTGTGTGTGATTGTTCCCCTGATAGATAGTCCAGTCTCTGCTATGAAGGCAGCAGTACGCTGTGCAGGTCTTCCAAATTGCTGTAGCGGTGTTTTTTCTCGTTTGGTTGGGGATGAGGCCAGGTCCTTTGTTTCGGGGTGTGTTGTATAGGGAGGTGAGTGTGAGAGAGGTCTAGGGTTTGTATATAGATAGATAGATAGATAGATAGATAGATAGATAGATAGATAGATAGATAGGTAGATAGATAGGTAGATAGATAGGTAGGTAGGTAGATAGATAGGTAGATAGATAGATAGATAGATAGATAGATAGATAGATAGATAGATAGATAGATAGATAGATAGATAGATAGATAGATAGATAGATAGATAGATAGATAGATAGATAGATAGATAGATAGATAGATAGATAGATAGATAGATAGATAGATAGATATAATAGGAAGTAGGAAGACAGACCAGTGTCATATTAACTTTTATCTGTGCCCTCTGCCATAGGGACTGTCATTCCCGTGTGGGACTGGCCAGCCACACCCGACACTGTACCAGAATGAACACCTAGAGCGCAAGTCCGTAGTCTTCCGAGACTGAAGGATGCCTATATATATATATATATATATATATATATATATATATATATATATATATATATATATATATTATATAGGCACACAAGCACCTGTTGTATGGTTCTTAGAAAGTCAAGCAAATGACATAAAACTATCAAGATTGCAGTTAATTCTGCAATATGTGTGTGTGTGTGTTTGTGTGTGCGCGCGTGTGTATGTGTGTGTGTGTCGAGGAGGAGCGAGTGCGTCCGTGCGTGCATGATTGCGCGCTTGCTTATGTGTGTAGTGTGTGTGTATGCGTTTGTGCATGTGTGCGTGCGTGCGTGATTGTGTGCATGTATAACTATATATGTGTGTGCGTGTGCGCATGCGTATTTTTGTGTATAAATGTGCGCGCGTGTGTGTGCGTGTGTGTTTGTGGATGCACACATAAGGATAGGTGGATATGTACATGCGTGCATGTGCATGCGTTTGATATATGCACAACCATTTATCGCTGTTTCCTGTTTGCAGACTGACTTCAAACAGACGAAGAAGCATTACGTTAAGAAGTGGATGTTTAAGGTGAATTGCTTGTCTCTCTGTGTGTCTGTCTGTCTGTCTGTCTCTCTCTGTCTCTCTCTCTCTCTCATCATTTCACGGGACGGGATAGCCTAGTGGTTATAACATTGCGCTTGCAATCTGACAACCTGGGTTCGAATCCCGTTCAAGGGGATATTTTCCCCTGGAGTTAACATCAGTGCAGACTCCACTCGCCCAAAAAATCCTTCGGATGAGACTATAAACCGAGGCCCCGTGTGCGAACGCACGCAGAATATCTTGCGCACACGTTAAATCCTGTTACGCTTTTCGGAAGAGTAGGCCATGTGTGCCTGTGGGAACAGATGACAGCATTTACAAAACTGCATACACACTAGGACTGGATGGAAAAAAAGCACACGAGTGCTTCTCCCATTATCCTCATTATAAAAGAATAAAATTAAAATAAACTATTAGTAATATTAGTCTGTATGTGTGTGTGTGAGAGAGATAGAGTTTGTTTTTGTGTCTTCAATTCTAACGTCTTTCCATAAGTAATACCAGAAAGTGTGTGTGCTGTGTGATGTGCTTGTGTGTGTTGTCTTCATTTTACGTCTTTATAAGTAATATGTGATGTGTGTGTGTGGGTCTCTGTGCGCGTGCGTCGTTCGTGTGTGTGTGTATGTGATTATGTGTGTGGGATGTTGTGCGGTGTGTGGTGATGTGTGTATGTTGTGTGTGTATGTGTGTGTATGTGTTGGTGTGGTGTGTGTGTGTATGTGTGTGTATGTGTGTTGTGTGATGATGTGTGTGGTGTGTGTGTATGTGTGTGTGTGTGTGTGTGTGTGTGTATATGTGTGTGTGTCATGTGGTGTGTTATGTGTGTGTGTGTGTGTGTGTGTGTGTATGTGTGTGTGTGTGTGTGTGTGTGTGTGTGTGTGTGTATGTGTGTGTGTATGTGTGTGTGCGTGCATGTGTGTGTATATGTGTGTATGTATTGTGTGAGTGTATGTGTTGTGTGTTGTGTGTGTGTGTGTGTGTGGTGTGGGGTATGTGTGTGTATGTTGTGTGTTGTGATGTGTGTGTTTTGTGTGTGTTGTGGATGTGTGTGTATGTGTGTTGTATGTGTTGTGTGTGTGTGTATGTGGTGTGTGTATGTGATGTGTGTGTGTGTGTGTGTGTAGTGTGTGTGTGTATGTGTGGTAGTGTGTGTGTGTGTGTTGTGTGTATGTGTATGTATGTGTTGTATGTTGTATGTGTGTGTGTGTGTGTGTGTGGTGTGTGTATGTGTGTGTATGTGTGGTTGTGTGTGATGTGTTTTTGTGTGGTATGTGTTGTGTGTAGTGTGGTGTATGTGTGCGTGTGTGTGTGTTGATGTTGTGTGTGTGTTGTGTGTGTGTGTGTATGAGGTGGGTTGTGTGTGTGTGTGGTGGTGTGTGTGTGTGTGTGTGTGTGTGTTGTGTGTTCGTTCGTACGTTCTTCCATGTGTCTGATGTCTAATCTGGGTGGAAATGGGTGAGGGTAGTTTGGTGCGATGGGATGTTGAAGGTGATGTTCTGTTTGTCTTGTCTTGTCTTGTTGGGCTTGTCTTGTCTTCTGGTGCGTGCGGCATGTTTGAAGGTAGAGTAGGGTTGTGTTGTCTTGTTTCTGGCTGGTGGCGCATGTGAGGTGAATGTTTTTGCTTGTCTGTTTTGTGTGTTGTTGTGTGTTTTGTTTGTGTTGTTGTGTATGTGTGTCTGTGCTTGTATGTTGTGTGTTTTGTGGATGTGTGTGGGTCGGCGGGTTGTGTTGTCTGTGTCTGTGTTTGTTGTGTTGTATGTGTGTGTGTGTGTTATGTGTGTATGTGTGTTGTTGTTGTCGTGTTGTCTGTGTTGGTGTATTGGCGTGTGAAGGTGGTATGTTTGTCTGTTTTGCTGTGTGTGTGTATGTTGTGTTGTTGTGTGTGGTGTGTTGCGTGCATGTGTGAGGTGATAGTGTGTTGTCTGCGTCATGTTTGTGTTATGTGTTTTATGTGTTGGTGTGTGTATGTTTGTATGTGTCGATGGTGTTGTGTTGTTGTATGTGTGTTGTGTGTGTATGTGTTTTGTGTATTGTGTGGTGCGTGCATGTGTTGATATGTGTGATGTAGTGTTTTGTGGTTGTGTATGTGTGCTGTTGTCGTTGTTGTGTCGTGTTGTTGTGTTTGTGTGTTGTGTGTATGTGATGAGTGGGTTGTGTGTGTTGTGTTGTGTGTATGTGTGTGTGTGTATGTGTGTGTCTGGTTGGTGGATGCGGTGTGTACAGTTCGAAACGTTCTCTCTGCTGTGCCTCTGCCTGATCTACATTCTGGTGTGGACCAGCCTGGCTTGAGGAGTTACGTCTGGCTGCGACTGCCGCGCATGTTGAAGGTACGGAACACAGTCTTGTCTGGTGCTTGTCTTTGTGTTGGCTTGTCTTGTTTTGGCTCGGCTTGGGCTTGTCTTCTTCTTATGTGTTCTGCGACTGCGCGATGTCGAAGGTAGGAAAATTGTCTTTTATCTAGTCTTGTCTTGCTTGATTCCTTTGTCTTGTCTTATTTGTCTTGTCCTGTTTGTTGTCCTGTGTTCTCATGTTTCTTGTCTTTGTCTTGTCTGTGTCTGCGGCTTGTCTGTCTTGTCTGTCTTGTCTTGTCTTGTCTTGTCTTGTCTTGTCTTGTCTGTCTTGTCTTGTCGTCTGGCTGCGACTGCCGCGCATGTTGAAGGTAGAGAACATGTTTCTTGTCTGGTCTTGTCTTGTCTGTCTTGTCTTGTCTGTCTTGTCTTGTCTGTCTTGTCTTCTGGCTGCGACTGCCGCGCATGTTGAAGGTAGAGAACATGTTCCTTGTCTTGTCTTGTCTGTCTTGTCTTGTCTGTCTTGTCTTCTGGCTGCGACTGCCGCGCATGTTGAAGGTACGGAGCACAGGGCTTGTCTGGTCTTGTCTTGTCTTGTCTTGCTGTCTTGTCTTGTCTTCTGGCTGCGACTGCCGCGCATGTTGAAGGTACGGAGCACAGGTCTTGTCTGGTCTTGCCTTGTCTTGTCTTGTCCGTCTTGTCTTGTCTGGTCTGTCTTGTCTTGTCTGGTCTGTCTTGTCTTGTCTTCTGGCTGCGACTGCCGCGCATGTTGAAGGTACGGAACATAGGGCTTGTCTGGTCTTGTCTTGTCTTGTCTGTCTTGTCTTGTCTTCTAGCTGCAAAGTGGCGTAGACGTTGAAGGTAGAGAACATGTTTCTTGTCTTGTCTGTCTTGTCTTGTCTTGTCTTGTCTTGTCTTGTCTTCTAGCTACAAAGTGCCGTAGACGTTGAAAGTAAAGAACATGTTTCTTGTCCTGTCTCTGTTTTGTTTTGTCTTGTCCTGCCTTGTTTTGTGTTCCATTGTTTTGTCGTGTCTTATCATTCCATATGTTGCCTCGTTTTGTCTTGTCCTGCCTTGTTTTGTGTTCCATTGTTTTGTCGTGTCTTATCGTTCCATATGTTGTCTGGTTTTGTCTTGTCCTGCCTTGTTTTGTGTTCCATTGTTTTGCCGCGTCTTATCATTCCATATGTTGCCTGGTTTTGTCTTGTCCTGCCGTACCTTGTCCAGTTTTGTCTTGTTTTGTTATCTCGTGTGTTTGCATATTTGTATTGTGTTAAGTGTATTGGTGTATTGTGTTATGGTGTCCTGTTTGTGTATTGTCGTTGTTGTGTTGTATTTGTTTTATTGCATTGTGTTTGTAGCACTGGATTTCATTAGTATTGTGTTGTGAGATGCTGTGATTTGGTGTGTTTGTGTGTGTGCGTGCATGCTCGGGTTGTGTGTGTTGTGGTGTGGGTGTTGTGTGTGTGTGTGTGTGTGTTGTGTGTTCCGTGTCAGTTGCATGAATGTTATCTATTGAATAGGTCTTTTGTCTTAGTCATAAGACAGATGATGATGTGATGCTGGCTGCTGCTGCTGCTGCTCGCTGCTGCTGCTGCTGCCTGATGATGATGATGATGATGATGATGTACGTGAGAATTACGTGCAATGTAATTAGGCCGCATGATGATGTTGTTGATGATCATGATCATGACGCTGATCATGATGATGATGATGATGATGACGACGATGATGATGATTGCGATGATGACGACGATGATGAATGTGACGATAATATTGACGATGATGATGCTGTGTGTGACAGATTCAGACATTCTGGGAGTTTTACGTGCGATGTGACCAGGCCGCCAAGTCTTCCGCTCATGCCGTCAGGTCAGTCATGACGTCATCCCCCTTTGACGTCATCATCTGTACTTCAAGTAGTGTCGGTTTTGTTTGGTGTTTTGTTGGGGGGGGGGGGGGGTTGTTGTTGTTGGGTGTGTTGTGTGTTGGTTTTTTGGGGGGGAAGATGTCAACCATTGCTTGCATTGAAGTTCAGATGTTCTATACAGACACAGGTTGAAAAGACAAACATATGATAAAATAGGAAGAAGCAATAAATAAGAGCCAAAAACTAACGCTGTGTATGTGAGGAGTAGGTGGCGAGCGCGCGCGCGCGTGTATGTGTGTGTGTGATACTATGTGCTTAAACATGCTTACATGGCTTATCTGCATCCTTACATGTATTCGTGGTCTAGAGGTAACGCGCCTGTCTAGAATGCGAAAAGTCCGGGTCGGGTGTGTGCGTGGTTCGTACCCCGTTTGGGCCCGAAATTTTCCCCATCCATTAGACCATGAGTGGTGGTCTGGGCGCTAGTCTTTCGGATGAGACGATAAACCGAGGTCCCGTGTGTTACACAAAATTTTCAGCGCACGTAAAAGAACCCACGGCAACAAGGGAGTTGTCCCTGGCAAAATTCTTAGAAAAAAGCCACTCTGATAGGGAAACAAATACAGTTGCAGACCAAAAGAAAAAAAAAGAGAAAAAAGGGTGGCGCTGCTCTTGTGGCGACGCGCTCTCCCCGGGGAGAGCAGCCCGAATTTCACGCAGAGAAATCTCGTGACTTAAAGTGGTATAAAATAAAAATAAATAAATAAAATAATACAACCATGTCTTTTTCATCGTGCTTACGTGCGTGTGTGCACGAGCGTGCTTGCATGCTTGCGCGTGAATACGAGCAATGTGCACATTGGCTTTCCATGCACGTGTTGTTTGTGTATTCGCATACACCTGTTTTGGTGAATGAAAAAACTGAAAGCAGAAATAACCAGACCTTATGACGTCGCTTTGTCGATGACGCCATTGCAGGATCATCAAGACGATGACGTACATGCTGTATCTGATCCACATCGAAACGTGTGGCTACTACGCTCTGTCGGAGTACGAGGGTTTGAACTCCAACCGCTGGGTGTACAACAACAAGGGCAATGCGTGAGTAACGGACTTTGTTGAGTTGAGTTGGTTGGGTGGTAGGTTTGTGGGTGGTTTGGTTGGTTGGGTTGCTAGTTGCTTGGGTGGGTGGGTGGCTAGTTGGCTGGTTGATTGGCTGGTTGGGTGGTTGGTTGGATGGGTGGGTGGGTGGGTCGTTAGATGGTTGGGTGGGTTGGTGGTTAGTTGGTTGGTTGGATGAGTGGTTACAATCCAGTCTTGTGTTTTTATAGCCCCGCCGACCACAGAGGCCAATATCGCGGTTGTGGTTGGCTGGTTCGGTCGACTGGTCCATCTGTGAGATTATCTGTCCGCATTCTTATTGCACTCTCTCTCTCTCTCTCTCTCTCTCTCTCTCTTCATCTCTCTCTCTCTTCTCTCTCTCTCTCTCTCTCTCTCTCTCTCTCTCCTCTCTCTCTCTCTCCTCTCTCTTCTCTCTCTCTCTCTCTCTCTCTCTCTCTCTCTCTCTCTCTCCTCTCTCCTTCTGTCCATCAACTCCACCTCTCACAATCCGCATTTATTTTCTTCCCTGATTCTTCTTCGTCTTCTTCTCCGTTCTCCTTTCCCGCCTTTTTTCTTCATTCTATTTTTCGGTCTTCTTTTCCTTTCCTCCATTGTTCCTAAAGCCCAGCACCCCCATCCCCACCCTCACCCCGCCCCGCTTTCTTAGACATTTTCAAATAAGGTCATTATTATCCAGAGTTTCTGAGAATTGTTTTTTCTTCTTTCCTTTTTTCTTTTTTTTTCTTTGGTTATTTTTCTTTTTTTTTTTCTTCCTCTTAACCTTCGTTTCTTTTTTTTTTCTTCTATCTTTTCTTGTATTATTTTCTCTAACTTTCTTGTATTTCTTTTACGTGTTGGCTTATTTTTTTTGAATCTTTTCTTTTAGTCTTCTGTTTTTCTGTTCCTAATTCTTTCTGCCCACGGTGTTTTGGATTGTGATTTATTTCTGTCCAGTTTTTGTTCCTCCGGTGTTGTTCACCTTTTCCCTTTCCTACTCTTCTTCTTCTTCTTTCTGCATTTTCTTCTTCGTAATTCTTCTTCTACTTCTCTGCATTCTTCTTCTTCGCAATTTTTTTTGCAATTCTTCTTAGGAATTCGTCGCAATTCTTTACAATTCTTTTTCGGAATTCTTCACAATTCTTTGCAATTCTTCTTCTTCCTCTCAATCTTTCGCAGTTCTTCTTCTTCTTCTTCTCTCTTTCTTCTTTTCTTTTTCTTCTTCTTCTTCTTCATTTTCTTCTTTCATTCTTCTTCCATTCTTCTTCCAGTCTTCTTTTTTTGCTATTCTCTTCGCTTTCTTCTTTTTTGGGCATTCTTTTTTCTTTGAATTTATCTCCTTCGCCTTCTTCTCCTCCTTCTCTTCTCCTCCTCCTCCTCCTTCTTCTCTCTTCCTTCTCCTCTTCTTCTCTCCTCCTCTTCTTCTTCTTCTTCTTCTTCTTCTTCTTCTTCTTCTTCTTCTTCTTCTTCTTTTCTTCTTCTCTGCATTCTTTGTCTTCGCAATTCTTTGCAATTCTTCTTAGGATTTCTTCGCAATTCTTTACATTCTTTTCGGAATTCCTTTGCAATTCTTCTTCTTCCTTTCAATTTTTTCGCATTTCTTCTTCTTCTTCTTCTTCTTCTTCTTTTCTTCTTCTTCTTCATCATCGTCGTCGTCGTCTTTTTCTCTTTTTTGCATTCTTCTTCTTCTTTGCATTTTTCTTTTTTGCATTCTTCTTCGCAATTCTTCTTCACAGTTCTTTTTTGCAATTCTTCTTCGCAATTCTTGACTTTTGGGGGACATTGTTCTTTTTTTGTTTTGTTTTCTTCTCCTTCGCTCCTCCTTCTCCTTCTTCTCCTCCTCCTTCTCCTCTTCCTTCTCCTCCGCATTCTCCTCCTCCTCCTTCTGCTTCTGCTCCTTCCTCTCTCCTTCTCTCTCTCCTCCTCCTTCTTCTCCTCCTCCTCCTTCTCCTTCTCCTCTCTCCTCTCCTTCTCTCTCCTCCTTCTCTTCTCCTCCTTCTCCTTCCTCTCCTTCTCCTTCTCTTCCCTTCTGCTCCTTCTCTCCTTCCTCCTCTCCTCCTTCTCTCCTCCTCCTCCTTCTGCTTCTCCTCTTCTCTCCTCTCCTCCTCCTCTCTCCTTCTCCTTCTCTCCTCCTCCTCCTTGCTTCTCCTCCTTCTGCTCCGTCTCCTCCTCCTCTTCCTTCTCCTCCTTCTCCTCCTTCTCTCCTTCTTCTCCTCCTCCTCCTCCTCCTCCTTCTTCTCCTTCTCCTCCTCCTTCTTCTCTTCCGCCTCTGCGCTCTTTTCTTCCCTTTGTCCTCCCTCCTAATTTTTCTTCTTCCTCCGCCTCCTCTTCTTCCGCCTTTTCATTTCAGTTTTGTTTCATATCATTGCCTTTTTTCTGTTCCTGCTCTTGATAATTTCCTGTTTTCCTTCAAATGTCGTTCCTGTGTGAACCCCCTTCCCTTTAGGCTTTTTCTGACAAGTTCATTATCTTTTCAGAGTTTCTGACAATCAAAATATAACATTTCTCTTCTGTTCTTGTCTTTTTCTTCTTTGTCTTTTTTAAATTTATGCTCGTCTTCCCTTTTTGTTTTGCTTATTTCTGTGGGTATTTTCATTTATCCATTTTTGTTTTGTTCTGATTTTCTTAACCTTGCTGCTTCTTCTTTTTCCTATACTTCTTCGCGAATCTTTTTTCACAATATTTCTTCTTTGCATTTCTTGTTTTAGACATTTCGTCTTTTTCACAAGTATTCCTTTTCGCAATCTTTCTTCTTTGAAGTTCTTGTTCTTCACATTTAGACTCCTTCGTGATCATTCTTCTTCACAATGATTTTCTTCATTGCAATTTTTGTAGTTCTTCACAAAATTTGTCTTCTTCGCACTTCGTTTTCTTTTTTTGTTCTTGTTCTCCCCCTCTCTTATCTTCGTTTTATCCTCCAGCTTATTTTTTCTTCCTTTCATCGTAGCCTCTCCCTCTTCTTTCTCATCTTTTTTCTTCCTTTTTTTCATGTTATTGTCTTTTTCTCTTTCTGACTGCTCTTGTTCTTTTCCTCTATTTCTTCCTTCTGTCGTTCCTATGCAAATCCCTCCCTCTAGGCTTTTTTCTAACACTGTAACGAGTTCATTATCTTCTCAGAGTTTCAGACTTTTTTGTTTTGTTTTGAGAGTTAGTTTGTTGGGATTTTTTCGGGGAGTGGGAGGGGTGGGAGCAATATTTTGTCTGTCTGTCTGTTTGCTTGCTTTGCTTTGGTTCCTCCTTTTCGGTTGGGTTTTTTTTTCACTCTTTCCCTTTTCCTTCTCACTTTCTGGAACTTATTTTCGCTATTGTTTTTTTTTATCCATTTTCCTGTTCCTAATTCTTTCTGCTGCTGCTACTACTGCTGGTTTTGTTTGGGATTTATTTCTGTCCATTTCTTTGCTCTATCGTTGTTTGTTCATCAACTGTTTTGTTGTTGCTGTCGCTGTTGTTGTTGTTGTTGTTGATGTCATCCTCCTCCTCCTCTCCTTCCTCTCCTCCTCTCCTCCTCCTCCTTCTTCGCAATTCTTCCTCTTCTTCGCGGTTCTTCTTCGCTATTCTTCTTTTTCGCTATTCTTTTTTTTCGCAATTCTTTTCTCAGTCTTTCTCTTCTTCGTCATCGTCTTCTTCTTTTACTGCCTCTTTCTTCCATTATCAGCCTTGATGTCCAGTTTATATGGCAGTGATGGCGTTATGAGGCGCTAAGGGTGGTCGTTGTTGTTTTCCATACCGATTTTTGAAAATGGCCTTGTTTTAGAGAGCTTCTTGTGTGTGTTGTGTGTGTGTGTGTGTGTGTGTGTGTGTGTGTGTGTGTGTGTGTGTGTGTGTGTGTGTGTGTGGTGCGTGCGTGCGTGCGTGTGTGAGTATATGTGTGTGAGTGTGTGTATTGTGTTGTGTTGTGGGTGTAGGTAAGTGTGTACGTGTGTGCGTTACAAAGGAAAATATGAACATTGGTACAGTATTAGCAGAAACGGACGACAGATGCAACAAGACAACAGATAGTTATGTGTGTTTTTGCTTAACAAGCCTCAACGGTACTGGAAAAACCAGAATGAATAAAACAAACAAGAGAGAATGGGTTATGCAGGCAGACAGAGAGACTGGCGAACTGAGAAATAGAGAGGGACCGACATACAGACAGAGAAGGGATTGTAGACAGACAGTCTGATAAGGAGAGAGAGAGAGACAGAGAGACAGAGAGACAGAGAGACAGAGAGACAGAGTTAAGTGGGATGGAAACAGACCGATAAAATCAAATCAAATTATTTTTGTTTCAAGGATAATGAGTAAGTACCTGTGTCGTTTTTACATCTTGTCCCCGCCTTTATCAGGGATGGCATCATGAGAGAGACAGACAGACGAACAGACAGACAGACGAACAGACAGACAAACAGACAGACAGACAAACAGAAAGGAACATATCAACTCATTCTCTTGGTTTTGTTCACTAAAAGGAGTTTGTGGAGGGGGTTTGGGTGTGGGGGGGGGGGGGGGGGGGGGGGGGGTCTGTTGTGTCATTTTTTTTATTTTTCAGTTTTGTTTTTGCATAAATTTTGGGATGGTGGGTTTATTTTTGTTTGTTTGTACGTTTCATTGCTTGGGGGTTTGTTGTCGGTGTTGTTGTTTGTTATTTTATTTTCAATTCGATTATTTTTTATTTCGGGGAGGTTTGTTTCCTTTAGTTTTTCCTTTCTTTTAAGCGTAGCTGCTGTTGTTGCGGCTTCCGTGTTTGAAGAGGGGGGAGTGGGGGTTGGGGGAGTGGTTGTGGGGGGGGGGGGGGGGGGTGGGGGGGGGGGGGGGGTTGTGGGGGGGGCGATGTGAAAGGGTTAGAGAAGAATGTGTTTCGATTTTCACTTTTTGGTTTGTTTATGTTTTGGTTGGCCTTTATTTTTAGTTTGGGTTTTTGTTTTTCTTTTCTTTTTTTCTGTTTAGAGCTGTATGTTTCTTTCCGCTTTTACATCGTTTTGCCTCCGTCTCCATTTTTTTCTATTGCTTCTCATAATCCGTTTCAGTTTTGTTGTGGGGTTTTTTTTCGTTTCTTGGGTAGAACTCCGAGGTTCATCAATGGTGAGATTTTGAGCATGCGACCGTTTTTGCTCGCCATGAAGGTAGCCGTACTCGAACTTAAGGGACGTCGCAGTTTGACTTCTCGCTTAACTCCATGAGGAGTCGTTAGGGCACTGTACTGAATTTTATCAGGCAGCGTGTGGTGATTAATTAGAATCTGGCGGAGCCCATTCGTCTTCAGCCAGCAAGATGCATGCTGGGTATGCTGGTATTGTGTCATTTTTAGTAACAGGCGAGAGCTAGCTCACTCTTCTACGAACGGTGGAGGGGAATTTCTTCTTCTTCTTCTCCTCCTTCTTCTTCTCCTTCTTCTTCTCCTTCTTCTTCTTCTTCTTCTTCTTCTTCTTCTTCTTCTTCTTCTTCTTCTTCTTCTTCTTCTTCTTCTTCTTTCTTCTCTTCTTCTTCTTCTTCTTCTTCTTCTTCTTTCTTCTTCTTCTTCTTTCTCTTCTTCTTCTTCTTCTTCTTCTTCTTCTTCTTCTTCTTCTTCTCTTCTTCTTCTTCTTCTTCTTCTTCTTCTTCTTCTTCTTCTTCTTCTTCTTCTTCTTCTTCTTTCTTCTTCTTCTTCTTCTTCTTCTTCTTCTTCTTCTTCTCTTCTTCTTTTTTTTTCTTCGAACGCTCAGACACATCATCTATTGTCTGTCATATGAGCGAAAATGTGCTGCGCTGCCGTTACTCTCCGGACAATCAGGCCCAGCGCATCCGACTTTTGCACGGGAGAGAATTGTTATCTTTTACACCTTTCTGGAAGAAAACAAGCAGCAGAATGGACCAAGAAGGCAGAAAGTAGAAAACAAAAAGGGGGTGACAGAAAGAAAAAGAACAAGGCAGAAACAAAGAGAGGGACAGAAAAGAAGGAATTCCTTGCACAGAATTTCCAGAAGATGGAGATACTTTTTTTTATACCGACAGGCCCTCGGCATCCCTACGGAGGAGGATGGGATTTAAACGTGTGCGCATAGTGTTCTGCATCTGTTCACAGTCAAGACTACGGTTCTGATCTCATCCGAAAGACTTTCCGGGATAGTGGAGTCAGTATCAATATTAACTCCAGAGAAAAAAAGACTTTCTTTCAGACACACACACTTCTACCTCAGTGGAGACTGGAACCCGTGCCTTCAGTGACCGTCAGATCAGGAGTAGGGTGCTCTGACCACTAGGCCATGTGTGGTTAGTTTGGCAACGTGAAGATTTGGCTGGTTTCATTAGTGGGTTTTTTTCTGATTTGATTATTTTCCAATGAATGGGACGAATTGTGCGGACTGGCGTCGCCTAACTTGAAGTAATCAATTTTTGTTTTGCCTGAGGTAGGAGGGGGTGTTTTGTTGTTGTTGCTGTTGTTGTTGTTGTTGTCTGGGATGGTCTGATTGTTTGTCTCTTCGAACGTTTCTGTCTGTGTGACTGTCTGTCTCCCTCTCTCTCTCTCTCTCTCTCTCTCTCTCTCTCTCTCTCTCTCTCTCTCTCTCTCTCTCTCTCTCTCTCTCTCTCTCTCTCTCTCTCTCTCTCCTTCTCTGGCGTGTGTGTGTGTGCGCGTGCGCGCGCATGCGCGTGTGTGTGTGTGCGCGTGTACATGTGTGTGTGTGTGTGTCAGTGAGCGTTTTGGGTGTGTATGTGTGTGAGTGTGTGTTTGTTGTTGACTTCAATTTTACGTCTGTTCACTTTTAGTGATATTAGACGCCCCCCCCCCCCCCCCCCCCTCCCCCCCCCAAAAAAAAAACCAAAAAAAAACCGGGAGATGTGGATGTGGTTTTAAAAATAATAATAATAATAATCTCGAAAAACTTGGCAATGCAACAGGAATTTAAAAAACAACAAAAAAAACCAACAAGTCATAACAAATGTCCTATGGGACTGTAACAAAGACCTTTCACAATTTCAAATGCCAATTTTAAATTACTGAATATGCTGGTGAGGGAGTTTTCAGAAAAATGGGGCATGAAAGGTTTTACACTCTGGCAGTCAAAAAGTATATGAGTATTAGTGATATTCTCACCACACAGGCATTTACCATTTTTGCTGAATTTGGTGATCAATGCATTTAGTTTCATTCTATGTTTGTATGTGTGTGTGGGTGTGTGCATACATGAGTGTCTGTGCTGCATGCATTCATTCGTCCATGCGTGCGTATGTGCGTGTGCACGTTCGTCCGTGCATGAGGGATTGCGCTCGTGGGCGCATGTGTGCATCTGTATGAAATATGCACAAAGAACAAATCGAATTGTCATCACAAACAGTTTCTGATGATTAATGGAAAAGTGCGCGAGGATTTGTGTTCGGTTTTGTTTTTGCTTTTTTGCAGGCGTAGCCAATTTCTCGTATATGAAAACAAGCTCTGTCATTATCGCTATCATCAGCACATCTTAGCGATGGTAATATCACACGCTTTTTTGTCATTCCTAATTCTGTGACATGGAAAACAAACAGAAAGGATATCGAGGTGATGGATAGATCACACCCATTTTCGTTGGTGGTAGTTATCACTCGCATTTTTGCTCTCCCTCTCTCTCTCTCTGTCTTTCTCTCTCTCTCTCTCTTCAGCTATCAATCAAATCTATCTGTCCTCCTATCTATCTATCTATCTATCTATCTATCTATCTATCATCTATCTATTTATCTCTATCGATCTCTCTATCTTTCTATCTATATCTATCTGTCTATCTACCTGTCTATCTATTTGTCTCTCTCTCTCTGTCTCTCTCTCTCTCTCTCTCTCTGTCTCTCTCTCTCTCTCTCTCTCTCTCTCTCTCTCTCTCTCTATATATATATATATATATATATATATAATGTATATCTTTATATATCTATCTGTCTATCTATCTATCTCTATCTTTATCTCTCTATCCCTCTCTTTATCTCTCTCTCTCTAGATATATATATATATATAAATATATATACATATATATCTCGTTCTATATCTATCTATCTATCTATCTGTCTCTCTGCCTCTCTGTTTGTCTATCCCTCCAGCACCCTTCCCAGTCCGTTCCATTGACCTACGAGCAAATAAAGGACCTACTTTTTGTTGGTCACTTTCTGTTGGCTTAATGATATATTCCTCTTCACTCTTCAATTCGTGATTGTTGTTTGTGTGCATTCTTCTTACGTCATAGAACGACTAAGAAGAAGCTTCGAGTGTAGTGGCCTTACCACCTTCAGAATCAGGCATGGCGAAGGAGGGGGGGGGGCAAGAACAAGCAACAACAAACATAATAACAACAATAATGAGGCGGACAAACAAACAAGCCCTCATTTTTCTGGTTTGTGAACACTGGCAGTTTCTAGCACACAGATGAACTGTTGTGTGTTCTAAAAAAGTTTTCTCTGTAAGTGTGTGTGTGTGCGTGCGTGCGTGTGCGTACCGGCGTGTGTGTGTGTGTGTGTGTGTGTGTGTGTGTGTGTGTGTGTGTGTGTGTGTGTGTGTGTGAGCAAAATCCTGAAGAAAGATGGGGGGAGGCGGGAGGTTGGTTAGAGGGCGTCCTTTAACGATTTATGCGTTTGTCGTGTCCAATGTGCTGATATATGTCTACTTTATTTATGTCGCCGTAAATGTAGTTTATTTGCTTAGAAATATTTGTTTGTTGGTGGGTTTTATTTTGGGGTTTTATTTTCGTTTCTCTGCTACAGCTCCAAGATTCAACAACGGTGAGGTTTTGTTTGCACGACCATGTGTGTCCATCACTGAGCTAGCTGCATGGATGTCTGAACGTGATACCAGTGTGCGTGCCTTTTTTATATTCCGTCATCCACCCCTACCGGCATGCAATGGCCTACTCTTCCGAAAAGCGGAACAGGTTTTAACGTATGTGCGAGATGTTCTGCGTGCATTTGCACACGGGACCTCGGTTTGTAGTCTCGTTTGCAGGACTTTGTGGAGAGTGGAGTTAGCACTGATGTTAAGACGAAGGGGGTGGGGTGGGGGTGGGGGTCTTTTCTAATGGATGCCCTAGCGGAGATTCAAACCCCTGCCCTGCAGAGACATGTCAGCTGACGACGTGGACGTTCTAACCACTGCTTCATCCTGAGGGGGTATACATTGTCAGATCCATTCATTCATTCATTCATTCAGTTATTCATTCTGTCATTTACTCGTTCATTGCTACTTTTTTCTCTCTGTGTGCGTGCGTGTATGTGTGTGTGTGCGTGCGCGCGCTTGCTTCTGTGCGTGTGTATGTGCGTCTCTCTCTCTATCTCTGTCTCTGTCTGTCTGTCTCTGTCTCTCTCTCTCTCTCTCAGAAAATAGAAAATCGGGAAGAAAAACAAAGAAGAATAAGGAGAAAAAAAGGAAAAAGAGAGGAAAAGGGACCAATGGAGGACATACAAAAATGGGGATTGTGAGGAAGGAGACAGATTTACATTAAATCTATAGAAACGTGTCGTGAGGTGCGTCTTCCAATGTGGCTGTTAAGAGGCTCATTTCTTTACACCAAGAATAAATAAAGAAAGAAAGTTATAAATGTTGTATCCTAAATTAGCTCTTAGACTTTTAACCCCTTCTCACCTCCCCCCTCCACCACCACCACCCCCCACCCACCCCCCTTTAAAATCGTTTGAAGAATGCACTTTTGACATTCGAAGATATGTGCATATTTAGCACACACAAGAAAAATGATACAGAGCATGCCTTTTTTAGAAGTGTGAGTGTGAATGTACTCTGCCTCTACGGTGTGGTGAGAAAATGTCCATATGTATTTATCTTTTTAAAAATCAGTAAAAAACAGTAGTACTCTCTGGTTACAAGAAATGGTAACATGACATACTCCATTCACTTGCAAAACTTCCTTCTTCTTCCTCTTCTTCTTCTTCTTCTTCTTCTTCTTCTTCTTCTTCTTCTTCTTCTCTTCTTCTTTCTTTCTTCTTCTTCTTCTTCTTCTTCTTCTTCTTCTTCTCTCTGCTGTCTCTGCTGCTGCTGTTTGCTTCTCTTCTTCTTCTTTTCTTCTTCTTCTTCTTCTTCTTCGTCTTCGTCTTCGTCTTCTTCTTCTTATCTTTCTTTCTTCTTCTTCTTCTTCTTCTTCTTCTTCTTCTTCTTCTTCTTCTTCTTCCACTGTTTTATATAGGATTGACAAAAATTAAAACTCAATGGTACCCCGTTTATGGTGTACTTTAAACTATCTTTTGAGAGGAAAAATGCACAATGGAAACACATGCTGCAGTGTTTACTGGATAAGAATTAAGAAATTGCCACTCTCCGTTGTTAAGAGATGAAGATACTGAAATGAATGATACATCATTGCTTCGTGCTGCTAGCAAACTTTTTCTAGTTTGAATATGATAACTCTTGCGTAGTGTGTATATATATAACCATATAGAAGATTTATATATTTTTATATATATCTCGTACATAGAAGAAGTGTTGCATGCACTTTTTTTCTCTTTTTCATAGAAGATACATAGACGATGAGATAGCGTGGCTTTCGGAGATGCATTGGCTCGCACAAAACCTACATAAGCAACGAAAGCGACGCATACAGAATCATGAACACCATACCTTGAGACCTTCTAACGATCTTGAAAAAGCGTAAACTTAAAAGGCAGTGTCACAGATCCAAAGGAACAATTGCAAAGCATTTACAGGCACGTCCAAGAGAGAGAAGAAAGCCAACCAATAGGAAGTAAAAATCAGCAATCAACTAAAGCACAGGCCTGGAACTCAACAAAGCTCTGAGATGAAGAGCTGAAACAGAGAAGCGAACGATGGGAAACTGGTTGTTGAGATGCTTTGAGGTGCCACAGGTCGTCGGACTACGGGACAGAAGATAAGAAATAATAGATACATAGATACATATACATGATACATAGATAGATAGACAGATAGACAACAGGTAGGCAGGCCAGCCTCAGGCAGGCAGCAAGTAGGAAGGCGGAAGAGAGGAGATGGTTGCTCGTAGGCGAAAGTAGTAGGAGGGAACACTATGTGGGTGTTTAATTTTGATA
>CM054143.1:57248747-57251247 GCA_028751875.1 Rapana venosa | reverse complement strand
TGTATAGAGAGAGGTATATATAGCTGTTTATCAAGTAACCCTTTCCTCCCACTTATTGACCTAACAACAAATGAAGGATTTAACTTTTCTAGGCGATTTTCTATGTGTGTAATTGCATATACTTCTCACTTCACTGTTCAATTTATGGTCGTTTTCGTTATTTCTTATTTCTTTATTCATTTATTTGTTTATCTATTATTTCAATTTACACCACTTTAAGTCACGACAGGTTTTTCAGTGTAAAATTCAGGCTCCTCTCCCCGGGGAGGGCGCGTCGCCACAAGAGCAGCGCCACTCGTTATTGTCGTTTGTGTGCATTCTGCTTGCATCACAGAACGACAAACGAGGAGCTTCGACTGTACCTTCTTCAAAATCAGGCCTGGAGAGGTGGGGGAGGCGGGGGTGGGGGGGGGGGAGGCAGCAGCAGCAGCAACAACAAACATAATAACAAAAATAATGAGGCGGACAAACAAACGAGCGTTCATTGTTTCTTTCTGGTTGACAAGTTTGGGCAGTTTCTGACACACAGACGAACTGATGTATGTGCTGCAAGACAGTTTCCCCGAGTGTGTGTGGGTGTGTGTGGGTGTGTGTGTGTGTGTGTGTGTGTGTGTCTGTGTGTGTTGTGTGTGTGTGTGTGTTTATTGTGTCTGTGTGTGTGTGTGTCTGTGGTGTTGAGTATGAGAGTGTGTGCGATGCGGACGTCTCGCTGCGCGTTGTCGGGGTTGTGCCTTCCTCGCTTGCGCGGTTGTCCCTTCTGTCGCTGTGTCTGTTGTGCTGGGTGGTGTGGTGTTTGCGTGCGGTGTGTGTGTAAGTAAAGAAACTGAAGGAATAAGGAGTAGTGGTAAGAGAAATGCTTTTGTGATTTATGAGTTTGTTGTGTTAAAATTAATGTGCATGTATGTCTACGTATTTATGTCGGTGTAAATAATGTGTCTTGTATAGAAATGTTTGTTGTTTTTCTCTCTCTCTCTCTCTTCTCTCTCTCTCTCTCTCTCTCTCTCTCTCTCTCTCTCTCTCTCTCTCTCTCTCTCTCTCTCTCTCTCTCTCCCCTCTCTCTCTCTCTCTTCCTTTCTTAGAAATAAAAAATCAGGAAGAAAAACAAAGAAGAAGGAGGATGAGAAAAGGAAAAGATCAAATGGAGGACTTACAAAAATGGGGATTGTGAGGAAGGAGACAGGTTTACATTTAATCTTTAGAAACGCGACGTAAGGTTTGTCTTCAAATTTGGTTATTAAGAGACTAATTCCTTCACACACAAAAAAAACGAAAAAAGAAATAACGTTTGATTTTTCCCCCAAGAAATTAGCTCATAGATCTTGAGCCCCCTCCATCCCCTCCATCCCCTCCACCCCATCCACCCCGTCCACCCCCTCCTCCACCCAACCCCACTTCTGCCCCCAAACAATTACTTTAACGCGTGTTCTTTTGAAAATCGAAGAGATATAGGGGTTTTGCCCACGCAAAAAATAAAATAGTATTGATATATTTTTGGGAATTGTGAATTCAAATGCACTCCTGTTTACGGTTACGAGAAATTATGCATATTTACTGGCTGGAAAATGCATAAAACCATAGTATTTTCTGGTTGTGTAAATTTAGATGACACGAATGTGTAGCACTCGTATGGTTCCTTGTTGGACAATTTTGTAATAAACATGTCGTATGTCTGTGTTTAATGTGTGTTCATCTAAAACGTAGTTTTTTTATTGACTTCTGTCATTGTGTGCATTGATATATGTTAGACAAAATTTTGATTTGCAGAGCAGAATACACACATTAAGCTTCTTGTATTTCATGATATAGTTTATTGTGTTAAATCATACTAATGTTTTCAAGAATAAATATACGTTTAAACAGATTGCATTACGTGATTAAATCAGATTAACTTAGTATCAGTTTGTTGTTGTTGTGCGTTCCCCAGCTTAACACTCTGGGGGTCATCCATAATGTGCACTCTGACTCACTCATCCCACCTGGGAATCACTGTGAGATTGAAATTGCGCGCTAAATGAGAGGTTTGCGTGTAAGTACCTCGCCATATTCCGACTTTCAGAGGACCTGTCAGTTGAACCTAGGAATGAAAAGGAATGTCTATATAAATGCATTTAGTTTTCGTATAATTGTTTTCTTGAAGCTCTCGAAGAGAAGATGGAGAACTGATATTTGACTTCTCTAAGATTTCTTTTTTAATTTCTAGAGTAGTCGGTTGAGGCAGTACATTGAATTCTTTTAGGCAGCGTGACTTGTATAGGCTGAATGTGAGAGAGAGAGAGAGAGAGAGAGAGAGAGAGAGAGAGAGAGAGAGAGAATGATTGAATTAATTTATTAATTAGTTAATGGGTGAATGAATGAATGAATAGTTAATCATCTTTATTTTCAAGGGTTACAGTAAAACATTCACATACGTTTTTATACGACTGTTGCCTCTTTGGGGACTGACTACCAAGAAAATAATTATGAGCCAATGGGATTGATAATATACTGAACAAAAGACATA
>CM054143.1:57243747-57246247 GCA_028751875.1 Rapana venosa | reverse complement strand
CCACCATCACCCCCCATCACACCATCACCACCACCACCATCACCACCCCCCCCCCCCCACCACCACCATCACCACCATTTAAGTTGCCATATTTCGACTTCGCGGATGGTGTTTTAAAAACGACATCCGTGAGCACGCATTTTTAAACAAAATAATTTTCTCATCTATTTCTTTTGACGCGAAATGGCCTCCTTTTCCGAAAGGCGGAGCAGGTTTTTAATGTGTGCAAGATATTCTGCATGCATTCACTCTCGGGGCCTGGGTGTATAGAGTTTCATCCGAAGGACTCACATTCAGTTTGATTTTCTCGTCAAACCTGGAAGAAAGGGGCATGCAATGCTGAGAATTGAACCCAGAACCTCACGGTTTACTTGTACGGCAGGTGAACGTCTTAACCATCCAGCCATCTTCCTTCTTAGAGAAGACTGTAAACTAAAGCCCTCGTGTGCGAAAGCATGCAGAACATCTTGCGCAAACTTAAAGACCCGTTCTGCCTTTTGGAGGAGTGGGCCATTGGCTGCCGATAAGAATGGATGACAAAAATGAAAAACGCATACACACTGGTGACGTGTTTAGACGTCATACCCGAAACCGGAATGCGGTTACCTTGATGGTGGGCAAAAACGGTCGCATACGCAAAAATCTCGCCATTAGTATATCACATCCATCCATTCATCCATCCATCGCGCGTGCGGTGTGTGTGTGTGTGTGTGTGTGTTTGTATGTGTGTGTGTGTGTGTGTGTGTGTTGTGTTGTGTGTGTGTGTGTGTGTGTGTGTGTGTGTGTGTGTGTGTGTGGTGTGTGGTATGGTGTGGTATGGTATGGGTGGTGATGGTATGGTATTGGTGTTGGTATGGTGTGATATGGTATGGTGTGGTATGGTATGGTATGGTATGGTGTGGTATGGTATGGTATGGTATGGTATGGTATGGTATGGTGTGGTATGGTATGGTATGGTGTGGTATGGTATGGTGTGGTATGGTATGGTGTGGTATGGTATGGTGTGGTAAGGTATGGTATGGTGTGGTATGGTATGGTATGGTATGGTATGGTATGGTGTGGTATGGTATGGTATGGTATGGTATGGTATGGTATGGTATGGTATGGTATGGTATGGTATGGTATGGTATGGTATGGTGTGGTATGGTATGGTATGGTGTGGTATGGTATGTGTGTGGTATGGTATGGTATGGTGTGGTATGGTATGGTGTGGTATGGTATGGTATGGTATGGTTTGGTATGGTATGGTATGGTGTGGTATGGTATGGTGTGGTGTGGTATGGTATGGTATAGTATGGTGTGGTATGGTATGGTATGGTATGGTGTGGTATGGTATGGTATGGTATGGTATGGTAGGTGTGGTATGGTATGGTGTGGTATGGTATGGTATGGTATGGTTTGGTATGGTGTGGTATGGTATGGTATGGTATGGTGTGGTATGGTATGGTATGGTATGGTTTGGTGTGGTATGGTATGGTATGGTTTGGTGTGGTATGGTATGGTATGGTATGGTAGCTTTGTGTAACATTCAGGATCCTCTTCCCAGGGAAAGTGGTCGCGCAAGAGTAGCGCCTACTACTTTTTTTTTCTTTTTAGTATATTTCCTGTCTGCAAGTGTGCGTGCCTGCGTGCGTGCGTGTGCGTGCGTGTGTTGCGTGTGTCTGTGCACGCACGCACGCACGCACGCGCGCGCGTGTGTTTTCCCTGCCTATCTGCCTGCGCACCTTCCTAACCTACTTCCTACCACTTCTCCCTCCTTGTGTGTATCTGTTTGCTTACAGTACGTGCGTAAGCGCATGAATTCTTCCACGCGTGCGGGCACATGTGCGTGCGTGCAGGCGCGCGTGTTAGCGGTGATAATATCAGTCAATTGGTAGTAGCCATGGTGATGGATTGGGCTTGGTGGTTTGGGTTTTTTTCGGGGTCAGGTAATCGACAGGAAAACGCACAACGGGGAAAGGCCCGGCGATGGCACTGTATTATTTGCCTAATTTGCCGGGGTCTGTATCAGCCCATCCATCAGTGGAAAAAGAAAACAAAACAAATGATGTTGTCTCTTTCTGACTGTCTGTCTATCTGTCTGACTGACTGGCTGGTTGTCTTGTTTCTCCGTCTGTCTGTCTATCTGTCTGACTGATTTGCTGGTTGTCTGTCTGTCCGTCTGTCTGACTGACTGACTGACTGACTGACTGTCTTTTTGTCTGTCTGACTGGCTGGCAGTGGGTCGGTGTGTTTATTGGGTTTTGGGGTGGTTGTTGTTTTTAGTGTTTTATTTTGAGGATAATGGAATAAGTACTCATGTGCTTTTTACATCCAGTCCCCGCGTGTATGCATTTTTTACATTTTGTCATCCGTTCCCACCGGCACACAAAAGCGGAACGGGTTTTAATGTGTGCGAAAGATGGTCTGCTTGCGTTCGCACACGTGACCTCCGTTTATAGTCTCTTCCGAAGGACCTTTCCGGGGAGTGGCTCCAGAGGAAAAATACTGTCCTTGTGTC
>CM054143.1:57208747-57238747 GCA_028751875.1 Rapana venosa | reverse complement strand
GAGTTACAAAATGTGTTGTATTAAGTGGTGCTTACAGTTTTGAAACAAACGTACACAGACTTACGCAGTTGATAATTATGTGCAGTAGAGATATGGGCTTAAGCTACAGATAGAATGTACACGAATCATGAATCAAACAAGCATTAACAAAAATAATTGTAATGTTTTCATTTTTATCCAAAATGATAACGTCCCCCCCCCCCCAAATATCCAAAGGGGATTCCAAAAGCTAACCCAAGAGCCCACAACATTTTTCCCTCCAGATCAATCCTTATTTCTGATCCCTAACTTTATCATGTCTGCCCTGGAAACTGTGTGTGCACATCTCTGGACAGATGGCCTTTCTAATCCTCACTGAGGTGGTGTCCCACTATGGCACAGAGGGCAGTGGCCTCCAGATATGGAAATAGGCGGAACAGCCGCACACCAACTGGTGCTGCTTCTATCACAGATGGTGGAGAGGATGAAAGATGGCTCTGGTACACCGGATTGAAATCCCTGAGGGTGGTATGGCAGATTCAGCTTACAGACAAAATGCGGTTTCAAAGCTCAGGCCCTGTGGATGGAAGAATTTGGTCAAACAAATAATTGTAAGCAGAACATACTCGTACAATTTGGGCAGCAGGTTTTCTCTGAGGAGAAAGAAATCGTAGAAGCAAATAACTGGACAGACTGCCGATGTCTTTGGGTTGTATCCCATCCAAAGCCCATGAGCTGTAGTGAAGATGGATTGCGGTGACAGAAGACAAATGGAGAGAGCAGGCATCTAGATGTCAAGTACACACGCAACAGTCTCATTACAGCCATGCTGGTACAGCTCTGAACACAAACAGGGTTGAGGCATGTGTCAGCATAGAACGATGATTTATTGAATAATAACAATAAGAATGTAGTCATCTTCCCCAGAATATACAGTCAGCATAACACAAACCTTATCTCTGAAGTATGTATCTTCTTGTCATGGTTGATATCAGATCTTTGTTGTCTTTCGTTCTCTATAATGTCTCTCTCTTATCTTTGTACTATAGCTCTGTTAGTTATCCTGTATTGATCTTTTGTCTCTGAAGTCTTTACGTCGTTTCTGTATCTCTATAGTATACATACGCATACACTAGTGAATTGACCAGATCGATATAATATGTTCAAAAACACAAGCCCCGTAAACAACAGCCAAACAAATCCAGACAGAAGATACATCTAGATTCGGGTGGACGAATCTCTCCCAGAAGAAAACTCAAAGAAAAGACATACAAACAAAAGACATAAACAAACACTTAAGTTTGTATTCTATTCAAAGTTCGTGAGCTGTGCTGAAGATGGATTATGGTGGCAGAGGATAAATATAGAGACCAGACATCTGAAATGAAGCACACCATCATGCAACATTCTCTCTACAGTCATGCTGACACAACCAGCACGACAAAGAAGAAAAGGACGTGCGGGTCAGCACTACGCAGAATGATAAGTGACCACCATGACAAACAATGCAGTCTGAATTTCTCAGAATAATATATGACAGCAATGCAGTCTGACTTTCTCAGAATAATACATGACAACAATGCAGTCTGACTTTCTCAGAATAATACATGACAATGCCAGTCTGACTTTCTCAGAATAATACATGACAATGTCAGTCTGACTTTCTCAGAATAATACATGACAATGCCAGTCTGACTTTCTCAGAATAATACATGAGAATGCCAGTTTGACTTTTCAGAATAATACACTTTCTACACATCGGTTCTTATTCTCTATAGTTTCACCTTCTTTTCATGATCTGTACACAATCTTTGTAGTCATTATATTCTCTGTAGACATTTTGTTAGATGTGTAGTAATGTGCCGTATCTCTGTAGGCCTTTACTGATGGGATTTTTTTCTTTGTAGTCTGGTTCCTCTCTCCGTATTTAATAATGGTGATAAATGGAATTTGTATGGCGCTATTTCTTTCAAAGACAAAAATCAAAGCGCTGCACTCAACCATTCTTACAAGTCATGCAACCAATAACAATTAACAGTCCCTACAGTCCAAATGTTCGCGCGCGCACATACACACGCACGCACGCACCACACACACGCACACACACACACACACACACACACACACACACAGAGGTTATATACACTTTAGCAGGATGATGGGATTTCGGCTGTTGAAGGCAGGGACAGTGATTAGAAGAGACTGGAGAGGAAAATCGTAGGTTTGAAATAAATATGTGTAGTCTTGAGGCTGGATTTACAAGTGTCATAAGAAGGCTTTCTACTTTATCTCTGCAGTCTAAACATAACACATGTACTCCATACAATAATATGCTGGGGCTAACTAGTGTGCATAAAGCTGAAACAGGTGAGGGGAAATAGGATGATCAGATTTTCCAGCAGTTTCAGGGGAGCACATGGTTGCAAGAAGAGAGATCACCGGGGGACTTTGCTAAGACAAGGGATTTTAGATCATATTATACCGTACTTGTTAGTCTGAAAGGGAACTGGAAAAAGTGAGAAAAGGGCACACAGTAAGTCCATGAGAAATGAGGACTGCTAATTGTGTATTGACAAAGAAAGCAGACCGAGAATGCTCTCATTTGTCCTTGCCTGCCCTTAGGGGACAAGAGGGATGCCATGTATATCACCTTCCATGCCAGATAACAGCTAGTGGGAAAGCTGGCGTTGTTCTGAATGGCCTGTAAAGCCATGGCAATTTTCTCTGTATCAGATTTCCTTTTCTCCCCCTAAAGGCTACGCCATAACCCCACGGTATTTTCTTTTCTGCATATATCATATTCCTAACAGACTTACTTCTGCCTTGGGAACTGTGTGGCGCGCATCTCTAAACTGACCACCTTTCAGGTCAGTGGTAAGGTGATTCCCAAGTTGGCAGGCAGAGCAGAGCAGTGGCCTTAGGTAGAGAGGGAAGCAATTTTACCTTGCCAGAAACAGCAGTGGGTGGCTTCTTCAATGGCCTGGTAAAATGGACAATTTTCTCTTAAAAGACCTTTCTCTAAGGTAGATTCTTTTGAATTAGATTCCTAAAGCTTAGCTGCTTGGTGGTGGGGCATCTCAATGAACTTCAGGACGTGGAAATATCCAAGTTGGCAGAGGCAGACATTTAGAGAGAAGTAGACTGCAGAAATAACGTGGAACAAGGAAAAAAAAACAAAATCATAAAACCTGCTCATACAGAATTCTTTGAGGGTGATATCTGAAACTCCAAGAGCTTTTAACCTGACGGATCGATTCTGGGGGGCAGAACATAGGAGAAAGCAGGAATCGGGAAATCAAAAAACCAAAAAAACTTAACTCATTACACATTCTTGGTAGTACCATGACAAAACAATAGATGATTGTGGGGGCGCGGACATGTGAGAGAGGGATGGTGTTGTGTTTGTATTGAATCATCGATGTGACCAAACGAATTTGTTTGTCGGGTGGCAAGTGTATAAGTGTGATGTGAAGTCAGAAATGATGACACCATCTGCAGAATATTAGTTAATATCTTTTTCTCAGAATGTGCAGTGTGCACCTTATCTCTGTGGCTTGTGCATTGTCTGAATATTCGTACTGAAACTCTGTAGTCAGTATCTTATTCACATAGCCTTTTTCTTCTCTGTGCAGTCTATATCCTTCCTCTGTAGGTCCGCACTGATACTTTATCTTTGTAGTCTACACCTCATTTCAGTTTTCTGTACCTCCTATTAGTAGTTAATGTGTTATGTCTGTAATCGTTACATTATCTGTGTAGTCTCTATACTATTTCTGTAGTACAATATCATCTCTGCTGTCTCTATATTATCTCTGCAGTCTGCGTATTATCTCTGTAGTCTCTCTCTTGTCTCGTGTGGTATGTACATTATGTCTGTAGTTTCTATATTAACTCGGTTGTGTGCACATTATCTATGTGGTTTATATGTCATCTCTGGAGTCTTAACATTATCTCTTGAGTCTCTATATTATTCTCTGGCATCTCTATGTTATCTCTGGAGTTCTTATCTCTGGAGTCTCTATATTGATCTGTGGAGTATCTATAATTATTATCTCTAGATCTCTATGGTATCTGCGATGTCTCTACATTATCTATGTAGTATCTACATATCTCCGGAGTCTCTGCATTATCTCTGTAGTCTCTGCATTATCACTGTAGTCTCTACATTATATATAGCTCTTAGAGTCATTCTTGAGAAATGTCTATTAATCTCTTTTAGTTATTATCTTACTTACACATATCTCTACACCTTATTTGGAGTCTCTGCATTACACTGTAGTCTCTGCATTATCTCTTAGTCTCTCATTATCTTTAGTCTCTGCATTATCTTAGTCTCTGCTATTATTCTTGGTTCCCTCTGTAGTCTCTTCATGATCCCTGATATCCTGTGTCTTACAGCGTACTCTTGTTATCCTTATCTCTGCTAGTTATCACTGTCAATCTCTGATTTTCTTATTATTATCACTGTAGTCTCTATCTATCACTGTAGTCTCTGCATTATCACTGTAGTCTAAATATCACTGTTCTCATTCTGCATTATCTACTAGTATCATGTAGTATCAGCATTATTCTCTTCTGTAGTCTTGCAATCACTGTATCTCTGCATTCTCTGCATTATCCTGTAGTCTCTACATTATCACTGATTCTGCATTATCCTGTAGTCTCTACTTATCTCTGTAGTCTCTACATTATCACTGTATCTCTGCATTATCCTTACACTATAGTCTCACTATCACTGTAGTCTCTGCATTATCTCTTATCATATATCTCTGCATATCCTGAGTTTCTACATATCACTGTAGTCTCTGCATTATCACTGTAGTCTCTACATTATCACTGTAGTCTCTATTATCGCTGTAGTTCTGCATTTCACTGTAGTCTCTACATTATCCTGTAGTCTCTACATATCTCTGAGTCTTTCAATTATCACTGTAGTCTCTCATATCCTGTATTCTCATTATCTTGGGGGTCTGCATTATCACTGTAGTCTTTAGCATATCCTGTATCTTCACTAAGTCTCGTATAGTGTATACATATCACTGTAGTCTCTGCATTATCTCTTTGGTCTCTCCCTTATCACTGTAGTCTCTACATTACCACGCAGTCTCTACATTATCACTGTAGTCTCTACATATCACTGTAGTCTCTAATCTCTGTAGTCTTACAATCACTTGGTCTCTGCATTATCCTTTGTCTCCCATTATTACTGTAGTCTCTATCATATCACAGTTCTCTATCACTGTAGTCTTATCTTATCTCTGTAGTCTATCATAACTGTAGTCTCTGCATTATCTCTTGGTCTCTGCATTATCTCTGTGTCTCTGCATTATCACTGTAGTCTCTGCACTATCTGGTCTGCATTTACTGTAGTCTATAATTCTCATGAAGGTTAGAGAGTCTATGGGGCACATAAGTCGTTCAAACTTTTCTTGCAGCTCTGACACATCCATCATTACTCACTAACTGGACAATTCTTACTTGAGTCTATAAATTCTCCATACTGAAGGCGAGGATGAAGCAGCACGGGAAAGAGAGGGAAAAGTGACGTATAAACTTTTCCAGCAGCAGAGACACTTTGACCAAAAAAAGACTACGAGAAGGTTTGACTTTCCATGTGTTGGCCCTTCAGATTACAAACGGTGTGCAGTATCGGTATGAGTGGAGCTGGCTTGGAAATGCTGCTGTTGGATTTGTGGCATCACAAAAGCCAGGAATGCTGTAGGTTTGCATGAAAGTCTACTAAAGCAGTGGTTAAAGTTGATCTTTCCTTCCATATCAGGCGTATCTCAGTTGGATATTTTATCTTGCATGCAGTTAGTGTTGTGGAAGTGCGTGGTTTGTGTTGATGGCCATGTTTTAATGTGGTGGTTTGCTGTTTGTTCTTGTCGTGGAAGTGTGATGTTTCCTTTTTGTGTGTGTTCAGTTCCATCATCATTTTTTCCATGAATCATGTAGGATTAGTGTCCAAATGCAGTAGTGAGCATATGTGTTTTCTTCGTCGTGTAACGTCGATGGCTGCATATTGTTATCTGTTGTGTAGCGGTAAATTGTGTGCGTGGTGGGTGTCAAGTCGGGTGGGTGGCTAGGTAGGAGTGATTGCACTTTGAAACCTTTCAAAGAAGCCTAGGAGATTGACCACAAGGAGATAACAGATAGGAAGCACATGTCTTGCGTCGAAGACAAAGAGAGCAAACTATAGTTTCTGCATAAACAAATCGGGTGGGAACTATTTTACAGCGCCCGCAAATCGACCCAGAAGGCATGCGATCAGCGAAGGATTGTTTCTTTTAGTCTTATCTGGAATTAGAGTGGTGTGATCCTAGAAGGCAAAAACTTTAACAATCAGCAGTCAGTACGAAGACCAAGATTACAGATAGCCGCAATGTTAGAAGTGACAAAGCAAATGGTGGATTTCTATCGGACTAGACAGGATAGGTGAATGAATACTATTAAACAAGGCCTGCCCGGATCCCTAGTAAACGCAAGCAGATCCAGTAAGTCATGTTACAATTCCAACCATTTGATGCGAATTGGTCGTTAGATGAGTGTGTATGTTGTTGTGGAGTGATGTGTTTTTGTCTGTTTTGTGTGAATTGTAGTCGGGGAATTAAAAAATAATCAAAATCAGCAGTACAGTAACGAAATGACCCAAGGTTACAGATAGCCCGCAAACTGTTTGAAGTGCCACAAGTCAAATGGTGATGCTTCTATCAGGGACAGGACAGGGTGGAAGGTGACACTGACATACCAGAAAAAAAGATCATGGAGTCCTATGGTGAACTAAGCAGATTGATAAGTGCTGTCTCAAAACCTCAAGCCCCATGGAGTCAAATAAGTCCATACAAGAGAAAATCGTACATTTTGAGGAGCAGGTTTTCTATAAGAAATAAACCCAGGGAGAATATAAAAAATAATCATATAATATTATGTAAAAGACTGAGCAGATTACCAGCTTCTTTGGATAGTGTTCTATCCAAAAACCTGTGATCTGCAATGAAGACGGATTATGGTGGAAGATGATGAATGGAGAGACCAGGCATCTAGAAACCAAGTCCGCACACAACGTTCTCATTACAGTCATGCTTGTACCACAGAGAACTCAAAAGTGTGTTGTGTGTGTGTGTGTGTGTGTGTGTGTGTGTGTGTGTGTGTGTGTGTGTGTGTGTGTGTGTGTGTGTGTGTGTTGTGTGTGTTTGCTTTTTAATTTTAATCTTTTATTTCGAGGATAATGGAATTAGCACTCATGTGGTTTTTTACCAGTCCCCGTGTGTATGCAGTTTTGTAAATTTTGTCATCCTTTCCCATCCGCGCGCGCGTGTGTGTGTGTGTGTGTGCACACAGAATGACTGTTTATCAGCACAAGAATAAGGCAGTTTGTCTTTCTCAGAAACTATAGCCTGTACAGTGTGTATCTCATCTCTGTAGTTTGCATCTTCTTTTCATGGTCTGCACAAATCTTTGTAATCGGTATGATATTTTATTGTGTTCGTCTTCTCTTTTGTAACAATGTACTGTATCTCTTTTAACCTATCACACCGCGTAAATGCAGCATATCTCAGTCAAGAGTCTAGGACCAAGTGCTAAAATTAGCGCGTCCACGTCCTTTCCTTGCACTAGTCCAACTGTGGTCAGTTCCTGCACGATTAACTCCAGCTGGGCCCAGCTGTGCTGGTACGGGATGAAAATTTTAATGAAGAGTCGCTGAGAGTAGCTGAAAATGGGGGGAAATGATGTTTGTACTGATGTCTTATATCTGTAGTCTATACCTCATTTCTGTTATTTACTAATTCCTATCTATGTAATAATCATAGACGTTGTCCCTGCACCTCCTTCATTACCCATGTAGTCTGTGTAGGACCGCTGGACTAAATCCAGAGAATAGAGCTGAAGGAGAGGAATAAGATTTTCAGATTTTCCAGGCAGTTTTAGGTGGACAGATGGTAACAATAAGAAAGATAAGTTTAGGTATTTTTCTGCGGCAGAGGATTTCAGATCACACCCAGTACTTGCCAAACTGAAAGAGTACAGGACTGAAATGGGACCAAAAATGAATCTGATCAAAATTGGAGATCAGCATTATGATTTTTTTTTTAAAAAGAAGCAAACATGGTTGGTTATAATTTGTCCTGTAATACCCATGGGGTGGGGAAAGCAATGTCATGTATGTCATCACCCATGCAGATGACTACCTAGTGAAAATCCTGGAAATACGTTGTGTAACCTTTATTGTTGCAGCAGTTCTCTCTATATCAGATTTTTTTTCTTCTCCTAAAGGTGACATCAAAATCTTACAGTATTCTCCTTACCAAACCAAACCGTAATCTCTCCTCTCTCTCACTCTCTCTCTGTCTCTGTCTTTTCTCTCTCTCACTCTCTCTCTCTCTGTCTCTGTCTGTCTCTCTCTCTCTCTCTGTCTCTCTCTGTCTCTCTCTCTTTGGTGTGGGTGTGTGGGTGTGTATCTGTCTCTCTATTTGTCTCTGTGTATGCCTATGTGTGTGCTTATTTCTGGACAAACTGCCTTACAAGTCAGTGGTAGGGTTGATGCCCCGAGGTGGCAGGCAGGCAGGCAGGCAGGCAGACAGACAGGCAGACAGGCAGGCAGGCAGACAGGCAGACAGGCAGGCAGGCAGCCAGGCAGGCAGGCAGGCAGGCAGGCAGGCAGACAGGCAGACAGGGCAGTGGCCCCCAGATATGGAAATGAACTGCTTCAGCTGCCGCCAACCAAACAGTGGTGGTCCTGTCAGGGGGCAGGGTGGGACGAAAGGTGGCACTGGTAATTCTATCAATGAAAGAACAGTCCAGGGGCCGGGGCTCCATCCAGTACAGGAATCTCTGGCAGATACATGCTGTCTCCAAAATCCTAAGCCCTGTGCGTGGTAAACCTCAGTCACACCAACATGACAGTTGTCCCTGGCCAAATTTTGTAGAAAAAAGCCGCTCTGATAGGGAAACGATACAGTTGCAGTCAAAAAAAAAGAAAAAAAAAGGGGTGACGCTGCTCTTGTGGCGACGCGCTCTCGACAGGGAGAGCAGCCCGAATTTCACGCAGAGAAATCTGCCGTGACTTAAAGTGGTATATAATACAATACAATAACACAATACAATACAAACGATACACCAACCCAATCATAAGGTATCTGTACGTCATGGTGAGCAGATTTTCTTAACGAAGTCAACTCAAAGAAAAGGCATGCATGAAAACAAGATGTATATACAACAAAGAAACAAAAATCAAAGGACTAGGCTGACTACCATCTTCTTTGCGTTGTTTCCTATCCAAAGCCCCTGAGCTGTACGGAAGATGGATTATGGCTGCAGATGGAAAAATGGCGAGACAAGGCATCTAGAAATCAAGCACGCACGCAACGTTCTCATTACAGACATGCTAACACGACTTGGAACACAAAAAGAGTGCGTGTGTGAGCATAGACTGACAAAATATCAGCCGAATAGTAGAAGAAAGAGACAGACAGACAGACAGAGACAGACATACAGACAGAGACAGACAGACAGACAGACAGACGTATATAAGACTATAGACAGAAATACAGACCGAGACCGAGTGAAAGAAAACAAAGAAATAGTGAATGTGTTTCTCTCTCTCTCTCTCTCTCTCTCTCTCTCTCTCTCTCTCTCTCTCTCTCTCTCTCTCTCTCTCTCTCGGGAATAAACAAATATATATATATAATATATATATATATATATATATATATATATATATATATATATATATATATATATATATATCAGACAGACAGACAGATAGACAGGCATATAGACAAATATAAAACAAAAGCGCTATATATAAATTCCATGTATTATTATTAATATTATTAAATACAGACGGAGACAGAATGAACAAAAACAGAGAAGGAGAAATCGTATGTGTTCCTCTCGATCACTCACCTCCTCTCTCTCTCTCTCTCTCTCTCTCCCCTCTCTCTCTCTCTCCTCTCTCTCTCTCTCCTCTCTCTCTCTCTCTCTCTCTCTCTCTCTCTCTCCCTCCTCTCTCTCTCCCTCTCTCTCTCTCTCTCCCTCTCTCTCTCTCTCTCTCCTCTCTCTCCTCTCTCTCTCCTCCTCTCTCTCGCTCTCTCTCTCTCTCTCCCCCCTCTCTCTCCCCTCTCTCTCTCCTCTCTCTCTCTCTCTCTCTCTCTCTCTCTCTCTCTCTCTCTCTCTCTCTCCTCTCTCTCCTCTCTCTCTCTCTCTCTCTCTCTCTCCCTCAGGGGCAAGAGCTAGAAAAGAAAAAAAAGCCCAATGCCTCTCTTACTTTACCACACTCGGAAATAAAGGTATTGATCAACGGATCGATCGGTGGTTTGGCGGATGGATGGAAGGGCGGGTGGGTGAATGGATTGATGGATTGGTTAGCTGGTTTGCTTTCCTGCTTGTCTACTTGCTTGCTTGCTTGCTTCCTTGGTTGTAGTATTGGGTTGTTTAGATGTTGCTTTAGTTTGGTTTTTTAAAAATTATTTTGTGATGTTTTCCTGAAAAGGACGGGGACTGAATGTAAATGGAAAAGCACATGAGTGCTTATTCATTATCCTCGAAATAAAGAATTTGGTTTTATTTGATTGACTGACTGATTGATTGGTTGATTGGTTGGTTGATTGATTGGTTAGCTGATTGATTGATTGGATGGGTGGTTGGTTCGTTGGTCGGTTGATTGGTCTAGTGAGTGAGCAGGCGAGTGATTGATCAATCTGTTCTGTACTGTAAACCGTGTCTGCTGACATATTGTGCACTGTCAACAATGTCTGCTGACCTGTTGTGCACTGTCAACAATGTCTGCTGACCTGTTGTGTACTGACAACAATTTCTGCTGACCTGTTTTGTACTGTCAACACATGTTTCCTGACCTGTTGTCCACTGTCAACAATGTCTGCTGACCTGTTGTGCACTGTAAACCGTGTCTGCTGACCTGTTGTGCACTGTCAGCAATGTCTGCCGACCTGTTGTGCACTGTCAACAATGTCTGCTGACCTGTTGTGCACTGTCAACAATGTCTGCTGACCCGTTGTGTACTGTCAACAATGTCTGCTGACCCGTTGTGTACCGACACCACATATCCGCTGACCTGTTTTGCACTGTCAACAATGTCTGCTGACCTGTTGTGTACTGTCAACAATGTCTGATGACCTGTTGTGCACTGTCATCAATGTCTGCTGACCTGTTGTGTACTGTCAACCATGTCTGCTGACCTGTTGTGTACTGTCAACACGTGTCTGCTGACCTGTTGTGTGCTGGCAACACCTGTTTCCTGACCTGTTGTGCACTGTAAGCAATGTCTGCTGACCTGTTGTGCACTGTCAACAATGTCTGCTGACCTGTTGTGCACTGTCAACAATGTCTGCTGACCTGTTGTGCACTGTCAACAATGTCTGCTGACCTGTTGTGTACTGACAACACATGTTTTCTGACCTGTTGTGCACCGTCAACAATGTCTGCTGACCTGTTGTGTACTGTCAACAATGTCTGCTGACCTGTTGTGTACTGTCAACCATGTCTGCTGACCTGTTGTGTACTGTCAACACGTGTCTGCTGACCTGTTGTGTGCTGGCAACACCTGTTTCCTGACCTGTTGTGCACTGTAAGCAATGTCTGCTGACCTGTTGTGCACTGTCAACAATGTCTGCTGACCTGTTGTGCACTGTCAACAATGTCTGCTGACCTGTTGTGCACTGTCAACAATGTCTGCTGACCTGTTGTGCACTGTCAACAATGTCTGCTGACCTGTTGTGCACTGTCAACAATGTCTGCTGACCTGTTGTGTACTGTCAGCAATGTCTGCTGACCTGTTGTGCACTGTCAACAATGTCTGCTGACCTGTTGTGTACTGTCAACAATGTCTGCTGATCTGTTGTGTAATGTCAACACACCTCTGCTGACCTGTTGTGTAATGTCAACACACGTCTGCTGACCTGTTGTGTAATGTCAACACACGTCTGCTGACCTGTTGTGTAATGTCAACACACGTCTGCTGACCTGTTGGGTAATGTCAACACACGTCTGCTGACCTGTTGGGTAATGTCAACACAACTCTGCTGACCTGTTGTGTAATGTCAACACACGTCTGCTGACCTGTTGGGTAATGTCAACACACGTCTGGTGACCTGTTGGGTAATGTCAACACACGTCTGCTGACCTGTTGGGTAATGTCAACACACGTCTCTTCACCTGTATTGTGTTGTGTTGTGTCGTATTGTATTGCGTTGCATCGTATTGTATTGCATTTTATTGCATACCGCTTTAAATCACAACAGATTTTTACCCGCGTTAAATTCGGGCTGCCCTCCCCAGGTGGTAGAGCGCTTCACACGTGGCCACAAGAGCAGCGCGGCCACCCATGATATTTCTGTTTTCCTTTTCCTTGTCTGCTCCTGACTGTATTGGATGTTGTCTCCACTGTGTGTGTGTGTGTGTGTGTGTGTGTGTGTGGTGTTGTGTGTGTGTGTGTGTGTGTGTGTGTGTGTGTATGGTGTGTGTGTATGTGTGTCTGTGTGTGTCTGTGTGTGTGTGTTTGTGTGTGTATGTGTGTCTGTTGTCAAGGTCAAGTCAAGTCAAGTCAAAATTTTATTTCAGATGGTACATTGAATAAGCAATGCATTTGCTTTTTTTCATCAAGCCATCTATCTAAGATGTTGTGTGTGTGTGTGTGTGTGTGTGTGTGTGTGTGTTGTGTGTGTGTGTGTGTGTGTGTGTGTGTGTGTGGTGTGTGTGTGGGGGTGTGTGTGTTTGTGTGTGTGTTGTGTGTGTGTTGTGTGTATGTGTGTGTTGGTGTGTGTTGTGTGTGTGGTGGTTGTGTGTGTGTGTGTGTGTGTGTTGTGTGTGTGTGTGGTGCTACAGATCCGGGACATCGTGGAGGCGGCAGGGCAGGTGAAGGACAACTACCGCAAGAAGATGGACAGCGCCCTGCACTACATGCAGTCCATCAACATCTCCACCTCCATCCAGGACAGGGCCCGCAAGTGGTTCCTCTACAACTGGGACCAGTCCAAGACCATCGGTCAGTCCATCCCTGCCTGTCCTGGCCTGTCCAGTCCAGTCACTCTTAAGACGTGCCTACTAGCTGCCAAACAACGCTTTAGTTGGGTGTTTTCTGTGTCAGGGATAGCCTGGTGGTTAGAGTATTGCGCTCGCAATGTGACGATTCCGGTTCGAATCCCGTTCGAGGTGATTTTTTCCTGCGGAGTTGATTATCAGTGCCTACTCCACTCTCCCCAACAGTCCTTCGGATGAGATTATAAACCGAGGCCCCGTGTGCGAACGCACGTAGAAATTCTTGTGTACACGTTAAATCCTGTTCCGCTTTTTGAAAGAGTAGGCCATTGTGTGCCGGTGGGAACAGATGACAAAATTTACAAAACCGCTTACACACGGGGACTGGATGCAAAAAAGCACATGAGTGCTTATTCCATTATCCTCCATATAAAAGAATAGATAAATAAGTATAAGCTAATTGATGATCGTGTTCTTAGCATCACTTTGTATGCTACGTTTGTTTCTATCTGAATGTATCCCTATTCAAACCGATCTCATCCAGATGTTTAGAGTTTTGCCGACCACAGAGGCCACGGCAGAGCTGTCAGCTGGTTAAGGGTTACAGCTCGGATGAAGACTGCACAGGGTCGCTCAGTGGTCACAGCACTCGCTTCCCCCAAGCTTAAGTTAAGCAGCACTGAGCCTGGTCACCAAGTGGATGGGTGACCGTTTGCGCGCCTTGGCTTCAGTACAGTCCCCCACCCCGGTTCACCCAGCTGTGAATGGGTACCTGCCCTCTTTAGGGTCAGGGAAGGTAAAGCAGCGAGGGAGAGGAGATGGGCGCCTCCCTCAATATGCTGGCCCCTGGGGAAGCTGAGGTCTCTGACACCTCACTCGCCATCGACCGCATACGTTTTGGGAACACCTTGACCTTTTACCTTATTTTTTATAAATTGAGGTCCGGTGGGTGGACGTATGCAAAACGTCTTGCGTACAGGTTAAAATCCCATCCACCTTTTGCGGAAGAGAAGGCCATCAATTGATATGTGAGAAGATTAAGATTTATTAATTCTGATGAATTTGAAGAGAATGTTGACGTCAGTTTTGGAACTAGACATGATAAAGCCCGGATGTGGCTTTCGTGGTCAGCGGGGTTTCTTCCTCCTCCTCCTCCTCCTCCTCCTTCTCCTCCCCCTCCTCCTCCTCATCTTCTTTGTCTTCTTCTTCTTCTTCTTCTTCTTCTTCTTCTTCTTCTTCTTCTTCTTCTTCTTCTTCTTCTTCATAGAACGCTGAGACAGCAAGTACCGTTGTCTGTCACTTAAGCGAAAGTATGCATTGCGCTGCCATTAAGCGCCTGACATGTCAGGCCCAGCGCATCCGATTTTGGCGTGAGAGAGAATAGTTATCTTTTAGGTCCTTTTGGAGAAAAAAAAAAGGCAGGAGAATGGATCAAGAAGGCAGAAAGTAGATTTTTTAAAAAGAAGGTGACAGGAAGAAAAACAACAAGGCAGAAACAAACACGCAACATGAAGTGAAACGACTGAAATGAGTCATTCTTCTTCGGCGTTCTTACTTCCAAGGGTTTTCCCCAGTAAATCTGTTCTCCGTTTCTTCACTATATTGATTATTGGACAGTCATCTCTTACTTTTTCCATACTTCCTTCCCCGTATACTTACTTAACGAGCTTTTGGAGAAAGACTGCTCTGTTTTTCCTTTCTGTATCGACTGTTTGAAAGTCGTCTCATACAGTATCCTCGATTTCTGTTTGGACTTCTTTTCTTAACTCCTTGAGAAGTCGTCAGGGGTACTACGCTGAATTTTCAGGCAGCCTGTCGTAGGTGGGTTGAACCAAATGGAGCTCATCACCCTCAGAAAGCTGGGTGCATGCTAGGTATGTTTGTGTCATCCATCCCATCGTTATAGCTGATCAACTCTTCTATGAAAGGCAGACAGGGTTTGAGCGTGTCCGCAAGATGTTCTGCATGTGTCGCACTCTGGATCTCGATTTTTTAGTCTCGTCCGGACTCTCTCATCTCTGGGGAATGCAGTTAGTACATACGCTAGCTCCATAGGGAAAATTCCCATCGAATCAGCATCTCAGCAGAGGCTCAAACCCAGGCACATAGTTATCATCACTTCATGAGAGTGATGCTACCACCATCAGGATAGCCCACCCGTCCCGTCCCCTTTAACTACTTTGACGTATTCTAAACAAGATGTGTGACAATGCAGGCGTCTGTGTATGACTGAGATTATTCTTTCTCTTGTGCTCCTTGTGGGGAGTGGTGCTTTTGTTGTTGTTGTTGTTGCTGTTGGTGGTGGTGTCTTGTTTTGTTTTGTTGTTTGTACCTTTGAAGCGGATGAGACTTAATGTCACTTTTCTAGCGGACTTCAGCTGTGTAGCTTCCATCTTGGATCACAAGAGGTCATTAAGAGACAATTCAGGACTGAGAATGCCTCTATTCTTCTATTAACGCCCCCCCCCCCCCCCCCCCCACCCCACCACCACCACCACTACTTTTAAGAAGCCATCGATATCCCTGCAGGGTAGGGACTAGCAGTCTTGGGTTGTAATTTTTGTCTCCCTCTTCTTCCATTCAAGATGTCTATGATCCCATGTAAGGACTGACCAGTGGCACTCAATAGCAGTTCTCTTGTTATAACCCTCTGCAACCTTACCCATTTTTTTCAGAACCATCTGCAACAGTAGAGTGACGAACATTTTAGACCACAGTACTCTCTAGTGGTCTGCAGGAGAGCACTGACCGTGCTTTCGGACATTATTTTCCTCCCATCTTTGTTTTTCTCAAAGAAACTACGGCACTTAGAAAAGCTGACCTGTCCATTTGAGCCCTGGGGAGAAGACAGACAAACAGACAGAAAAAATGCAGAGAAAGAGAGGGCAGAAAAGGCGAATCCACAATGTAAGCCAGTTTTATTAATGTACCGTAACTGGCTTGAGATATGGACAGAAATGAAAAGATCCCAGTAGAAACCGACAGTCCAGTTTAATCCATCTTCGACCTCCAACACCTTTTTGGTAGAAAGAACACGATGAAGCCGTAATCCAAAACCTTGTGTTGGTCGGACATTCAAGCACAGACGTGCAGACACCCAGTGTCAATGTTGAAGAAAACATAGCTTTTCTGTTCAATCTCGGGATCATTTCCATCAAGCCCCTCATGAAATCGTCTGGTCCAGCTACAGCAGGGAGGGGGACCAGCTGGCTTCAAAGACTAAGTGATGGAGCAGACAGCTGGGAGGGCCAGTCCCATGGTCACTGGAAAGTTATCTTTGGTGACACAGGTCAGTTCTTTAACAGACCTGCAGCAGGTTTGACAGAAAAAACATGAGAAAGAAGTAATCGCCATCCAGAACGATTGTCCGGCCTTTGCTCTTGATTTGTAGAGATAGGAGAAGGAGGAATAGCCTTGAAGTTAGCGTCATGTTCATGAAATGATGGTAATTAAGGTGCTGGTTTGAGTCACGCTAAGAAATCCGTTCGAGAGGTTGTTTTTTTCTCTGGAGTTAACATTGGTACTGATTCCATTTCCCTGAACGTCCTTCAGAGGAGACTCTACACCAACATCCCATGCGTGTGAACTATGCAGGATATCTTGCACACACGCCAAAGCCCCATCCACCTATCAGAGTAGACCGGGTAGCCAGCGATGGTTGGTTGGTGGCAAGAATGACACAAACATAACCCAGAATGCACCCTGCTTCCTGGAGAGAGTGATGACTGTCGCCAGGTCTGACTCACAGGCTTGCCTGTCTGACATTATCAATGCAGTGCCCGAGTGACTCCTCAAGAAGTGAAAGGAGAAGTCAGTCATAGAGAGGTAACTTAGTAACCGCGAAAAAAGAAAGGAAGCCAACCACAGTCAAGTGGCCACTGCCATGGACATGTCTGCTATGTCTGTAGTCAGTCATTTTTCAGGCTGAAGCAGAGGCGGTGTGCAGAAGGGGAAAGGAAGGAGTGTGTGTAATTAGAGCCTGGGGGTCCGGACAGTGTCTTCCTTCTGAAGTGACCACTTTTTGAACCGGGGGCCATTTGTGGCAGGGGAAGGGAAGGGACTGTAATTAAGGACCTGTAGGCAGGAAGGTGTCCCCTTTCCTCAGCCTTCCACATCATTAGGCAGACTCGCCCCAGGGGAAAGAAAGGAGATGGAAAAAGATGGGATAGAAAACTGGAAAGAAAGGATGGAGAGGGACAGGTGTGTATGAAGCAAGATACCCCCCCCCCCCCCCTAAAAAAACAACAAAAACATAACCATGACTTAAACTACGGTGCGAACAAAACTTGATAAACTTAACACTCAACAGTTGAAGGAAAAAAGGACTTTAAAGCAGAATAACACAGCAAATGATTATCATGAATGTTAAAAAATGAAGTATGTGAAAATATATGAAACACCAAAATGTTTTTATAAATTTTGATTTAAAAAACCGAAGAAGTTGTGTCATCATTGTAAAGTTGAAACCATTCACTGAAAATATTCTGAGAATTCTAAGTCAGAACCTCATCTGTTTTGGAAATGTTGAATATGTTTATATTTTGTGCCGATCAGATGTCTCGTTCTGACATTATGACAATAAAGTTTTCTAATTCGGATTCTGTTCAACGCTTTATTTTCTCAAATTCGTATTACTATGTAAACCTTACGAGATTTAGCCTGTAAAAAAGTAATGTATACTCTTAGATGGACCTAGTTGGGAATAAGATCCGTTGTATTGTATTGTATACGGCAGAATTTGGGCTGCTTTACTCGGGGAGAACGCGTCGCCACAAACGAAGCGCCTCCCATTTTCTCTTTCCCCGTCTGCATGTGTATTTGTTTCCCTGTCAGGGTGGCTTTTTTCTTCAGAATTTTGTCAGGGACAACTCTCTTGTTGCCATGGGTTCTTTCACGTGCGCTAAATGTGTGTTGCACATTGGATCTCGGTTTTTCGTCTCACCCGAAAGACTAGCACCTAGTTGGCCACTCACAATCTGGAGGATGGGAGAACAGTTTCGAGTACAAACGGATATCAAACCCAGACCCCCATCAAACCCGGACTTAACTCTATTGGGTAAGTGCGTTACCTCTAGACCACCGATCCACACTTTCGATCATTTAGAGGCTAGTACATGGGAAAAGTTGATGTCGTGTTTGTTGGTTTTCTCTTGCGCTTTGTTGAAAGGCGGGAAAGAGAAGTCGAGAGAGGGGAGGAAAGGGGTGTGAGGGGGGCAGGGTTTTGTCTATAGTAATTACAGCAAAATCGAAATATGGCTTTGTATTGTCCGTCAATCCTATGTTTTCCCAGCTGTTGCTTCTGTTTGCTCGTTTATGAATTCATTGTTTGTGCATTTTATTGGATTTTTATTGTCCATCTATTTTATCTATACTTTGTTTCTTTTTGTCTCCAATTTTATCGCTTTCTTTGGCTGATCAGTTCGTTTTATACATTGTGGGTTTTTTTTCATTTCCTTCTACAATTTTGTTGCTTATTTGTTTTGTCTACATTTTGTTTCTTTTCTCTTATTCTATCGCTCTCTTGTACTGAATAGTTCATTTTATACACTGGGGTTTTTTTCCATTTCCTTCAGCTTTCTTTCCTCCCCCCCCCCCCCTCTCTCTCTCTCTCTCTCTCTCTCTCTCTCTCTCTCTCTCTCTCTCTCTCTCTCTCTCTCTCTCTGATCTTTTCCCTTTCTTCCTTTCTTTCTCTCTGCTATTCAGGCATTCAGTCTGTCTTGTGTTTTTTTACCTGAGCAGACGAGCGGTCCCTGGTGGCAGCGTTACCAAAGAAACTGCAGACAGACCTGGCCATCAATGTTCACTTCAACACTCTGAGCAAAGTGCAGCTCTTCCAGGTGAGACACAGACAGACCTACAGACAAACAGACAGATAGACAGAAAATTCAGTAGACACAGACAGAAAGGCAGAAAATTTAATAAACACGGACAGACAGACAGACAGACAGGCAGGCAGACAGGAGATTCAATAGACACAGACAGAAAGACAGACAGACAGACAGGCAGACAGGAGATTCAATAGACACAGACAGAAAAGCAGATAGACACAAAGTTCAATAGACTCAGACGAATAGACAGACATACGGACAGACATACCGACATGTTCACTTCAACACTTTCAGGAAAGTGCAACACTTCCAGGTGACAGACGCACAGACAGACAGAAAACAGACCTGGCCATCAATAGTCACTTCAACACTTTGAGCAAAGTGCAACTCTTCCAGGTGATAGACAGGCCTAGCCATTAGTGTTCAACTTCAACGTGTTGTATAAAGTGCAACTTTTCAAACTCAGACAGACAGACAGACAAATAGAGGGTGAGAGGGGAAAATAGAGAGACAGACAGACAGAGAGACAGAGAGAAGTATATAACTATGGGCAGACAGGCAAGCAGATCTGGCCATGAATTAATATTCATTTAAAACACTTTTAGTGCAGTGCAACTTTTCTAGGTGAGAGAGACAGAGAAAGAGTGGGGGGGGGGGGGGTTGGGATGGAAGGGGAGGGAGAGTAAGAATGCCAGAGTGAGAAAGAGAGAAGGAGAATGTGTATGTACTTGGGCATGGGATGAGGGGTACATGTATATGTAGTTGTAGTAGTAGGAGGAGCAGCAGCAGCAAGAGTAGTAGTAGTAGTAGGAGTAGCAACAGCAGCAGGAGAGTAGTAGTATGATACCTCTGTGTGCGTGTGTGTGTGTGTGTGTGTGTGTGTGTGTGTGTGTGTGTGTGTGTGTGTGTGTGTGTGTGTGTGTGTGTGTGTGTGCACGCGCGTAATCGTGTGATTGGTATATTTAAAACTGTTTCCTTTTTTCAAAATGTTTGATACATACAATATTTTCGTATGTTCAACACATATTTTGGTGCAGTTTTATGTTTAACATGTATTAGGGTGTTTTTAAAAAAAATGTTTGAAAGATGTTTTACTGTATATTCAAAACTGCATAACATGGTTAGGTTGGGATAGAAGATACGCTTTTATGGATTTTTTCTTCCAAAAGTGTTTGGCACACATTTTGATGTCTGTTTATTTCATGCTCACTTAGCTGGGTTGGGCTAGGAAACGGTGCGATAGAGTTGAAATGACCAGAATAGTCACACACACATACACACACACTCACACACACATATACACATACACACACACCACGCACAACACACACACACACACACACACACACACACACACACACGCACGCACATACACTCACACACACATACACACACTCACACACACACTCACACACACACCAACACATACACACCAACACACACACACACACCAACACACTCACACACATACACACACGCACACATACCAACACACACGCGCACACACACTCACACACACACACACACACACATACACACACTCACACACACACACACCAACACACACACACCAACACACACGCACTCGTACACACACCCACGCACGCACACGCACACACACACACACACACACACACACACACACACACACACACACACACACACACACACACACGCACGCACGCAGAACATTTTGCGCACATGTTAAAACCCGTTCCGCTTTTCGGAAGAATAGGCCATTGTGTGCCGGTGGAAACGGATGACAAAGTTTACAAAACTGCATACACATGGGTACTGGATTTTTATTTTTTAAAAAGCACATGAGCGCTTATTCCATTATCCTCGAAATAAAAGAATAAAAATAAAATAAATAAGAAACACACACACACACACACACACACACACACACACACACACACACACACACACACACACACACACACCACACACACACACACACACCTCCAATCAGGCTAGGAAACCGTGTGATGGAGCGAGTTGACAGAAGCAGGTCGCTGCATGTGTCTGTCATCACGCCCAGGACTGTGAACGGAACCTGCTGTACGACCTGGTGCTGAAGCTGAAGCCCAACCTCTTCCTGCCCGGAGACTACGTCTGTCATAAGGTCAGGCTTGGTGACATGCATTGTGCTAGTCATCGTCGTCTCCTTTCTCTTCTTCTTCCTCCTCCTTCTTCTCTTTTTCCTCCTCCCTCCTTCACCTTCTCCTTCTTCTCTCCTCTTCTTCCTCTCCTCTTCTCTCTCCTCTCTCCTCCCCTCCTCTCCTTCTTCCTTCTCCTTCTCTCTCTCCTCCTCTCTCCTCTTCCTCCTCCTTCTCCTCCTCCTCTTCTTCTCCTCTTTTTCCTCCTCCTTCTTCTCCTTCTCCTTCTCCTTCTCCTTCTTCTTCTCCTCGTATTCTTCCTCCTCCTCCTCTGCTTCTTCTTCTCCTCTTCTCCTTCCTTCTCCTCTTCCTTCTCCTTCTCCTCCTCTTCCTCCTCCTCCTCCCCCTCCCTTTCCTCCTCCTCCTCTTTTTGCTTCTCCTTCTTCTCCTCTTTTTCCTCCTCCTTCTCTTCTTCTTCTTCTCCTCCTCTTCCTCTTCCTTCTCCTCCTTCTTTTCCTCCTTCTTCTCCTCTCCTTCTCTTCCTCCTCCTTCTCCCCCTCTTCCTTCTCCTCCTCTTCCTTCTCCTCGTCTTCTCTTCTTCTTCCTTCTCCTCCTCTTCCTCCTCCTCCTTCTCCTCCTTCTCCTCCTCCTCATCCTCCTCCTTCTCCCCCTTCTCCTCCTCGTCCTCCTCTTTCTTCTCCTCCTTTTCCTCCTCTTCCTTCTCCTCCTCTTCCTTCTCCTCCTCCTCCTCCTCTTCCTTCTCCTCCTCTTCCTTCTCCTCCTCGTCTTCCTCCTCCTCCTCCAAATCATTGCCAACACCCTTCTCATCCCCTATAGCCTTCCCTCTTTCTCTTGGGAAGAGGGCCGGGTGGGAAAGGTGATGTACCTCATCATGACGTTAGGACAGGGGCTGAGAGTTTTATGGGGTACATCCCACCATCCTTGCCATCTTCCTCATGTACCCTAAATCATCACCAACACCTTCCTCCCTCACCCTTATACCCGTTCTCTTTCTCCTGGCAACAGGGCGAGGTAAGGAAGGAAAGAGGTGTATGTATGTATGTATGTATGTATGTTGTATGTATGTATGTATGTATGTGTGTGTGTATGTATGTATGTATGTGTGTATGTATGTATGTGTGTGTGTGTATGTATGTATGTATGTATGTGTGTGTGTATGTATGTATGTATGTATGTTGTGTGTATGTATGTGTGTATGTATGTGTGTATGTATGTATGTATGTATGTGTGTATGTATGTTATGTATGTATGTCTGTATGTATGTATATCTATATCTATATCATCAACCAAGGACAAAGTGGGAGAGGAGTGTGAGAGATGTGTAGCTTTTTCTTTTCGTCCTCGTCCTCCTCTTCCTTCGTTTTGTTAGCAGTCTGCGAGCAGCATCATACATCACCACCACCACCACCACCACACCACCAGCACTACTGCCACCACTGCCGCTATCACCAACAGCATTCTAACTTTGTTCCTTTTCTTTCCTTTTCTGTTATTTTCTTTTTTCTTGGAACAGACTGAAGTAGGCAGGAAAGTGACATCGTGGACCAAGGATGACTGATGGCGATGATAGCTATGATGACGACGACGACGGATGATGATGGTGATGGCGATAATGATAATGAGGACGACAGTGATAATAACGACGACAACGATGATGATGATAACGACGAGGACAATGATGATGATGATGATGATAACAACGAGGACAATGATAATAATAACAATGATGACGACACTGATGATCGTGATGACGACGACGACAAGGATGATGATAATGACGACAATAACGATGACGGCTTTATTGGTTCGATTCTCGTTCAAAAGGGTGTCATGGATTAACATCAGTGCCGACTCCACCTCCCAAAAGTCCTTCGACCGATATATATAACGACGGCATGAGGAGATCGACGCAGAACATTTTGTGCACACGTAAAGCCGATTCCGCTTCGAAGAGTAGGCCATTGTGTGCGGGGAAACTGATGACAAATTGACAAACGATACACAACGGACTGGATGGAAAAAAGACTAGGCTTAACATTATTCCTCGAATAAACAGCATTAAAAACAAATAAACAATGATGGCGACAGTGAGGTCATGGTTGGTGATGTAGTCGAGGGGTGTGGAACGCACCAAACAAGGACATGATTATAACGACGACGCACAATCGAAACAGACAGATTGTGGACGAGAATGACAACACCGACAAGAGTGAGGACGGTAATTGCACACGGCGACAAGAATGAGACGATAATTGACAAGCCAACGAAAGAAAGAGATAAATTGAACAAGCGAAACAAGATGGAGGACATATTGACAACGCGATCAAGATGAGGACGGAGTAATGGACAACGCGACAAGATGAGCGACAATTGACAACGCCGACAGAATGAGGACGAATGACAACGCCGACAAGAATGAGGACGAATAACTGACACCACCGACAAGAATGATCATGAGCGACGTAGTACTTGGACCAGGGCGAGGTGGGAAGGAGATGTACATGCATCAGCCAAGGGCAGGTGGAGGTGGTGGGCGGCCTCCAAACGAGTGGTGCTGGCCACCCTGTCGGAGCACGACTTGGGGGATCTCGCTGTCGGCCATGCGTGTGCGCGGCAACCGCCGCCTGGCCTGTCGGGGCGCGGCAACCGCCGCACGGCTGACGTCCGCTGCAGCGGCTACACCAACGTCTTCACGCTGTCCAAGTCCGACTTCGAGGAGGCCATGAACGAGTACCCTGAAGCCCAGAAGCTGCTGAAGAAACGAGCCAAGTGAGTGGAGGATGAGGGGGAGAAGGGGAGGAAGGAGAGGGGGAGGGGGAGGGGGGAAGGAGGGGGGGAGGGGAAGGAGGGAGGAGAGGGGAGAGGGAGGGGAGAGAGGGAGGGAGGGAGGAGGAGATGGGGGAGGAGAGGGGGAAGGGGGGGGAGAGAGAGGGGGGAGGAGAGAGGGAGGGAGAGAGAGGGGGAAAAGGTGAGGAGAGAGAGAGGGAAGGGAGAGAGAGGAGGGAGGGAGAGAGAGGGGAAGGGAGAGAGAGAAGAGAGGTGAGAAGGGGGAAGGAGGGAGGAGGAGGGGAAAGGTGGAAGGGAGAGAGAGGGGGAGGAAGGAGAGGGGGAAAGAGAGGGAGGAGGGATGAGAGGGGGAAAGAGAAGATTGATTGATTGATTGAATCCCAAAGGTTGCAGATAAATATTGCCATACTTTTCTTTCATCCTACCCTTGCCCTGAGAAGGGACAATCCTTAATAATCGCGGTTAATATTTTCAGAGAGACAGACAGACACAGAGCAGACACAGACAGAGAGAGAGAGAGAGAGAGAGGAGGAGAAGAGAGAGAGAGAGAGAGAGAGAGAGAGAGAGAGAGAGACAAGAAAGACAGAGTGTTGTTGTTGTTGTTGCTATTATTGTGGATTGTCGTTGTCTGGGGGAAGTGGGGCATAAATATATACCCTCCTCTTCAAGTGTATTTAATAGTATTATCAGCAATATCCACTTTTGTTTTTGTCCTTTGGGGTGGGGATGGGGAAGGAACCTTAGCACTGCCCCGGTTACCAAAAAAAAAGATGTAGAAGTTCATAGATGTAATAAGCTAGTTCACTGGACATTGTCACTTCCTCCAGATATTGTCACCCCAAACCTGACTTCGGGGTTTGGGTTTTGCTTGGGGTGTGTGTGTGTGTGTGTTGGTTTGTTTGTTTTTTGTTGCTGGGTGTGGGTTTTTTGTTGTTGTTGTTTTTATCGAGGGCGGGGGTATAGGTTTCGTTCTTCAGCCAGAGCCCCGCGCTCACCAATGGTGAAATTTTACGTACGCGATCGTTTTTGCCCACCAGGGTTTAGTGTGATTTGGTTTGGTTTTACTTTAACTTTTGGGGAGAAAAGGGTTAGGGTTGTAGTGGTGATGGTGGCAAGGGAGGGAGGGGGGGAGAGAAGTAGAGAGTAGAAAGTTAGTCACTTTTATTTTCTTGGGGTGTGAAGGGAGAGGGGTTTACAGTACAGCAGTCTGATGTGTTTGCATGTCGATTTTATTCATTTATTTATTTATTTATTTTGTTTATTCTTTTATATCGAGGATAATCGATTTGAAACATGACGCAGGTTTGAAGCATTCCGGTGCTCGTTAGAAACGGTCTGGTGCCGACTTCAAGTGGCTTTGATTCTGAGTGTTAAGATCAGATTTTGACTTTATTAAAGCAGCAAGGCATTACTTGATGCTAAGTTTATGTTCTCATGAAAGAAAATTAATATTTAAAAAATCATTTTAAAAAATGCTTACGTTCTCTGACATTGATTTGAAATGATGAAGGAGAGGTGATGAAGGAGAAGCGATGAAGGAGATGTGATGAAGGAGGGGTGATGAAGGAGAAGTGATGAAGGAGAAGTGATGAAAGAGAGGTGATGATAAAGGAGAGGTGATGATAAAGGAGAGGTGATGATAAAGGAGAGGTGATGATAAAAGGAGAGGTGACGAAGGAGAAGTGATGAAGGAGAAGTGATGAAGGAGAGGTGACGAAGGAGAAGTGATGAAGGAGAGGTGATGAAGAAGAGGTGATGAAGGAGAGGTGATGAAGGAGAAGTGATGAAGGAGAGTGATGAAAGAGTAGGTGATGAAGGAGAGGTGATGAAGGAGAGGTGATGAAGGAGAAGGTGATGAAAGAGTAGGTGATGAAGGAGTAGGTGATGAAGGAAGTGATGAAGGAGAGGTGATGAAGGAGAGGTGATGAAGGAGAGGTGATGAAGGAGAGGTGATGAAAGAGTAGGTGATGAAAGGAGTAGGTGATGAAGGAGAAGTGATGAAGGAGAGGTGTGATGAAGGAGAGGTGATGAAGGAGAGGTGATGAAGGAGAGGTGATGAAGAGTAGGTGATGAAGGAGAAGTGATGAAGGAGAGGTGATGAAGGAGAGGTGATGAAGGAGAGGTGATGAAGGAGAGGCGATGAAGGAGAGGCGATGAAGGAGAAGTGATGAAGGAGAGGTGATGAAGGAGAAGTGATGATGAAGGAGAAGTGATGATGAAGGAGAAGTGATGATGAAGGAGAGTGATGAAGGAGAGGTGATGAAGGAGAGGTGATGAAGGAGAGGTGATGTAGGAGAGGTGATGAAGGAGAAGTGATGATGAAGGAGAGGTGATGAAGGAGAGGCGATGAAGGAGAAGCGATGATGAAGGAGAGGTGATGAAGGAGAGTGTGATGAAGGAGAGGTGATGAAGGAGAAGTGTGATGAAGGAGAGGTGATGAAGGAGAGGTGATGAAGGAGAAGTGATGATGAAGGAGAGGTGATGAAGGAGAGGCGATGAAGGAGAGGTGATGAAGGAGAGAGTGATGAGAGTGATGAAGGAGAGTGATGAAGGAGAGGTGATGATGAAGGAGAAGTGATGATGAAGGAGAGGTGATGAAGGAGAGGTGATGAAGGAGAGGTGATGAAGGAGAGGTGATGAAGGAGAAGTGATGAAGGAGAGGTGATGATGAAGGAGAAGTGATGAAGGAGAGTGATGAAGAGAAGTAATGAAGGAGAAGTGATGAAGGAGAGAGTGACGAAGGAGAGGTGATGAAGGAGAAGTGATGAAGGAGAGGTGACGAAGGAGAGTGATGAAGGAGAAGTGATGATGAAGGAGAAGTGATGAAGGAGAGGTGATGATGAAGGAGAAGTGATGAAGGAGAGGTGATGAAGGAGAAGTGACGAAGGAGAGGTAAGTGACCACCACACACAAAAAAACCAACCGCTGGGTGACGGTGTGCAGGAAACTGCTGAAGGAGAACGCCAAGAAGGAGCAGCAGGTGGAGGCGGAGGAGATCATCAAGACTCCCAACGACACGCCCAAGCTGGTCAAGACTGTCATCCAGGTACGGTGGGGCCGCCTCCCTGCGCTGTGCCCTTTCTCTTCCTACTTTACTTTACTTACATACTTGACTGACTGACTGACTGACTGGCTGACTGACTGACTGACTGACTGGCTGATTGACTGACTGGCTGACTGACTGACTGACTGACTGACTGACTGACTGACTGACTGACTGACTGGCTGGCTGGCTGGCTGGCTGAAGACTGACTGACTAACTGACTGACTGACTTTACTTACATATTTGACTGACTGACTGACTGACTGACTGACTGACTTTACTTACATATTTGACTGACTGACTGACTGACTGATTGACTGACTGGCTGACTGGCTGATTGACTGATTGACTGACTGACTGACTGACTGACTGATTGACTGACTGAATGACTCATCTGCTCATCTATCTCTCTCTCTCTCTCTCTCTCTCTCTCTCTCTCTCTCTCTCTCTCTCTCTCTCTCTCTCTCGCTCTGTGTGTGTGTCCTCTCTCTCTGTCTGTCTCTCTCTGTCTGTCTGTCTGTCGCTCTCTCTCTCTCTCTCCCCTCTCCCCCTCTCTCTCTGTCCCTCTCTCTCTCTCTCTATCTGACTCTCTCTTTCTGTATGTACGTCTCTCTCTGTCTCTCTCTCTCTGTCTGTGTGTGTCTCTCTCTGTGTCTCTCTGTCTGTGTGTGTGTGTCTCTCTGTGTCTCTCTGTCTCTTTTCTCTCTACTCTTCTCTCTCTCTCTCTCTCTCTCTCTCTGTCTCTCTCTGTGTCTGCCTCTGTGTCTCTCTGTCTGTCTGTCTGTCTCTCTCTCTCTGTCTATGTGTGTGTCTCTCTCTGTCTCTGTCTCTCTCATATATTGTTTTACCGGGAGTAACGGCTGGGTCGATAATGTGTCAGACTTCTAATCTTAATGGCCTGAAGGGGGGAGCTACTTAGTGACAATTTCCCTGGCGGCCATTTCTTTTTGTAAAGGGTGGGAATTTTGACGATCTCCCAGGTCATCTAGAGAGTGGTGGGAGGGAGGGGGGTAGCCTAGTGGTTAGGGCATTGCGCCTCATAATCTCACGGTCACTGAGGTTCTGGGGTCCAGTCTCCACTGAGCGTACGTGTGAGAAGTTGGTTTTTTTTTTATCCTTGAGGTAACATTGATAGAGGAGGGGATAACTCAGTGGTCGGAGCACTCGCTTTTCCCAGCGGCATCGAGCGTGGTTACCACTTGGATGGGTGACCGTTTGCGCGCTTTGACTTAAGTACAGTTCCTCAATTCACCCAGCTGTAAATGGGTACCTGCCCTCTTTAGGGTCAGGGAAGGTAAAGCAGCGAGGGAGAGGAGATGGGCGCCGCCTTCAATATGCTGGCCCCTGGAGAAGCTGAGGTCTCTGATGCCTCGCTCCCCAACAACACATAGGTTCTGGGACACCTTTGCCTTTACCGTTTGTTTGTTTTTACCTAACAATGGTACTGACTCTACTTCCCTGAAAATCCTCTGGAGGAGACTGTAAACAGAGGTCCCTGGTGAAGACGCACACCGTCCATCTTGCGTAGACTCGAACCCGCGACTTCGAATACACTCAGTTTGCTTGTTCAATGTTCTAACCACTAGGTAGTCTAAACTTTTGCTTTGAAAACAAAATAGTGGGGGGGGGTGGTCAGTGTTGTAGTTCCTTGGCCAACGGCTTCGATGTTCACTAACGGTGAGATTTTGCGTATGCGACCATATTTTCCCACCATTAAGGTAGCTGCAGTCCGACTTCGGGGATGAAAACAAGTTTTGAAGTGTGCTTTGGGTGCATAAACCATTGCAAGCCATGGGGAAATGGCTTTGGGTGCAAAAACCATTGCAAGCCATGGGGAAATGGCTTTGGGTTATACGTACTGGATATTATCAGTTTGTACTTTTCAGTGTAATTTTCCTTACTCGGTCATGACTGAAAGGATCATTTCATGCATATCATTATATAATGTTCGGCATGTGAACATGCGCAAGCAAGATGAAGGTAATAGCAAGTCTGCACATAATTAGACCCGGAGACTGTAAAATCCCCACCGTAAATCCAATAGGCGCTAAACAGAATCAAATGTGTCTCCTGTGTTGAAATACACTTTATGTCATACAACGTAATCATTCCCGCAAAAACAGTTGTGTGAATGCACATCTGCACAAAAAACAGACATACGTCTGCGTACTTACAGATGCACACATGCACGCGCTCACACTGACACACATACACACACGCAGGCACACAGTTTATCGCGTGCATCTATGCATATCACACTCTTTGTGTCATGAATTTCTCTTTATTGAGATAAGTGGAACGGTCTTAACCACTGGGCTGTATAGCGTCCGTCACGTTGAATGGACTTTAAACAAAAACAAACAAAACAAACGTTATTCTTCAACTGTTCAGCTAGAATGGAAATGTTAGGGGTTTTCTCTCCGGGTGGCCAGGTACTGAAGCCGGAGTCGGCCACAGCGCAGAAGCTGAGCCCCTCCCTGAAGCGGACCTCGGTGGGCAGCGACAACCACCACCTGCAGGTCCCGCGCTCCCTGCCCAAGGGAGCCAAGAGGCACGACCACTCCCGCAGCAACCTGGCCTTCGACTTCGGCGATGAAAAGGTACGCTGCTTTCTGGACAGGTTTGGGGTGGAGGGGGAGGGGGGGGCTGCCTCATCCTCTGTGACATTCCAGTCTTGCTGTTACCCACGCCGCTCAAGCGGCTGGCTTGAACAGATGCTGTGTTCTTTCTACCGTGTCTCCTGTTGTCTGTCACTACCTGTCGGCATCACCGGGTGGGGTTTTGGCCGCTGTGGTCAATGACACAGACAGGAATTTCTCCCTCCATTGGTTCCAGTCTTTACAGGACCTTGCTTGTAAACTCCGTTTTTGACAACCTGGCTTGACGTTACTGACTATGAGGCCATGTATCATTAGCTGTTTCCTCCCCACCCCTTCCTTCCTCCTCCTTCCCATACATTAACCAGGCAGTGTTGCCCCAGGCCAAAATCTGTGTCAGTACCAAAACTACCATTCAAAAGCTGTTGTTTTTAATTTCACATTGAGACTGTCTTCAGCATGACATACTCTTGGCATAACAACCTGCGCTCACATTTAAGGAGAAAAAGAATCCCCCGAAATAGGAGTAAGGTAAAGGTAAAGGTGTCCCATAACCTATAAGGTCGTAGGGGAGCGAGGCGTCAGAGACCTCACTTCTCTAGGGCCAGCATATTGAGGGCGGCGGCGCCCATCTCCTCTCCGTCGCTGCT